>CAAKHD010014127.1:142477-206902 GCA_901007705.1 Fistularia tabacaria
ACAATGACATGTGCACAACATGCAAAGAAAAAATCATACAACAACACACACACAAACACACACACACCCACACACACACACACACACACACACACACACACACACACACACACACACACACACACACACACACACACACACACACACGCACATACTCATTCCGAAGGCAGCATGCAAGTATTCCCTGATGTCAAATAAAACCCTTGCGTGTGTTGCAGTGCCAGCTGGGGGTGTTGCCCCTGGGCACAGGCAATGACCTGGCACGGGTGCTGGGCTGGGGCCCGTCATGTGACGATGACACCCAGCTGCCCCAGATCCTGGAGAAGCTTGAGAGAGCCAGCACCAAGATGCTGGACCGCTGGAGCATCATGACCTATGAAATTAAGATCCCGCCCAAACACAGCTGCCCCGCCACACCTGAAGGGTCCGACGGCTGCCAGGTACTCCACCAGAGTCGACAGATATTCACACGCATCGGTAGACACAATGAAAGCTCGAGGAATTCATACATAGATGTACGCAAGCAAGAGGAACCGGGACACGTGCTGGAGATCGTAACTGACATTTGATGAAATCGGGGTTTTTTTGAGTGACGCAAAATATTTCAGTGAAAAAGTGATGATTGTGGGGTAGATATACAATTTTGTTTTCTGGGCTAAAGCAAACATGCACATAACTTTTCTGTTGGATTTGGGACAAAGTATCACATTTTCAATATTTGCAAAGGGAACTGTAGTCGGAAAAGACTTAAATCATGTTTTTCATGAAATGTAACTGTGCAGAGAGACACAAACAAACAATGTTCATGTATATAATGTATATGTAACTGAACACTGACAAACCCTTAAACTGATTTAAACATGACATGAAGTCTAACACATACTCCCTGTTGTTGTTGTAGTTTCACATTTCAACCTATGAAGATTCAGTAGCCACTCACCTCACAAAGATCCTCAACTCGGAGCAGCACTCGGTGGTCATCTCCTCTGCCAAGTGAGCCGCTCCAACAGTCCTCACACATTTATTTGTTCATTTATTTTTTGCATCTGAGTCTATTTAGCACAATTAAAAAAAGTAATGCACAAGTATTTCAACTGTTTTTGTTCTAGTTATGAGTTTTTATTATGATAATTATGTTATTGTTATTATTATTCATTCACTCATACATTCAACCATTATCTATACCACTTACTCTGTAGTCAGGGTTTTAGGGGTGCTGAAGCCATTCCTGACTGTCATTGGTTGAGAGGCAGGGTTCACCCTGAAAATGAAAAAATACAGTTCTTTACAACATGCAAGAATTTAAAATTGCTCATCATGTCATTGTTGTTGAAAAAACAGGGCAGCACGGTGACACAGTGGTTAGCGCATCAGTCCCACAGCATGAAGGACCCTGGTTTGATTCCAACAAGGGGACCCATCTGTGTGGAGTTTGCATGTTCTCCCCATGTCTGCCTGGGTATACTCTGGCTTCTCAGGTTTCCTCCCACAGTCCGAAAACATGCAGCAGATTAAATAGAAAAAATTGGGGAAAAATTGCCCCGAATGATTGAGTGTTTGGTTGTTTGTCTGTATATGTGACCCTGTGATTGACTCGTGACCAGTCCATGGTGTTCCCCCGCCTCTCGCCCGATGACAGCTGGGAGAGGCTCAAGCATCTCCCACGACCCTGAGTGCAGGATAAGCAGGAGACAATGGATTGATTGATGGATATTCAAGACATTTACATAAAACTATCTAAAAATGCGAGAAAAAAAACCCAAAACATTATTAGCAACTGGAGAGCGATAGATAGAGAGAGACAAAGCACTTTGTTGCAGAAAAAGACCTGAGAAATAATTTCAAGAAAAGCATTGGACTGTGACACTTATTTGCTGTGATGTCATATATATATATATATATATATATATATATATATACATACATATATATATATTTTTTTTATTTCATTTTATTTATTTATTTATTTTTTGTTTCATAGGATCCTTTGTGAAACTGTGAAGGACTTTGTTGCCAAAGTGGGTAAAGCTTATGAAAAAAGCACAGAGAGCGCGGAGGAGTGTGACACCATGTCTCTCAAAGTAAGATGGGAACTTCGGGGAGGGCGGAGCTCCTCCGGGTTAACCTGCTGCAGCCCCTCCTGTCTCCTCTGTGTGTCCACCAGTGCTCCATCTTAAACGAGAAACTGGACTCCCTCCTCCACACCCTCAACACCGAGAACCAGGCTCTGCCTCCTCTCCCACACTCCACACCCCCCATCGTGGAGGAAGACCAGGAGGAAGAGGAGGAAGAGGCCAGCGAGGAGAGTCTGACGGAGCTGAAGGAGAAGCTCGAGGAGGAGGAGACGGAAAAAGGAGGCGGCAGTTCCCCGCACGCTCTGTTCAGAAGCCGGGATCAGCTGATGCTCAGAGCCAACAGTCTGAAAAAAGCTGTCCGACAGATAATAGAGCAGGCAGAGAGAGGTATGAACACTGAACACACGCACTTATGGTACCCACTCGTCTTTGATTGAAACAATAATATCTTTTAGCTGAGCATAGATTTCACCAAAGTCCAAGATGTACCTTTTACACTCAAAGGGAAACTGCCATGATACAGATCAAGTAAACTTAGATTGTCAAAAGTAGTTGTGTTACTATTTGTTAAAGTAGAACTATCATTTTTTTTTTTTTTTTGTGTATCGGTCTTTGGTGCACACGCAAACGTGTATAAATATGCTCATCCTTTTTATCTTTGTTAATTATACTGTTATAATTAACAAATTGTTAATTCCATTGTTCATTTCTTATTTATTTTTGCTCCTAACAGTTCTCACTTTGGATATTTGTGTGCACTGTTGCATTATTTTCATCATCAATTTTACTTAGCACTTGTTGATAATCGATTAAATACATATTGCCTTTTCCTCTCAGTGGTGGACGAGCAGAATGCACAGGAGGAGGCTGAGCTGCCGTCTCCTCTGGAGATCAGGAAGGACAGTGAGGAAGAGAACAGAGACAGTGAAAAGGAAGAGGAGACCAAGGAACTGGAGGTCTTGCCGTGTGAGTTCAGCGCACCAAGTCTGACAGGACTCAAACACTGGGCTTTTATTCCTGCCCTGCTCAGACTCACATGCACTATGTTTACATCCTGGGCCAATATGAGCTGCGATTTTTGTCCTCCCTCGTAAGGAATAAATGTCAATCAGATATTACAGGACTTTATGTTGCCACCTTGTGGATATGAAACATCAACACGGAACAAAATAAAATGATGCTCGTGGAAAAAAAGAAACAGCTGACACAAACAGTATTTCCTGTCCTGAATGAGCCAAAGGATTAGATTAAAAAGCGCATGGGGAGACTCACTCTTTATGACTTTCCACCTCCTGTAACACTATCTACTGACAGCGCCATTTGAAACCATGAGGGAAAGGCCATCACAAAGTCAGCGCCGAATTGACTATATGTACATTGCGTTGTGTGTGTGTGCGTGTGTGTGGATGCATGAGCAATGTTTCTATGTGTAAGTGTCTTGCGCATGTTTGTGTGTGTGCACTGGCCACAGGATGTGTTATTGTCTTAGGGGCAGAAGTTCTTCCTGTTTATCATAGACCTGCTTCCTTCCTTCCATAAATTTTCCAGCCACTGGAAGATGAGGAGGTAACAAGCCCCCCCGCTTTATGTCCTCTCCATGTTTTCTCTTCTTGCCTCCTTACTACTTTGTGAACGTGGACCCAGATGAAGAAACACACAGTGTGCATGTATGTGTGTGCGTGTATGTGGGCAGCTTGGAGGAGGGGGTGTTATTACTGGTTCGTAACATGTTACAGATCAATGCCAGAAGTCCATCTACCTGTGCAGAGAAAATAATTTATCCAGAGGTTCAGCTAAATTCACATAAAATTTAGTAGAAATATAAAAAAAATCGAAAAGTTGTTTTTTTTCATGTGGACACATGCAGTGAAAATAAACAATAGTAGAAATAATGCAAAAAGAAAAAGCCCACTTACATTTGCTATTTTTAAGGTATTTCCCTTTTTGTATTTTGTATTATTTTATTATACAGCGAGATGTTTCATGAACTATTTGGTGTCTATTACTATATACAGTATAATATACAGTGTTACTCCATGTTCCTCCACATTCAGTTTATTGAAAGTAATTGTTCCGTATTATGTGGAAGAATTTGATTGGAAATGAAGATCTAAAAGTGATATGGTTTATTTTCTGTGTGCCCAGCCGTAAAGAGTCCCTGTTCCCCCACGGAGAGGAGGGTGAGTCGCAGCACTCAGGCCTATGGCTCCTTCACCATCACCCCCTTCACCACCAGCAAGGAGAATCTCCCCGTACTCAACACGCGCATCATCTGCCCTGGTAAACACAGAGACCAGCAGAGTTGAACTTTTGTACAGATTCTATTCTTTTCTTTTCTTTTTTGTTCTGGACGGAAGAGGTAATTAAAATATTTTGATATACATGATAAATGTATATTTATTTTTGTGTTTTTGTGTGGGTGTAGGCTTGCGTGCTGGTCTGGCTGCCTCCATCGCTGGCAGTTCCATCATTAGTAAGATGCTGCTGGCCAACATTGACCCCTTCGGTGCCACACCCTTCATCGACCCTGACCTCGACTCGCTGTAAGAACTCATTTATTTATTTTTTATTCTTCTATTTAAAGGTCTGATTTCACTATTCTTCATGTAAGAGTCTATTTATACACCCTTTCGCACCCTCATACTGAGTGTCTGCCTGCGTGCCTTCTCCACCCAGAGAGGGATACATGGAGAAATGTGTGATGAACAACTACTTTGGCATCGGCCTGGATGCCAAGATCTCCCTGGAGTTTAACAACAAACGAGAAGAACATCCAGAAAAATGCAGGTGGGAGCTTTATTTCATTTATTTTTTCTTTATTTCCTTCTTTACGATAATCATAATCATCATGATCGCTCCAATTTCCTTTTTAGAGTATGAACCACTGAAGAGTGGTTAATGGATGTTACTTTTGGTTCATGTTTGACCCTGGTCTGTTTATCTCACTTCCTGTCTATTCATGTCCAGGAGTCGCACCAAAAACATGATGTGGTACGGTGTTCTGGGCACCAAGGAGCTTTTGCAGAGAACCTACAAGAACCTGGAGCAAAAGGTCCAGTTAGAGGTGAGAAGGAGTGAACTATTTCAATGTTTCATCCAAGTGTGACCATAGGATTTTAAATCATGCTTAAACCTGTTTCATAAGATGGCATTTATACTGTGCAAGAAATTTGCTCAAATTCCAGACATACTCACATAAGATTCAGATAAACAAAACAAGGTTTAATTAAATTAAATTAAATTTAACTTCATTTAATTTAGTTAACATATTACGTCATAGTTAACATATTTTAAATCCACAAAATAGCCCTCTGCTAATGTAATTCCTCACCTATGAAAACTTTTATTTAACTTGTCAATTTATGCAGCAGACAGCTGAGATTTACATGCCTATTATATATCCTTAATAGTGTGATGGCCAGTACATTCCCCTGCCCAGCCTCCAGGGAATTGCGGTGTTAAATATTCCCAGCTACGCTGGCGGGACCAACTTCTGGGGAGGCACCAAGGAGGATGATGTGAGTCCATTTACACTTAACACTCCCTCTGAACACTGTGTAATGTTCCATTCACGCTGGAGAAACAGGCAACTCAGGCAACTCAGGTCACCTTTGGAGTGGGAAAGGGATGTTTTCCTCCTCAGGCGATGTCAGGACTTGGCAAAAGTCCTGAATCAATGCTCTACCTCTCTATCTTTGCATCTCTCCTTCACGTTCCCTTTTTATCTTCTGTTAACTTTGGAGCCCGGATCCTGATCTAGCATGACCCTGGATGCCTGGAGGCTGCAGGCACGGGGATGTGAGGGAGATATTTGTTCTTGTTTGTTTAAGGCTCATGGCACAAGGCTGCTGAGGGATTAGAGTGTCACTTTACACACACGCACACACACACACACACACACACACACACACACACGTACAGGCAGATGCACATGCACACACCCCTGAGTGAGCCTCCACAGAGTTTATCCTGGACACACATACAGTATGTGCATTTGGCATTTGGTTATGTAAGTGTTTTGCTGGAGAGTAGGAAACAGACAGAGGAAGGGGAGATTTGGTCAAACTTTGTCATCGAGCTACACACACACACACACACATACACACACACACACACACACACGCGCGTGCGCGATCAAACTCACACAGGGGGAACTGTGGAACTCACCTGAAATCTGAGTTTATCACATTTTCCTTTCAGCAGGATGTCAACAGTGGTTTGTCGGAAAATATTCCTTGTTTTGTGTGAAAACCTGAGAATGCGATTTTTCAGTCTCATAACTGCCAGTTTAACCTTTGAATTAAAAATACTTGCATCTCGATGCACGGCCAACTTTGCAACTTTTAACGGGTATTTCAAATACGAAAAAATGTGTCCAACAAAAGGGACATTTATTGTGTGAGTGATCAACATGTTTTCCTTCACTCGCAGAATGTGTGCTGGTTTCCATCTAGTGGCTGCTGGCTCACAGGACAACACGTGATTAAATGTGCATTTACCTCAGATACAATAATATAAAAATTACTTATTATTGTTTATTAAGAGAGGATAAGAGAGGGTTACAGAAAGGGAGAAATTCTTTAAAAATTGGCAGGTTACTCCTACAGCTGTCTATGTTCCCAAATATAGCTTTATTTATATATTTAAAACAGAACTGTATTTGAGTTACAAAAATAAACTAAAATATTGTACTGGACTGAATTTATTCCTTAATTAATTCATTATCTAAACTGTTCATCCCGCAGTTAGCGTTTCAGGGGTGCTGGAGTTCCAACCTTAGCATCCTCCTACTAATATATTCACTATCCCTCACCAAACTTGTCCAAAACATCTCAATCTGACTTCATTTCCAGAACATCTAACATGTGCTGTCTCTCTGATGGACTAATTTCTGATCCTATCCATCCTCCTAACTCCAAAAGAGATCCTCAACATCTTCACCTCTGCTACTTCCAGCTCTCCTTCCTGTCATTTCCTCAGTGTACAAATTGTGATGAATATGTGCCCTTTATTTGACACCTTCCAAAACTTCCCATCCGGCTGCTATAAATATAGCAACAGTTCTTCACGTGTAGCTGGAGGAGCATCCCTTTTCTTTGGATCAAATTGGACTTTATATGCGTGGGCTCTTTGAACAGATGCTTTATCTCACTGGGTCGAGCCCCACATTCTCATCCTCACATGTGATTTGTCAACGGTAATCTGTCATCGCCTCCTTCCACAGATCTTCTGCGCCCCCTCATTTGACGATAAGATCCTGGAAGTGGTGGCTGTGTTCGGCAGCATGCAGATGGCAGTGTCCAGAGTCATCAAGCTGCAACACCACCGCATAGCACAGGTGAAAGCACACGCTACAAATACTTCCTCTGAGCGGCTTTATTGGCAGGAATGAAGGGAAATCAGTAACCGGGATTAGAGCTTTTTCTTCCAGAATGTGATTTATGGTGGATTAATTTCAATGGAAACAAGACAGCTTGATTGATAGATCCCTTCTTGTCAAATCATTAATATGACCAAGTAAAGATGAATGAAATAAAAACCCAAATTGCAAATCCATTCATGCTATTATCATTTTTCATATATTTTGAATAAGGTTTACCAAAGTAACAATCATTTTCATTGTTAGATTATAAGACATTGATTTGCACCGATTAAAAGAATTACTTACCACTCAAGAACACACATTACGCCTTCGTAATTTCTTCCTATCAATTATAAAAAATCTTAAACTCATTGTTTGATTTTATTAAGTGATCTGTCTGATTGTCGTTAAGCATTATCTCAGTCACTTTATTGGAATGAATATAAGTGTTATTATTTCTCAGTCATGCAACTATCAACAGTTAAAACGGCTATTTTTGAGCTGTTGGGTCTAAATCTTGGTCGCAGATAATTTGTGTTGTTTAAAAATATATTCAATATTACAAATGATTAAATCACGCTATTCTAGCCCCCTATTGGAAAAACATTCTCATGGTGTTAAAATTAAACATTTTTAACGCTAGATATAAGTGGACAGTAGAATTAAAATTTCTTATTTTTGTCAAATGCTATTGAAAATATTATGATGAAGATGATACATCATCCATAACTAACGTAATTGTAATAAGTATGTTATTAGGCCGTAGTAATAATTTATACTTTATTAATCCCTTGTGGGGAAGTTCGTTCTCTGCATTTAACCCATCATGGATAAACCATGAGCAGTTGGCTGCCGTCTGCCAGCGCCAGGGGAGCAGTTAGGGGGTTCAGTGTCTTGCTCAACAACACTTCGACACACTAGGAGGAGCGGGGAATTGAAACAGGGAGGTTCGGTTCCAAGTAGTAGTAGTAGTAGTTGTAATAGTAGTAGTAGTAGTAGCTACGTAGCCCCTAGTAGTAGTACATGGACTTTAGTTTCCATTAGCTTATTCCTATTCCTCCTCAGCTCTTTCTATACTAGCAGATGTATAGAAAATGCAATGGCTAAGATAGATAGATATGTGAAAGAACTACATTGCCCTGAAAGATTATATCCTTCAGGGATGACACTTCACAAAAAGAATCAAGGTTGTGTGTAAGAAAAACGTGACAAAAATCTGCCCTTCCATACCCTTATCAGTGTCGAACAGTGAAGATCACTATCCTGGGTGATGAAGGCGTTCCCATTCAGGTGGACGGCGAGGCGTGGATCCAACCACCTGGAGTGATTAAGATCCAGCACAAGAACAGAGCTCAGATGCTCACCAGAGACCGGGTGAGAAACATGATGGGAGGGAGAGACAGAGGGAGAGAGAAAGGGAGGGGCGAGGGAAGAGCAGTAGGTGTCTGGAAAATGAAATGTAACTGACAACGGAGAGGAACTGCCGAGGGGGGAATTCATGAAGTCATCGAACAATCGCCTCACACGATAATACTTATCATTTTACTTTTCCGTGTAGGCCTTTGAGAACACACTGAAGTCATGGGAGGACAAGCTGAAGTACGATAAGCCTCCTCTGCGGCCTCACCTCTATCCACAGCAATCTGTTGACTTGGCAACGGAGGACGAGGCCGCCCTGGTGCAGATGTGCTCACGCGCTGCGGAGGAGCTTATTACTAGGTAAACATTCACTCCCGTCTCCACATGCACAGGCTGATGGACACACAATACGATGACGATTGTTGTTTATGATTTTTTTCTCTTCACTTCTTCTCTGTGTCATTTCAGGATATGCGAAGCTGCGAAGACCAATGGGTTACTTGAGCAAGAATTGGCTCATGCGGTCAATGCAGCATCACACGCCATTAACAAAACGCACCCAAAATTCCCAGAGGTATGACAAATTCACCAAGTACACAGAAAAACAACAGATAATGGTAACCGGCTGTGCAACATTAATACATATTGGTTTATTGAAGGAAACAGTTGCTTTTTTTGGCATTGCATAAATAATTTATTGTAATTAACCATTTATTGATCATTTATTAATTAACTTCTTACTATAAATCATGAAATTTTCAAGCATACCTATTTTTAAGCATAGAGTGCTTTATGTGAATTATATTACCTATCCAATAAACAAGCCAATTTACAAGTTGCACTGTATATTAACTACCTTATATACCAATCTGATTGTCTTATTTATTTAACTAATCCAGGAAATGATCACAACAAAATAAAACAGGCACAGTTACAGAATTGGTCAAAGATAACAATTGTCAGTAGCTCAGAGGAAAATATTTTCATTTATTTCACAGATTCCCAGCTTGGATTTTTTGCAAACGCTGTCTTGTCTTGTGGCACCGTGCCCTCTCTTGGATCCCCAGTGTTAATATTAGCCGGTTGAAAAAAAAGCTAAATTCCAGCTGAGGTTTAGCTTGTTTTGACAGAGCAGTGACTCACTGAAAGCAACTGAACTGTTTGTAAACTGAAACTAAGCTGACAATACAAGCACTATTTTGTCTCTTGTATGTTTGATCTGTGAGATTTTCCTAAATGACTCATGCATCCCACCTCCAGAGTCTGACCAGAAACACGGCTATAGAGGTGGCCAGCACGGTAAAGGCCCTCTACAACGAAACTGAGTCTCTTTTGGTGGGCCGGGTCTCTCTGGTGAGTCACCATGGCTTTAGACGTTAATATCTCTATTTCTTTTTTTTTTAACCAAACACCGTTTCAACAATTTTGTGGCCTTCAAGCAACACACCAAGTTTTGGGGGGAAATTCACCTATTTGTCATGACTGTCACAGAGAAACAAAGAAATAGATGAGGATGTTCAGATCTGTTGGTGTCGTCGAGACCTAAATGTCCAGCTCAAATTTCATTCCTGGAATTACACTGCACCAGGGGAACCTTTTAGTTTTACACTCACACAGGCAGTAAAGGACTAAGAAAGGGAGTGGTGGGATGTAAGTGTCTGTATTACCTGAAGTGCCACACTCAAAAAAAAAAAATGCACAAGAAAGAGGAAAACAACAAGGAGGGCAAAGTTGCCAAAACGTTCATATTCTGCACGGCGCAAATGACAAACCTATCTATCAAGTTGAAGTGTTTTGATTTTCTCCCTTCACTGCTTTGCCTTGCGAAAACCCCTGCCAATCGCTCACTCCATACTTATTTTGGTGAAAATGTTTATGTTCCTCCGCAAGTTCTGGAAATCCCTCTGTGGCAGAACAGACCGGAGGAGCTTGACCTCTTCGTCAGTCAATTTCTTGCTATTTCTGCCCATTTTGTTGTAAGTCACAAGATAAAAGCTGACAGGTGACCACAGTACTTTTTAAAAATCGCGTTCCACAATTCAAAAGAGGTATCTGGTAATGGGCTCCACCAATTACCAAGCGCACCCACGTCAAATGAGTTCCTACAGAATCGTAAAAAAGCCCGGCAACAGATTAGGTTTAGCTAATATGGTTGACTAAAAAATCGACTTAGGTTGCTTTTTTTAAGACTGCATTGTTATATGACAGGGGAGATTTCGGCAAACTATGAACTAATTTAGTAAAAACTCAACATTTTCCCCTTAAAACAACAATCCATTTTGTTTTTGTCACTCGCCTCGTGTTGTGTTCAGCATGATCTGGATGTTCTTTCCCCTGTCTCTATAGCAACTGGACCCACCAGAGGAGGAGCAGCTTTCCTGTGCTCTGCAGAGTGTGGAGTTGGAAATGGGCAAGCTAGGAGAGATCCCCTGGCTTTACCATATACTGCAGCCCAACGATGAGGAGGTAAGCACACTGGCAAAACACAACCCTTGCACGATAATGTGTGGTCAAACCCATAAAGTAGATTACATGAAACTCATAAAGCTACCTGTACACATGCATTGCACCATACATCTATATTTAAAAAATGACTCCAGGTTACCGGCGAGCTGAGTAGCTAAATGAAAGGCTATAGGTTGACTGTGCTTACGTACCAGGACCACTCTCTGGGTTACGGCAAGAGGAACAGTCGCAGCAGCATGTTTCGCATAGTGCCCAAGTTCAAGAAGGAGAAGGCGGCAAAGAAGACGAGCCCTCAGTCAGGTAGGAGACATATGGCGGACTGTATCCTGCACAGCACAGGGAGTCAGTCGGAGTGTGTGTTCACCCGTTGTCAAGGGATTTCACATGAAAAACATCATTTAGACCACCTGCACGGTCTGAAGCAATCTTACAACACATTGTTGCGTCTTCGTGAGTACATTAAATCGTAATAACCTGCTACTGAAAGCTAAAACAAAGCTGTTACAATCAGAGTCAAGATAACTTCCCACCTGTTGGCACATCCCAACCCTAACCCATTCATTTGTGCTACATCAGTGTGTTTACGCCTGAATTATCACGACATACAGACAGCTGCGTAACCCTTACATTTAGTTTTCCGATTTCTAAAAATAAACAAATGACACCAGCTTCTTTTTCATATAAAAAAAAAAAAAATTCTGCCAAGACCTAGAACTAGGGCCGAGAGATTGTCAGGCTCAGTTTCAGGTCTTTAAACAACACATTTTTCTGGAGCCATCACTCAGCAGAATTTTTCAGGTAACCCTGAATGATAAAGCATTTTCCCAATAACTTCAGAAGCACATTTGTGATCATGACCTTCATCCTTTCAGACGTATTTCAATATGTCTCCATTTCAATCGAGGTGCATTCCAAGTTTCTGGCATCTAAAATACCTAAAAATAAGCCAACATCTGAGGTGCGTATGAGGTCCACCCTCTGTTGACGCTCTCTTCCTGCTCTGGGTGCGGCGTCAAAGGGAACAGAACAAGGTTTCCTTGATGGAGTATTTAAATTGGACGCAAGCGAGTAAATGCGTCCAGTCAAGAATTTGGTTTGAACGTAGATGGATATGGAAGAATGATATTCAACAATGAGCTGGGCTCTGTTTTTCTGCAGGTCGCACAGGCTTCCGCCTCCCTTTACCTTTTTAGTTTTTCTGCCCTTTCTGAGCTGGGTTGCATGCCTCTGAGCCCTCCTGGAACGCCACCGGCCTCTAAGTTGTTCCGACAAACCTTCTCAAGCCTTTCTCAAGCTTCTCCTTCCTCCACCAGCTGCTGACACCTTCTCCCCTTCCCTCAAATCCTTCTATTCTATATGTCCTTTCCTTCAGTGATTTGCCACGGCTTGTTCCCACTGTTGACGATCGTGTGTCGGATGACACGCTCAGAGCCAGAGGTGTGGGAGCGACACTTGTGGCGTCTCATTGCGCATGTTTGCGTGTGTGTGCGCAATTCTGCGAGGCACCCTGAGCCTCTCTCTGCTCTGCTCTGTGTGTGTGCATGTTGGTGTGTAGTGGAGAGATGGGGTACAGAGGAGGTGGGCGTCTGGCTGGAGCAGCTGAGTCTGGGGGAGTACAGAGACACCTTCATCAGACACGACATCCGAGGCTCAGAGCTGCTGCACCTGGAGAGAAGGGACCTGAAGGTAAACACCATACCTGCTGAAGCCCTCAACGAATCTGCTCTGTCCTCCCTGTCTTGTTTCTTATTTCCAGCCTGTTTGATGCCTTCCCCCGTTTTGCTGCCCATGGTGCTGTGCTGCATTGCTCTGCTTGGCTTTTACTGTCCAGCATTGCTTGGTGACAGTGACTCGCTATAACCTACTAACTGTGTACCTATTGGTAGGGAATATACCAGTGGACTAGGCAGGCAGGAAGTGTAGGTGTCGTATAAAAATGAGCTCAGCTTAGGTTGTACGGTGTGCATCCAGTGTCATTACAAGACATTCACAGATTTGTTCTCATCTGCGATGAAATAGAGATCATGTGACCTGATATGAACCTAGTAGTCTTCCTCTACATCAGTGAAGAGAGCCAACATTTGCATTTCATGTCTGATTTCTTCTGTGGTTCATGTCATAAAACTTGAGCTAGAAGGATGCTGGGTTTCAAAAGAAAGAGGTTTTCTTGCCTGGTTATCATTTTGCTCCACAGGCATCAATAATAAATTAAAATTAAAATCAAAACTACATGTGTATTCACTGTAGCTTAAACTCCTGAAACCACATCTTTGCTTGTTAATCGTTTTGTTTTCATGTGTCACACTAATCCCTTTGTTGAATTTGTAGGATTAATCAGTATAAATTTAGGGACTTTATTTTTTGGTTAATTTCGACCTTATTGCAAAATTGAATCCAGTGTGTAACAGGGAATTATTTTTGCGACAGAAAGCTAAGGCCTCATCACTTTTTCAATTTGAAGTTGTCATAGCACCATGGCATTTTGAAATGTATAGCACGTGGATGAGTAGTTATCCGATATTTCCAAATGTCCTCAGATAAGTACATTGTAAGTAACTACATAATTACTTTTCTCATCTGTCTTAGAAAACTGAATCTGTTACTATACATACAAAAACAGGTTTAAAACACAAAAGAAGTGTTTTTTTTATATTTTGATTGCTTTATTATTCGGATCAGAGTGCCTCCTTACTGTTTTGAGTGATAGCCATTTATTTCGGCCCCAAAATGATCTGAATCCTGAGGGAGCTGTTGAGCCTTTCTAAAACATGATAATGATGAAAATAATAATAACAGAAATAGAATTATATTCTTCATGCTTTGACCCTATGAGCTGTTGTTTGTGAAACAAACTAGACAATGTATTGAAGTGGCCAGACAATACAAATTGTACAAAACTAGGATGCAATGACAGCTTTGACCTGCAGTTAATTTTCACTTGTTATGTATGATGCTGATACTATTGTGCCGCAACAGACAGAAATATAACGTTACATATTCAAGTGTTTTGCGGCTGACAGGCTATTCATGTGTTGGTTTGACGATAACTCGAGAAATCAATAATATTGTAAAAAATGTCCACTGTCAGGCAAACCATCGGATAACTTTAAGGGAGTTGCATAGTTTTTACAGAAATAAATCCATCACAGTCAGTCATACAAAACATGATAGTATTTGACATTTATTTGCAAGGGTTGATTCACACAAGTCATCAGTCAGTCAGCACTGGTCATACGAATCAGTACACCCCCCACACCTCCACCAGTCTGAGTCAGAGGCTTCAGCAGTTCACGATGGTCAGATGAAGTGGTTTATAACCAATGTGGGCCATGAAGGGAAAAAAAAGGAAACTCCATAGCGGCTGACTGTTGGTGGAAAAGTCAAAGGAATTCTTCGCTGAAACAGCTGCTTCGTTTTACCTCAGACGTCCAAAGTCATTGTTGTTTCCCATTTCGAATGAACCAGAGACCTTGGCGGCTTTTGTTTGTTACACATTTCCACTGTCGCCAGCAATTTGGAATTTGTAGGACTGAGTTAAGTGTAAAAACCAATGATTACTGATGAACATAAAGTAGGGTTTTGGAAAACAGAAGTGCACATGTTGGGATAGAGGGTGTAATTTAATATTAAATAGTTACTAAAACAAACTACTTCAGGATTTATTCTCATTTAGTATGTGCTCAGTGCTGTAGATCTAGAGTGAAACAGACTTGTTCTTTTCAGAGGGTGTGGCACTCTGGGGAGAAAAGGTGAATCTAGATCAGATTTCTGTGCCGATGTTCGTCCACAGGTAGATAACCACGAAAATGTAATGTATAGCATGTCAGCTTCCAGGTTTGACAGTCTGCTGGAGTCAGATATGGTGAAAGAGTAAATGACAAACTGGACCAAACTGAACCAGAACAGAAACTGAGGAGGCCACAGCTGCTGTTCAGTTCATTATGACTATGTTGCAACACTTCTGAATGGGACCCTGGTTTGTTACAGAAAAAGAAAATATTTGTGTTTACAAAAGAGGAACTAAACTGGATGTTCTGTTCCCAGTTTATCTGTAGTTACTGTTTCCCCGATGCGTCCACTTAACTTCTTGCAAACTGAGTCCTCATGAGAGAACATTCATTTTCTTTAGCTGTACATCTGATTTTCATTATTAGTTTAATTTCATTTGTAGTTTGAAATTAATTTATTTTTCAAATGTCATCAACAGGTGCTACAGTCTGTGACTCTTACAATTACTCAGTAAAAAAAATCCTCATGTTAATAATATTTTTCCAAAAAACGCTTCAAGTTCAAAAACATTAATTCATTTAATGAATATCCATTAATATGTGGACTTTGCTAATTTACTAAATTTGAATTAGCAAGGGGACATTAAAAATTGATAAAATCCCAATTTTGATTGCCTATTAATTCAATAACAAGCAACCAATTCATGTTTTTATAATAACTTTGTCGTAATTAATCGTGTATGCCATCGATAGCATGGTGCGTTGCGTGCATCAATCATCTGGCCTGAAACCTCATAAGCGTTCAGTGGTGTGACAGTGACCAGCGAGTGACGGGGACCAAAAAGATAGCCGCAGGAAAGGCAAACATTTCCCAAGTGAAACCTGACTCCAACTACCATGTTGCCGTGTTACCAATGGATGTTTAAATAATCGATGATTCATGAAATATAAGTATTAGAAACTTGTTTTATGCTGGCACATTGTGAATCATGTTTGAGTGATATTTCTAACTGCGTTAGACTCGTAAGAGGTACTTATATTGCAGTGTTTAGAACCTTGAGACTCCTTGTTCATACAGTACTTTGTACCTTATTAACGTTTACATAGAAAGTAATGTGAGAAAAAGCCTTGTTAATGTGTAATCAGCACATCCTGGTTGGAGACACTACATACACAGGAAACAAGAGGCAGGTACAGATGTGTCACAGTGGGATTTTTCATGTGTGTTTTCTTGTTGGTCTTCAGGATCTGGGGATATCGAAAGTGGGTCATATGAAGAGAATTCTCCAGGGAACTAAGGACCTGGCTAAGGCCTCCATGGTTGACCTTTAACCTCGAAGCAGATGCTTCTTGAGAAGCAATCATTCCCCCCCACATGAGAGGAGGGATTCAGGAGCACCGCAGACAGTGATGGAGGAGACAGCTGTTAGGAGAGTGGTGGATTTTATCCATCTGATCAGAGCGGCTTGGTTTGTTTGTGCTTTCGTGCCAAAATGATTGTCAAGAAAGCAGATGAAAGTGATAAAGGAAGTCATGGATCTTCACCGAAGCCATCTCTACGTTAAAATCCACTTACAGCACACAAGCAGGTATGCAACAAAGTAACTATAATAAAGTTGACTCGTCATCCGTGTCGTAATGACAAACAGGTAGCATAACCAAGACTTCCATGAGTGCCCCCCCCCCCAGTAGGGGTGTAGTTCAGCTCAAAAATGTGTAAAAATTAGATATTTGTACTGACAGAGCTGAAGATGCATTCAAGCACCACTATTAATCCAAGCCAGATAAGGTAAGGCGGTCTGGGAGCTGCATTGTGATTCTACACGGTGGGATTATGTTTCCTGCTGTTCTTGCTTTTGAACTTTAGATATGTTTAATTGCATGATTAGTGTCTTGATTTTTTTGTGAAAAAGAAAAATAACACTTGAACAAGTTTTACATGATGAAAGTATTATGATGCCATTTTTTTTACTACTGAAAGCATCTGTTTTGGTTGAAATCAAATATTTTGTTTGTTTTTTGCTTTTTTTTAGCTTTAATTTATTCCGTTTTGCATGATAATGATGTGTCAAAAATCTGTGTCAAGTGCCATATCTCAGTTAATTTAGTGTAAAAATGTGCTTTATTGATGGATATCATAAGAAAGTTTTAAAAAACAACAAATGCTGATTAAATAAGATTATATGGAATTAATGTATCTCTTAAGTTGACAAGTTTTCTGTGGATGTGAAAATCAATACCAAAGTGAATGTCTGGGAAAACAGATCATCTGACGATTTCAGATTTCGATTCTTTATCTCGTAATTCAGGAGCGATTTCCATTCAATGTGGGAGGACTTAGTGTTTTAATCATGAGAAGGTAAAACTATTTTTTTTAAGGTGCACTTTTTCCCTCGAGTTTTGGTTGCGAGCACTAACCCTCATAGAATTACTTTCAATCAATTGTTCACCTCAACTTTTCAACTAACAGTAGTTTCATACAGTATTTAACACGAATGAGGATAAGAGTTAGATATCACTTTTTGAAAGCATTATAGAGCAGTTGATCTGCTGCCTACTTACTGTTGTGGAAGTGCAGCTTTTTTTTTTCTTTTTTTTGTTCTTTCCAGTTGCAAGTGAGATGCAGATGGAAGACGTCCTTGTCTTAAAAAAATACTGGTGGCATTACAGGGTATATTTCTATAGCTGATGCTAAGGTGTACAGATATATATGCACTGTATATACAGTATAAGAGTGTATGCAAACAATGTTTGTAAGTGTTGTAGTCTAATGCGTTTGTAGATCTCTGACATGGCATGAATTGTCAACAGCTTACATATCTGATTGTGTTTATGACACCATGACAGTTGTGTTGACTTATGCTCTAATCTCTCTTGTACATGATAATTTTGTTGTATTCAAATGATGGTGCAATATTTTATCACTTGTTTTGATACTGTCTACAGCATGATGTTTTTTCAGTGGAAAACCTTGAGAGTATTTTGGTGTGTTTTTGTTTTTTTTGTACATGTACTCCTCTCCGAGGTTTGAGTATCCAATTTTAGGAATAAGAACCACAGAAGGCTTTTTTTCTTACTGACTACAGATTTGTTTCCAGCAGCTCACTAGTTTCTAGTTTTGCTCCTCTGTGCTTCCAGGATGATTAAGTAGGAGGGTGTCAGTGGGACGAGTGGGATGGGCAGACATGACTGTTGTGTTAATATGTAACATGGAGCTGCGAGTGTGTACTTGTACTTCTATCTAAGTGAGGACATCTTGGTTGGTCGTTTTTTAAGCCTCTTTTTTGTTGTCTAAGACCAGGCTTAAAAAGTGGGATTAGGGTTCAGGGTTTGGCATGTTGTCAGACATTTAGCTATTGTAAGGGGGCCTGAACAATCTTTTCAAATTCCAAAATAAAGGTGCTAAAGACTTGAGATCCTCAGCACTGCCATTATATGATATTCTGTTGACCTTCTGCTAGTTGTGTCTTGTTTATCACAGATTATTGGTTATTTCTTGCTCATTTTAATGAGATTTCAATTTCTCAATTACATTACATTAAATCATTTCGGTGTTTCTAATTCATTTTAGGGGGATTCCTTAGTCATTCCTTAGTCATAGATCTTTTGCAGATTTCCACGTATTTTTTTGCTCATCTATGCACAGTGTTCTCTGAGGATGTGAATGTGTTTCGGTCAAGTGCATTGCAAGTGTAAATTCCTACTATTTTCACCTTCTTGCATTGTTCTTTAACAATTGTTAGTTTAAAAAATATATGGTTGAAACATGTGATACCGAATCATTTTTCTGTTCTGTTGAGCCGAATCCCTCTTTGGGCACCCCAGAGTCAGCGATTGTCCTCACTTTGATAGCTGCAAAAGCAAGTGTATGTGTGTTTGTGTGTGTGCCTATGTATGCAATGTAATACGGCAGTGGCATATTTTACCCTCTTTGCAAGTGCATATTTACACCATTGCCAGCCGATGCTTCCTTGTTACTGAATGATGTTTTAGCTTAACCACTTTTCAATTATATTCTATAGTTCATACTTTGCTATCAGCTCTGACATGCTCTTCTTTTGTTCCTTAATCCCTCAGTAGCCGAGGGTTTGGTTGACAGGAAACGTTTTCTTATTTTCTTAGGATTGAGTGCTATGAACTAAGCAGGCGCACAAGTTTTCACCTGTTTCCATGAATCTGAGCTTCCTAAGTGATGTCAGAATGAGAGCGATTCCAGGTGGAGGATTCAGAGTAGTCATGCTCCTGTACCACCACCAGGGGGCGTATCATCACATCTCTGCTGTCCCTATCACAGTGTGCAATCCCCTCATTGTTGCTTGTACTGACAATCACCTGTCACATACATTATTCATCATAGTCAGTCTATTGACAAGATAAAACCACTATTTTTTCAGTTTAGTAAGTGATAGCCAAAGATAAGTGTAACCACTAATTAATACCTGAGAATCTTCTAATCCATTATTTCTTACACCACTCTTTCGCTCTGAAGATCTACCTATGTTGATTCGTCAAAGCAACAGCCATTACACTATCACGCATGCTTTAATGGGGGCAGTGAGATGAAACTGCTGCCGTGTTTCCACCTCACATTTGGCCTCGTGACCATTTATTCCCCATCACGCTAAAATTAAGTTTCGACACTGTTGCTGTCTAGATAGTAGATTTATACGTCCCAAAGTGTCTGCAAGGTGCTGTCAATCTCAAATCTCATGGTGAGAGAGCGCTTGACTTCTCCATGCAACATGGATGTTTGCCATCTTTCTTCCTTGCTGTGTTCTCCAGTGGTCTGTAAATAATGCTGCAAACTGCCTGTTTAAAAATAAATTTTACAAAAAGAAAAAAAAAATTATCTTGCAAGGACAATTCATTGACAGGATAAAATATAGTTTTTGACATGGTTTCTAAAGTGATGGGAGTAAAGTTGAGTTTAATTTGTTTACATTATGTTTACAATGGCACAGTTTTAGTTTTTAAGAATATATGTAGGTATAAACAATATTTACATATTTATTGCCTAAGGTATATGATGTGCGTTGTGTATTCACATTTTGAAGATAATGTTACAGTTGTCACCTGTATTACTATCTGGATGAATTTGGTAAAGTAGTTGATCATTTTTATGACTACTAAGTGACTGTTTTCTGTGCCTTTTTATGGTTAGAATGCATGGTTAATATTTATTACAATTTGGAGTCACTGAGATGTGTATTTTTGTATTCTGAATAAATAAATGGTTCAGCTTTGTTGTACATTTTAAGGTGCCTTAAACCAGGCCACCTATTCATATCTCTCTTCTTCAATAAAACCAGATACATATTTAGTTTGTTTGGGTCTCATTCTTGCTTTGAGTCTCACTTTGTTATGCTTGTTTCAGTATATCCAAGCTATTCATGACGAGTAATACATTGCTCTTTGAACGTGTTTTTTATTCACTTATGTATTTATCTATTTACAAATTATTAAACACATGCATATACAGTTTAAATGTATATGTATACACATATATATACATACATACATATCCAGACACATACACACACACACACATATATTTATATATATATTTCACGATATGATAGGGTTTGGTATATATTCAAATGAAGCCATCTACTTCTGGGGATTTGGCACTTAATTCCTGTCCTTGGCCAAACAAATAAAGGTGTTAACTTGCTGGCCCTATTTCAGTTTTAAGATAATTTCATTGTCATTTTTTAGGGGTAATTTCTTGTTGCTTTCGCATTCTTAACTTGCAAGCCTACTTGTGGCATGTTGTGTATGAGGCTTAATATCAATGGACTTTTATTATTTAAAAAAATAAAAATCCAACATGCCGATTATGAGGTGTGCACCCAGGAACACCGGAACCTCATCGCCTCGTGCCTACAGCCATTGGGGCTACGAAAAACAGTCCACATCAGTTTCAGTTAAGTCAAATGGAGCACATGTTGTAGCAAACTCAAAACGTAATGCCCTCATCAAAAGACAGAGGGTTGCAAGAGACTGAAATGAGATTAGTGTGAAAATATGCTTCAGGTGGGGGTTTATGCATTGGACAGCAAAAGTGGTCCGTGAGAACGTGACCTTCCTATCATATCTTATACGAGTTGGGGAAAACAAATGTATCATTTGAGACTTCAATAGCTACATTGTGACTGAGCACTGAGGGCCATCTGTGATATTTGAAGGTCTCTGGGAAAATGACATCCCTGAGGAACAGTTCCTTCCACATTGTTCTCGAAATATTTCCACTCATCTGCTCTCCACCCAGCCCTCCTTCTGCTTAACTACAAGCTGCTTTCTTCTGCAGTTCGTCCTATTTTCTGATCACAGTTGCCTGATGACTTTTATCTATGTCGACTTGTGTTCTTGTTTTTTCCCCTTCTTTCGATTCAGTTCTATCTCTTCAGCTCTCAACTGACTTCAGTTCTTCCCCAGAAGGCAAACACAATAATCATCACATGGATTTCATCTGAGTTTGAGTTGCCCTCAGAGTTTTTTATCGAATAGTTTCATCTGACGTATTTAAGATGGATGAGATCTACATAAAAGTATACAAACTGTAGAAAATCATGTCATAAAATGTTTTCATTTCCTTACTTTACTAGATAAGGAGCAAATGGTTTCCAATGGGAAAAGTTGAAAATGTCTAACATTTATTGGTGACACAGTCTCAAACCAAATGACCAGTTTTTATTCATGATGTCGAAAATCATAAAATCATAAAGCCTCCCTCAGATTTGTATTCAATGTGAGTGACATCCTCTGCTCTTTGGCCCCGGACTCGAGTGGAAAAAAAATTATCAGAACAAAACTTTGTCCATGAAAATTCAGAGGAGCGATCATTCTCTTCGGTTAGACCCATTGAACAGAGCAGAGCAACAATATAAAAACCATATAGAACATTTATAACAAGTATTTGTTTCATGTAAATAAAAGATTGTGCCAGATGGATCTGAACAACAAGCAGCTTCACCACGTGGACCTCGAGTCATGCGACGCAGCTTGGAGGCGTGCATGACAAGAAACAAAACTGTGTTTCCGGTCTGCTGTGCCATTACTGGGCTGACATTATGCAACCGTCAGCTTCACGGCTTCAAAGACATGTATGTCTCTTATGAAGAACAAGCAAACAGTGAGCTCATTCTCGTCACCTTTAGTCAGCGTTCAAAAGCGACAATGGCACTAATACATTTGGAGCAATTTGAGTTGAACATGCCATCAGAGTAGCCACGCCGCTTCCACTATTGCAGCAGGGCTTAATCTTTGGTGATTGACGTCAATTTATTCAAAACAGTGGTGTAAAATAAGCTTGCAACTATGGAGAGGGAGGGTTCTGAGTTGATCCCACATGTGACACTTGTAGTGTAATTGTCATTGTCCAACTTGAGGGACTTCAGTCACCTGATAAGGGCATAGTTAGTAAACACACACATCAAACCTGCCTTGCCCCTTTTTGAGATGCCAATATATAGTTTTCAAGCAAAACAAGTTTTTAAAAAGGCTCACAGAAGAAAATACAGTTGTTACTTACAATTTTTATGGCTGACAAGACAAGCAGAACATCCCAAGGGAACAATATGTTCCAGTCCTTTGTTGTATTTTTCAATGTCCAAATCAGTGTCAGCTCATCTTGCCTAAATCTCCATGTGGTTGCAGGCCGCAGGAGCAGATAATATAATAGTGGTTCCATGTTTTGAGAGAGCTTTGCAATTGCAGAAGTGAGAGAATGCGATTTGGATGCGAGTGAAATGTACTAGTTTTGAGTGAGCAATAGACAAAAAGTAGGAGTGGGAGGCTGGACTTTTAAAATAAATGTGTGTGCAAGGCCAATGGAGGCCACTAAAGTCTGGCATGAAGGATTCCACGGTGAGTGAGAGCTTTGCAGCTTGCGACAAACCTCAGAGCATTGCGGTGCATGCAAGTCAGCCAAGGCAAGCACCGTGCAGAGGCGTTCATGTAGTGGCCAGCAGATCATCAGAGTCAAGGAAGGGATGGAATGTAGCCTCGACCATTTTTTCCTGGCAACAAAGGGGAAATGGAGTTTGTTCTAAATTAAAACCAAGCAGTCTCTTTACCTCGTCGTTTTGAAAAGCTGACCAGAACCTAGTTCAGAATAATTGAACCAAAGGGGAGAATGTTAATAAGCAATACATTTTCCAGCAGCTTATTATAGAATCGTTGCTGCCTTTACAATAGCATGGTAGCTCAGTGACTGCAAGTATATGTTTTTGAAACGGGTTGAAGAGTAAACTACTATCTGTACAGAAATAGGTTTCAGCACCATCCCTTTATAGTAATACATATCACCATACTACGGATCGCTGTTAAAATGTATGAGCTTATGTTGCCATTTTTCTGAAAAGACAATTACTGTGTGGCCTGGGAGATGGTATTTATGTTAGATCGAGTGGTTTCTCAATTTTAATGCAGAGAAACAATGAATAAAGTAAATAAAATAAAACAAGACCAAATCAGCTGCAGTTCGATTATTCTGGAATCGACGGAGCGACAGAACGTTCGCTCGGGCAGCGGCTGGTGATGCCTCAGACGCCCTTGTTTTCAGAGCAAGAACGGCACTGCGCTGCAAATGGGGAGTTCGATTCACTTTGGGAATGGGTGAGATCGATTCTAAATCTGTAAGATTACATTTTCTTGTTTGTCTCGTCTAGCTAACCGTCTTTTCATAAAGGAAGCTGCGTTACCTGCCATTAAAGCATTATAATTCTGAAAAACGTTTGTGCTAGTCCCCATGTGAGATTTGAATCATATGGTTCGGAACCGTTAGATTCAGTATACACTGCACTTAGGCATCTAATAATAACCATACACGTATTCGCAAGGAGTTGGAAAACAAAACAGTGGATGAAACATCGATCCAAGGGAGTCTTTCCCTGTTTTCAGTTTATAGTAAAACGTTTGGAAGAACCGTTCGAAAATGACGAATCGTTTACGAATCGCCCACTTTAACCCCAGACGCTATCATCAACGCCGCTGGAGTCCGTCACAGAGCGGCGAGGTAAATGACTCGAACGGGAATTACTGACATGATGGACAGCGTGCAATCGGAAACAATTCATATATTAAATTTCTGGTAGTACATTTACAAATGCCCGTCAGTCATCCACTCGGTTGTTCGTTCGATGTTACCGTCGGCCCGCTGGCTAGCAGCTAGCTAACATTACTATCGTGACATCACATACCGAGCCGACTGCGGCCTGGTTCGGCTGCTCGCCCGGTGATTGACAGCCTGTCAACCAGCAAGGTGGCATTTTTTACTTCCAACGCGGAACGTCTTATTTGTCTCTGCGATTTCCCAGCATTACACCCATCCGAAGAATTGTCCGTCGATGGCAGCGTTGATGTTGTCAAACATTGCGCATGGCTGGCCGGTGAATCACCCTCAGCATCCCGAGAGCGCTGCTCCTCCGTGGCCTGCTGCTGCTGCGGGTACCAGTCGTGCCCCTGCCAGCTCTTCATGCGGCCGTTTATTTGCTTTAAAATGAGCGATTAATATATTTCAACTTTATTTAATCAATTATTTGGACGCATGGTTGTTGCGGAGGCCTTGCACAAAGTGTAAACAAAAGACAAACGCTCGGATGTCAGTGTGGAAGATAACACTAAAAGGAGGATATCTAACCTTAAATTTGAATTTTCGTCATGCTTCAGTAATTGGGGGAAATGTTTAGGACCATAGATTATCTATGTATCATCTAGATTAGAATCGTTCACAGATTTTGGCTTTACAAGTCAAGTGTTTCGTTATCTAGTACTAACATATCTGTAGTGGTTCTTTGTCTCCCAGAATATTTGAAAAACAAATAAAAACAAACTTGAGGGATGCATGTAGCCATAACAACACTGGGGATGGCTGCCAGCTCTGTAAAATGATCACTTGTGGTTGTACCATGTTTGCTAATGCTTATAAGAAGACCACAATGTAAAGATATAGGTCTTTTGTACGCTAGTTAACCAAAATAAAGATCACTCTCTGCTTTACATCGGGAGGTTCTTGTCTAGCTTAACCTTGTAATTTATGAGTTTTTAAATACCGTGAACGACAATTCAAACAGTTATGTAGTCAGGCTGAACTTAATTATTTAGGTCTTATTATCATTCAGGCTCCAGCCTTCATCCCTAGAAGCAGTCAGGACCACATTTTCATCCCCGGGTGGAGCAGATTGTCAGTATCAAGACGTGACTCATTGTTAGGCATTATGAATAATTTACAGCTGTATTGACACATTCTTTAACTGGACTTTAGCTAAGATGGATATTCCCCTCAATGCCTTATACTCGCCTGTCTGACATCACCTGTCCATGCCTAAGAACGTGTTTTTTTCATGATTCGACGAGCGGCCAATGCCAGTGCCCAGCCCAAATTAATTTTCAGCCCTCTCAGCATCTGCTTTTGATACACTGTCATCTGCAACCTCGGATAATCGCAAACACTCCCCAGGAGCCTTTTACCAGTCGATAAGAAGTTTGTGAATCAGCCCATGAGGATTTATTCATGGTTTAACAGAGTTACTCTTATTGCAGCTTTCTGCGGTCATAATAACCCCATTCGGCGTTATGTGGCTGCGTTATTCACAAGAAGTGACGATGGTCTCGGCTTTTTCTTTTAATTGTCCAATAGAAAATGTTTACAGTGCCAGAAGACATCTTCGAATGTGAAAGGAAAACAGATTTGCCATGGTCTTAATGCTGTTTATCTGTTTGAGAAAAGTCATCGCTATAATAGACGTCATTGTTCCAGCTTCCCTTGTGAGAGAATTTGGATGCACTCCATAGTTGAGGTTAGGCAGCCGCAGCTGGGAGTGTTGTTTTTGCACTGCTCACCAAAGCAACCGTGAGAAACCAAGAGGTACTAGATCGTCAGAGGAAGCTGCTCGCATGTACTTTACCCCTCTGGTTCTCAGGATCCAGGATTGGCTGATCAATAGGCCCAACTGACTGTCTAGACGCAACTAGCTGATTTGGACGATACCTCAAAGAGGAGTCTTGGATTTCTCGGGAAACTTCTTCTCGTCCGCACTGTAAATATTTTGCCTCTTTTGCCTGCGCTCATGCTGCTTACTAAGTATGTTTCCCCTGCTCAGAACACACACCCTTACTCCCTCGCCTTGCTGTTTGATCTCGGATGTAGCTTGAACGAATTTCAAAGATGGGCCTTCTATAGCTGACCCTTGCCAGCAGGACAGGCCTAGCCCTACTTTTTTAGAGCTTTTCTTCATGACCTAGTCACACAAGTTTATAGGAAACTGAGGTCTGGAAAGGTTCACCATCCCGTCTTCTAAAAGGATCTGAAATTACTTTGGCTGATCTACTGGCATGTCGTATGTCGGGTCATTGTCGGAATGTGTTTTGGTTTGTAAATTTGTAAATTTCCTCTTTATGGGCTGGTATTTCATATCCAAAAGCCCAGATGCTGTCATAACTTTATCATGTGATTGCTTCGATGTCCTGGGTGAAATGGATGTCTGTTTTCATTTATTTTCTGAAGGAACGTGATAAAACTTCAGAGAGAATTTGGAAACTGTGTAATTTACTAAGTCATCCGTCTTCTCTTGCACCCCTCCGTTTACAGGTGAGCAGCCATCTGCCAGCCCGGCGCAACTCTCTGTTGCAATGGATGCTTGTGCTCGTATTAGAGGAACCACAATAAGGTCCAGGGCCTCGGTCCGGAAAGAGGTCTGCAAAGCTTTCAGTGGAATTTTTTTTTAGGATGTTTAAAGTCTGTTTTTCGAAGGCTCATGTTTTTATGCCGTCAAGTAGCACTGCTTATTACTGTACCAACCCTGCACAAACTGAAGCTTGAATTTATTTTAGTTTCTCTTCAGAATACTGATTTCATGTTTTGCAATGTTTAAGTTCCAGCCTCGTTGCAACTAATTAAATCTGCTTTGTTTGTTCCATTTTTATCATGTTTGATTATTTTCATGCTTGTTTTCATGACCTCTGTTTCTAGATTTTGCCAAATGTTCCCGGTGTCTGTCGATTCGTCCAGTTGCCTGTCGGATTACATAAAAACTACCAGCCATCCATTTACGTTTTCAGTTTTTGGCAGTTTTCCACATTTTCCCCTAATCTCTAAAGAATTGAATTTTAAGTACAGGATTAAGAAGAAACCAGGACTATTGAAGAACCTCCAAAATCACATTGGATTGTAGATCCAGCAGCTGTTGAATTCAGGCATTTTATATATTAGGAGGTGGTGGTGGTGGTGGGGGGGGGGTCTAAGTAAATGTTCCCCTCTGTATGTGAGGATGGTGATGCTGTTTAGCCTAAATGGTGTGTGTGTTCTTACAGACTGTGACACAGTGGAACAGTGGGACACAGAGTGTGAAGAGCCTCTTCAGAAACAAGAAGGAGTTGTGCAGCATTAGCCTAGACCTTCCATCCAGAGACACCACAAAACTGACAGAGGTCAGTCACACATCCTACCGCAAAAACATTCCATCATTGGTTATGTGTAAAAATTAGAAATATTTATCATGACAAATAATTATGATCTTGCAGATTCATTTTGTGTGTTTGCCTGGTCAGTGTGATGGGGAAGATGTCACTCAACAGGTAGGCTGTCATCACAGCAATTGTTGATATAGATTAACAATTTGAAAACACTTCAAAGAATACAGAATTATATTTGAAATCCAGCCTTGTTTTGTATTAGATTTTGGGTCACGATAGCCATGGTAACTCTGGATTTGGTAGTTCTCAGTTAACCATATGGGGTTGTTTTTCTAATTCCGCAGGCTCTGGCATGCCTTCCAGCGGGGCTGTGTGAGATACTCAGGGCACTTCAAGTTCATGGCCTCAAGAATGACGAGGTTCTGCTCCTCAAAGATTCCCGCAAGCCCACTGAGAGCAAAGATACTGGGCCTCAGGTAGGTGAAAGGCCATTTGTATTAAACTTAAAATATATGCTATTTTTCGGTCAAACAAAAGATAAAAGAAAGAGAAACAAATAGCTCAGAGAGAAAGAGTAAAACATATTTTGGTTAATGCCTGTGATTGATGTAAAAGGCACAGCGTCTTGTGTGACATCACACTTATTATTCAAGTTATGGACATACCTATTTGAAGCTGATTTCATTTTTAAACCTAGAATATTTGAAGAATTGTGTGTTTTACTTTATCATATGCCTGAATTGCTTGTTTGCAATGTATAGTATTTAGAAAATAAAAAATGTAGAAGACTGCCTCTGAAATAGTTTATAAAATATGTATGAGATGCTGGAGAAGGCATACACAAAGGCAAACTACCGATGCGATAGCAACTGGTTGAGATGTAGGGAAAGGAGCAAACCGTATGTGAAAAAGGAGTGTTCTGTCCGGAAGATTAAGTATTGTTTTCCTGATAATTGATTTGATGAGGAGGGACCAGTGTGCTCTTGTGAACTGTATTTGAGCTCAGACAAGCCTTGCAGCTCTTTCTGTGGTCTTTCTGGTGGTCAGACCTCCCACCTATCCACATTGCAAGCTAGACGAAGGGGTATGTATAAGCAACACGTCAACTTGCAATCAGAGTACAGGCATAGTAAGCCTACTTCCAGTCCTCTTCTTTCTGTCTTTTAAGACGAGGGCAGTGAATAATGTGAATGAATTTTGATTTAGATAGGGCAAGGTTTTTCACAGAATACGGTAGTTCCTCTGACAATAGGACATTGTTGCCTGTTACTTGCAACTGCCTGGATTGTCTTTCTTAATGTAAAGAGTATTGTAAATGTCCCTTCCACATTAACTATTTTGCTTTCTCCATTCTTACTTGTTTCTTTTTACTGTCTTATCACCCTCTCTGCTTTCAGTCCCTGTTAAAGGCTGTCTGTGTGCTGAGGCACAACCCCAGCACATCTGTTTACCCCCAGGCTAGTGTGGCATCGTTGGTGGGCTTTCTGGGCAGCTACATTGCAGGTGTTCGCTATGCTTTGGAGCTACAAGCTCTTCAGAAGGGCACAACTGACTCTTGTCAGCCGGAGGAAGATGATACCAACCAGTCCGTCTCTTCAATTGAAGATGACTTTGTCACAGCACTTGAGCAGCTCGAGGAGGTTGACACAACAGACAGTGTTGGTACGTTGAATTCAGTATCTAGAAAATGTAATCCTATCAACTAAAAATGCTTTTCACAATCTAGACTCACGCTTTGAATCCTCCCAGATTTTTTCACTTCTATGCCTGATTGATAAAATGAAATTAGAAAGGGTTTTCTCCTCTGAAATATGGTATTTATAACATTTATGACTCTTAGGTTTCTCTTGGGATTCCTGTACTTTTTCAGTAATTGAGGTCATATTTTCTTATATGTACAGATTGCTTTCTTTTCAGATAATTCTTTTGTCAACTACTGTTTGTAATCATAATTTTTCCTTCTGTCCCCCCTCCTCATGTGCTACAACCTCATCTCCAACTACATCCTGTCACTGCAGCCTGTTATCATCATTACAAAAAACGTGATGTTGCATCACAGACAGTCCCAGCCTCTAAGCGACGAAAGGATTTATCAGGCCCCCGCGTTATCATAAGTTCATCTTCAAAGAAGTATTCTACCAAGCATAGGTCAGATGTTTCTGTCACCGTGCAAAGGTCCTCTGGCATGGAATCCCAGTGGACTTACTGCAGTCCAGGTGCTCGTCTCCCTTCACCTTCAATTCATATAAGTGAGTCTGAAGACTCAGACTGCTCCAGCCCCAGCCCAATCATTTTCCTGGATGAAGTTGGTTACCAGAAAAGCATGTTGGCCAAGCTAGACATTCCGCAAGTGCCAGGAGGGCCAAGAGACCCAGTAGAAGACTCAGACTCTGAAGTCAGTGAATTCTTTGACAGCTTTGACCAGTTTGATGACCTGGATGATCTGAGTTCAGAGAGCTGTACTCTCACACTAGCACTTGATGCCAGCTGTGTCCCAGGCACTCAGAAGTCCGAGTCTAATGGTAGTGGGTCAGCGTCCAAATATATTTCTAGAGGCTGCTCCACAAAAGGCATGAATCTTCGCTGTTTTGACCAACCCACTCTCCCAGCCAATGTGAAAAAACCTACTCCTCTAAAGCCAGGCTCTCCCTATGCGCTCAGTTCTGAGGTGCCCGATTCCCCTCGACCCATGCATACGCCCTCTGATGACAGTGGTGGACCCCTCTTCAGTCCTGTGAGTTCCTCAGCCTTTAGCCCCTTGGTGGACTCAAGTGGGACCCTGGAATACTTTTGGAAAAAAGGTGATGATGAACAAGACAGCGAAGAGCTTCGTAAACCTCAAGATCTCTGTTCCTTGTATAAAACCTACTCAGACTTTGCCAGCAGTTTGTCCAAAGAAATTCTGGGGTCAGTGTGTGGATATCAGTCTGCTGTAGACATAAGTGACAACAAGAATCTCAGCTGTGTCTGCCACAAAGAGTTCAAGAATCCCTTGGGTTACATAATGAAGCTGTCAGAAATCCAAGAGACTGTAACAGTGGCAAAGTTGCAGGAGAAGTCCCAGTCTCTGAAAGATGGCATTCAGAGGTTTGCCACTGACCTTGTGGAAATGAGCCTTGGCAGTGCTTTGAGAGACCTCCAAAAAGGTGTATCAACATGTACTACCACATTGTGCCACCTGGCTGCGAGGCTGACCTCCTCAGTGTTTCAAATGGCCTTCCATGAAATTGGCATGCGTCAAGCATATATATTGAAGGAAAGGGCAGTCAATGGATTAGCTGGCTTTCTTGTTGGAGAAGCTTTATCCAAGGCACTGAAAGAGTTCCTGACTGTGAAAAAGCAGATTTTCCACAGCACAGTGTCGCGTTTCGCTGCTGATCTTGCTGAAGAGCTCGTGTTTGAAGGCATAATGGAAGTGTGTCAATTCTCCCACCCCTCTACTCCTCTCACCTCGTGTGAATGGTCTTTTGGTCATGGGCATGAGGAAGAGGAAGAAGAGGAGGTCGTTTTCTCTTATGCTTCAGACTTGTCCGAATCAGTTATTCAGGAAGCCTTCATTGAACTCTCCCAGACTGATGTTGCCTTCACTAGCCAAGCAGCCATTAGTGTATCTCAGGACAACATCTGTTATGTCAGTGCAGAGAGCACCAGCACTCACACCTGTAGCACCTATGCCAACCAGCAGACATTAAGTTCCAGCAAGGCTGAAGTGGTCACAGGGGCCCCTGGAGAGGATTCCAACTGTATTGTCAAAAAAGCCCTGTTCACTGTTTCAGGCATGGCAAGCTGCGTTCCTGTGCCCCAAGCTGGCCAAGCCATTTCCCACCTAAAGGACCCGGAGGAGGCTTATCAATGTGAACCAAGTTCATTGAATACGTCAAAAGCGAATTCAAAAAGAGCAACAGCAGTTTCCTCTGATACCATCACATGTACACAAACCCCTCTTCGCAATCACGGAGTGCAGATCCCGACAGAAACAGGAGACTCGTCCCAAGCAAACTCCCATTTCCAAAACTTCTCTGGAAATATGATGGATATGATAGTGACTGAGGCATGTGAGCTAATCACTTCTTCTAAGATGAAGAAAAGTTTTGGTGATTGTGCCGATTTTATTACGAAGACGTTTGGAAGCCAAACCGACTCTCCTAAACAAGATTTGGTTAATTATGAGCCTGTGAATTTTCCCTCTAAGCAGGCAACTAAAATTGAAAGGTTCAGGCCTGAATGCAGAGATTCTAGGTATTTAAGTAAGCCTTGCCCCACTCAGCTAGCAACAAACCTTAGTAATCCCCATATGTCCTTTCAATCAGGCTCTCAAAGTCAGGAGAACGCCAGCTGTAATTTTGAACCCCGGACCAGACATGCTGCAGACAGCCATCCACTGATGATGGATACTCTTGATGTGCCAGGTACAGAAATGGCTCGAGAAAGAAAAATATCCATTCCTGTGGATGATGCGGGGCCAACAACCAGCCAAAAATCTGGTGGGACTCCTGACACTCCTCCCTCTACCCCTCAACAACCCAATGAGTTGTCCAAGGAGAAACAGATAAAACAATTCTCAAAGAAGTTGAAAAGCAAGCTGGCTAAAGAATTTTCCCCTGCTACCCCGCCTCCAACTCCTCACTATCAGCCTGAGCCAGGTCCAGGACTAAAGGACATTACCCCTGAGGCAGACAAAGCTGAGTTTATGCTAAAACTCATGAGATCTCTCTCTGAAGAAGTAGATGGTAATGAAGAAGACGAGGATGAAGTGGCAGAAGAGAACCGTATCAATGTTGCTAACAGATGTTCAGAGACAGCAAGTCCCCGTCGCGAATTGAGCCAGATGTCCTCTCGCAGACTGTCCAACAAGGAAGCCCTTCATTATGCCGAGCGCTTGGCTTGCCACATTGTGTCCATGGCTACAGAGATGGATACCCTGGGAGGAGCAGAGGAGGAGGTAGACCCGATCAAGGGCAGGTATAGAAGGAGGGACAGTGTGGCTCATTTCTCAGAACAAACTTTAAACACCTTATGGGTGTATGCAGGGGAGGTGGCAGGAGAGGTCATCAATGATGTGAAGAGGTTGGTGAGCACTGTGCAGTGTCCATATCATAGACCTCTGCGAAGAAGAAGTCTGGACAGATTTAGCTCTGAATGTATGCATCACCAACACCATCGGTACCTAACCAGTAGGGACCAGAACAGAGATTTTAAGGCAGGGAGTCTAGCTGAGCAATGGTCGAATGACATCATAGCCTCTGTCCTCCGGTCACCCACCTCCATGTCAAGCACCATATCGAGCTCGAGCTCCGGTCTGTCCTCTGAGTATCCCAGTTGTGAGAGTGTCTCAGACGAGTATGCTGGCTACCTCATCAGGGTGCTTAAAAAAGAGGGAGGCAATAGGGAGTTGGTCCTCGATCAGTATGCGAGTCGTTTGGCGTATCGCTCCATTAAACTAGGCTTGGCTCATGCTAGCCGCAAGATAAAGCAGAGATCCTCTGGCAGTCGTCTTTATTCCTCGAAGTCTCTGCCTGAAGAATGGAAGGCTTGTGGTAGTGAATCCACCCAATCTAAGGAAAGAGCCGAGTTAGCTGTTTGCTCATGTGAGGATGCTCATTTTGGTTGTAGAGAGTCTGTAGAACAGAGTCAGAGAGAGTATTTGCATTTGGTCAACTTTGCAGAGTCCTTAGCATACAATATTACTTGTGATGTCACACGTAAGCTTCATCTTTCCTCTGTACGACTACCAAAGTCTCTAACTGATTCATGTCTGTATAAAAAATCCAAACTTGAGAAAATGACAGAGAATCTCATAAGGACTTCCTTCTCATGTCCTCTGTTGTCGAAAGAGAGTAAGAGTAGGCATTACCATAGCACGGGAAGCTTGTACGAAGAAGGCTACAACAACAAGGTGATGCAGGTCATTGAGCATTATGCCAGAAAAATTGTTGATGACACTCTGAAGATGAGCCTGTGTTCGATAGGACACTCTTCCCAGGACCAACAGAGGACCCTAGGCCAGGATAGACACTCTCACACCCAAAGGTTATCGGAGGTGACAGCTCAGAGTCATACCCTTGGGGAGCGGACATGCCGTTATTGTCAGGTCCTGGAGTGCCCCTATTGCACCAGACTTACTCAGCACCAACACCAGTCTTCATTACAGAGGAGGAAAAGGGGTCATGAGTGCCAGGCAAGGACTGACAGGCTGCCAAGCTTGGAAATTCCGAAAATCCATATTGATCTGGACCACAGATCAGCATTTGCCGAGGAGATAGTGTCGATGGCAATGGAGACGGCTAAACGTGAGCTAAGCAATACCAGCCTTAACGCAGACAGTGGCATTGGCCATGATGGTACCAGCTACGCTGAGAGCCTAACTGCTGAGATCATGACCTCAGCACTTTCTAACATCTGCCAAGCTACAAACATCAGGTATACTCTAACAGCGTTGACATCAGCTGTAACTTCAAATGCATGCTCTATAGTTCCTCCTATTTTGTCTATTGGGTAATCCAAAACAGAGAAACTCCACAATGAAGGTTGCCATCATCAAACTAATACAATTTTCATAGAGTTTCTTCAGTTTGAAAGCGCTTAAATTTTGTCCCCTTTCACATTTCTCTGCACTTAGCTCTCCAGGCATGGAAGCCACAGAGTCCACTGTCTCCCAGCAGCTGAGTGTTGGTGATGACAGTCTGGGCAGCTGGTCTAACTTGAGTTTTGAAGACGAGCATGCAGACGACAACAGCAGCTTCCTCCACCTCAGTGACAGGTAAACATTCCAAGTTATATACATCAGAGTTAAGGATCTGCTCTGCAAACACAGGTATAATATTCACTGTAGAAATTAACTTGAAACTCATCATAAAACTCATAATCTGATTTCTTACTCTAGTAGTTTAGCCAAATCAGACTGTTTTTGAAGCCTCTAATATCGCTGTAAGGGGGATTGTATGATTGTATGAATGTATTTCCTTTGTTGCAAAGATCAAAAGGCCAGATTCTTTAAATTTTTATCAGGTAATACCCAGGCCTAGGATGGCGTAACTTGCAGATTAATTGTATGGGAATAAGTGATCGTGGTATAAGCTGTGGTTGAGGCCTGTGCTCTCTGAATGTGCCCTAGAATTGCATTTTTTTACAAGATGAATAAAGGCCAGCAATGAAGTATGCCCCAAACCTGCAAACCTCCCTAAGGTTATAGTGTATTCGTGTCCAGGGTGCCAATGCGTGTCCAGGTGCATCAGTACCGTGCATTGGCCCAGAGTCTTAAAGCAGCAAAGAGGAACTCACACTAAGCTGCAAATCCAAAACTCACAATTGCAAATTATAATTTGGTTCTTGTGGCTTTTGTTTGGTTTTGCCATTGCCATGTTTGACATGTTGTGTTATTTATTTCAACTATGTGTTTTTTTACTTCATCACATTTATATCGTAATGGAAAGTTTAATTGCATCACTTTTAAGATGCGTTTAAATGATCCCATGACAAGTGCAAAGGAATTATGAGATCAGTTTTCGGAGGAGCTTACATGCAGCTAAAGCTGCATTGTCCATATCCGGAAGAAACTTAAAGTGCTGCTCAGTTTCCCCAAAGGTCAGTGTAAGAAAAACAACATTCTCGTAAATGATAATGATCTCCTTCCTTAATGCATGTCTTGATTTAAAAACAATCAAAAGAAGAGTAATGATTTCAATTTGAGACAGCAGGGAATAATTCTGTCTGGATGTGTCTGTGTGTCATGTGCTTGACTCGGGTCTGTGTTTTTAATTATCATTATTTTCCCTAAATTAGATGAAAAGAGAGTTTATTTTGAAGTTCTATTGACTTGATTATTCTCAGATTTAGTTTTTACCCTTGTTTTCGCTAAAACACTTTTACATACACACTTTAAGTGTCATATGACAAAGGTGTATCAACAGCTGTTCAATTCAATGGTAGTAACACATCCCCCTGTTTGATGTTTTCAATACTACTCAGTCTTATTTGTATGTACTGTCTATTTCATAGATAATAATCTATACCAGTATTTGAAAAGATGACCTCTTCTCATTTTCAAGTTTTCAATTGCAGATGAAGGGCAAATAATGTTTAATTAAATAATGATGTTTAATTGTCTCTATATATGGAGGGTTACTTGGGCTTCACTGCCAAAGTTCAATTTTCCCCAAATACTGAATTTAATTTGACCTCTTAAACAGATGTTAAGATACTGTGAAGGTGCATCATGTGGGCAGCAAAGTGTTTTTGAGAGTGCTCGGACATAACGTTGTCCTTATCCGACAGCACGTTTGTCCTCAGTGGCACAGAGAGATTAGGAGCAGGAGAGAGAGTCTGAGTACCAGTGGTCTGACATGCTCTTGTGTATATGTCTCCTGTCCCTGAGAAGTGCTCAATTGGCATTTTTGGCAGTCTGTAATTGTTATTGAAGCAAAGCTGACAAACGTTTTGGACCCTTCCCTAGATACTGCGAGGAACAAGCCGTCTTCGCAGTTAGTTATTTTGTCTATTGGAGCCAAGTTAATGTATCATAATATTTTCTAAAGGTGTGTCTTCGAGTGCTCCCTTTTCTCGCGGTGCTGTTCCTACAGGAACAAAGTCCAACATGTGTAATTCATTAGACCCATAAAGCCAGATGAAACCTTTTACGCTCAGCAGCTGGAATAACGGAAGAAACAAATCACCTTCAATGGCTTACTGAGGCAATCATCATGTTGATGGACTCAAGGGATATGTTCTCAACTTGGATAATCAAGTCGTTCCTCAGTGGAAAGGCCTACCTTAGGTTATGCATATTTGTATTAAGTATTTTTTCACAGATAAGTAACATTCCTGCCCTCAGCCTCACTGACACTCCTGCACACGCTAGGATGCAGGTCCCAGCCAGCAAGCTAATCATTTACTAATTATACAGAGAGAATTTTGTGCTTCTGTTGCCAGCTGGTTGTCATGTCATGTTGGAGCCCAGAGGATTAGTGTGTGTGTGTGTGTGTGTGTGTGAGACAGAGCGAGTGCGGATATAATGATCTCACATTTAACACCTTAACAAAGCTTTCTTGATCACCAGATATCATCTGGATGAATCAGTGCGATATGAGGTGGAAAATCTTCATCATCTCCATGGTTGTTCTTAAACCCTGCCTGACATTTAAACAATGATTCAGATGGCCTCAAACAGCGATCAATGTTGTTTTTGAGATAATTTGCCTGTTAAAGTCATGCATGCCAGCTGTACAAAGTTATTTTTGGACTTTTCCCCGGGGTCAGTAAAAGTTGCCCCTATCTAATGATAATGTTAATGCCCCGTGGCACTGTCCGTGTCCTCGCCGTGCATTACCTTGCTTCTCTCTCCAGCAGCAATGGGAACAGCAGCAGCTGGAGCAGCCTGGGCTTGGAGGGGGAGTTGTGTGAGGACTGCATCCTTTTCTCCCACTCTGACAGGTGAGTTAGCAACAAGTCTGCACTGCTAAGAATTTCAGAAACATCTCAAGAGCCTGGGGGCTCATGTGAAGTGTGGAAAACAAGGAATGCTTAAGATATATATATATATATATATAATTATATATATATATATATACACACAGCCACTTTTCAGTCATGTGTAATAAAGAGTGAAATCGAAGTGTTGCAAATGTTGTTCTTTCTGATATAACATATTTTAGTAGCCACTTTTGTATAAAAAAGTACCAATTTCTGTCTGTTTTTATATTCGCAATAAAGTATTCAGATTTGGAAACCTTTTACTTTTTGTTACTGTGAGATAATGAAGGGCGGGTAAAACGGAAATCCTTTGTGAGTCATTCTATCGGCTTAAAGAATTTATATGACAATTTGTACTCAACATTTTTGAGGCATTTATTAAATCCCATGTAGGAGAGACCAAGATACATTCAATGTATTCAATATATCACTGGCCTTTACCCATTTCACTGTGAGGCCATCCATTGCTGGAAAATTAACAGCACTTAACTGTATCCAGGGTTTTTATTTAATAAGAAAATGATTTAGCAGTGATATCCGGATTTATACTTTGCCTCATACCATTAAAAAGAATATATGATTTGCTCGTTCTCTGTCTATCAAATGATATTTTTCTTACATAGTTTGATCATTTTACCATCCTTAACCTACCGCTACTACCAGATCAGATAATATTGTAAGCTGCCTTTAGTCTTTTTGATTTCATTGCCCTCTATTTGCTTCATCCAACTAGCCAAAGACATCCCTTTCATTTTTCATGCTAGATTTGTAATTCCAGCTCCAGACACTGGAGTTGGTAGTACCGGTAACTTATTTGTTCTGCTCCACGGTCTGAACTGTATGCGCACCCATTTCTGATTGGAGCTACCAGGTATGCATTCATTTATAATTTTTTTCATAAGCGTGTGAAAATTATTTAGTTTTTGTTTGTTTGGTTGCACATTTTAGCACGACTGTGCGGCACAAATCTAGACTGATTGCATAAAAAAACCAAACATCAATATGTCAGGTTTTACATTTAGCTTCTGAGCATTGGTGCTTAGATCTGCTCTTCAGTTGCTTAAAAGCCAATATTACTCAAAAGTTTTAACATAATCCCGAGGGATGTATATATCCTCTATGAGGTGCCCCTGCAGCAAGCCTATACTGCTGCTTTTATGTTCAAAAAACTGCCTCAGTGTTATGATGACAGAAACCATATCTGAGGTGAAAAAAAAGGATTTGAAGCCCCCAAAAAAAGAGGGAAAAATAAGATCCTGCACACCCTACAGCTAATTGTTTATTTTGTTAGTTTAGCACATGTGAACACGAACACAATTGCTATGAATCCAGATCAAGTTAAGGGGATCAGTCATACGCACGAAGGTCCACAACCAAATGTCGCTTTTTTTTCCGATGGAAAAAATGCCTTTCTTCTCCGTCCCAGTCTCACTCATAAAACCAGCTGTCCCACCACAAATCATATTGCAATGGTTAAGCACGTCGCCAAGTTTTTTAGAATTAAACATTGCAAATTAACACGCATCTTTTAGCAATTATACCAGGAGTGACTTATCAGAATGACCTAAATGCCTTAAATGCGTCCACTTTAAAATGCCTTAAAGTAAAAAAATAAAATAACCCGGTAACCCAGATACCCTTAACATTTGCTCAGAATGACCTTGGAAAACCGAAGAAACAATTTAAATCAAATAAAGACAGAATGTGTTTACATGGATGGTGGTCTGACATGATTTTAAACAGTATTTTCCTAAAATGGCATTTAATTGATTTCTTTCTGAAAAGGTCTCAAATGGCTGGTTTGCTCATAGTATCATCAGCGTAGAAATATTGCAGAACTGCAAGATTTTATATCATTCTAAAATCAAGTAGTTATCAGTAGTTTGACAAGATTACACTACTTTGAATTTTTTATCGCAAGTACCGTAATTTCCTGACTATAAGCCACTACTTTTTTCACATGCTTTCAACTCTGCAGCGTAAACAATGATGCTGCTAATTTAGTGATTTTTTGGGGGCTAATGAGCTTCATGCTACCAAGAAAGACCGCGGAAGTGTGTGACAAAGTAATTCTGAGGCTGTTTAATTCCGAGACTGAAGAAGTCGACTTTAATGGTTTTAGTGCAGTCAAGGAAGACGAAGATAGCGATACTGTTATTTTTATATTCGGCTTATATTCAGGTGCGCTCAGTGGTCAGGAAATTGCAGTAACTTGATTTTGTAGGTATTCTAATCACCGGAAAAGCTTTTCATTTTTCAGACGACATGTCATTTTAACTATTTTGACCTTTGGCATCACAGTAATCACCTGCGAAGAGGACAAAAGACTGCGAAAGTGGTGTCTTCCAGGTTCTGAAAAGATTTGGTCTTTGTCATCAAAGTTATACCGTAAAGACGTGTTTTGATTGTTCTAAAGAAAAGATACTGACAAAACAGGCAGGCCTGCTGTTCCAATCGCTGCGCTGAGCTCTTCTGACATATACAGTAAACAGTAACAGGCGCAGCAGCTATATTTACACATCTGTTGTCCGCAGCATGATTTTATCGTTAGCCGTCCCATCTTTCTCCTATCTGTTCTCGCACATGACGTTGTTGCTGCATCATGGACCTACCCATAAAAAGACAAAATGTGTCTTAGATTACCTCCTCCATGAAAGGAAAAAAAACGATTTCCTCATATTGAACAGTCTTCGTGTCTGTAGCCAAGGGCCATTTAGACTAGACTGGATTTAACAGTTGTATAACGTAGAGAAATGTCGGTTTATCTGTTGGCACTTCAAATCACAAATGCAGTATTTCTGACAGGATGGATATTGAATGCAATTCAAAGGGTGGAAGTGAACTGATCTAGACACGGTCCCAGTCACTGGTGAAAGACATGTAGCAGGAGAGTAAATTTACTGGAATATAGAAACACAGTCTGAAAACATGGTGCCTAGTTTCCCAAGTCTGTCTTCTGTTAAAGATTGCTTTGATTTCAGTGCTTGTAGTTTTTTTTTTTATCCTACTACTCTTATTTCAAAGGAGACGCTTTTTTTTGTTTATTTGTTTTTTATGCATGCCTTTGTCGTTTGTATTTACCCCACTGCCCAGGTCACCATACACTATTTTTGCCCCAATTTCCCTCCTGCCAACCCCTTTTTTTTTTGGAGCAGGAGGACAAAAAGGCTGGGATCTGATTCAAAGCAGTGCTTGGTAAATGGATCGATCGGTGACAAGCTGACCAGAGTCAGCTGACTGCAGGACGCAACGCGTTTGCTGACAGCAATGACAATTTTACATCGATTTGAATTTGTAATATGAATGCATTTGCAGCACATAAATGCTAAACACTCCCAGAACTCCATTTATTCAAATGTATTCTTATAGTCTTTTTCTTTTTTATTTTTTCGGGGGCTCAGCTGGTTTCTCCAAGTTTTAAGAGCGGGAGCGAATGAGCCAATCACGTCTGCGATGGCCTGTCAACCATGACAACAGGATCCCGTCACAGGGCCGAACGTTTTTTCGCATCACTGTAGGATAAATATGGCCCAAAGATTACTGTCCATTTTTTCTCTGCGCTAGCTAACTAACCCCTGTGATATGTCTCATCCAACAGTGACAACACTGAGGACAAGGAGTCTGAGGTCAAAGAGGAATCCAGTGGTAAGGATCTTCTACTCCCTACAAACTCTTCGCCTTAATAGGCCGCAGTTAGTGGTAATGCAAGATTTTTCGGATTCAATAAAAGCCATTGTTAAGAGACATTTCCTAAAAATGCAGATATTCTAAAAACAAAACATAAAATCCCACAAATCAAACGGTTTCATAAGGCACACTTTCAGCAGCGCAGCGAGATGGAAAAAAGTAATTTGAGGTTTGCTCCCACCACTTCACGAGATTTTGAACTGTTCGTCTGGATTTTGGCTACCGGCTCTCGCCTGTGTACCTCTTTCAGTGTGTCGCTATGTATCCTGGGCCCAAACTCAGCCGCGCTAATGCTGATTTATCGTCCTCACGGCAGTTTTGTTTTTCAAAGCAGACCAGCCCCGGTGACATGGCTCCTCTCTGGGTCTACGGAAGGGCGGAAACCGTGGCTGACTCGGCGGAAGATCCTCGACTATACTTGCAATAGTTGCAACTAATCTGACTCAGATTTAGTCTTTAGAATCTGCAGAGGAAATTAATGAAACCTCCAAAAAACAACAACACCCTTTTTATTTTCCCTATAGTGCGATAGACTATTGTGTAAGATAAAGATCGAAGCAAACCCGAGCAATTTAAGCTTGTGTAGCTATTTCACCCGGTGAGAGGTCGAACTTCACGTACACGCAGCACGCCAAACTGAAGCAGGGGGGAAGAGAGTGGGAAAAGTGTGGCTTTAATGCTGAAAGGGGATGGGGCTCCTATGCCAAAACATCTGGAGATGAAGCGTGACCATTGATTCTAAGGGCTAGCCAACCATCGCATGCAGCCAAGCCTGAGAGAAAAGGGAAGCTGATGACGGGACGAGGAGGAGAAGCGGTAGACGGCTCAGACTCTTGTGGGTTAGAGAGTTTACAGTCTCCTAACCGGCAGGACAACTGAGATGGAGCACCGGCCGCCAGAATCGGCGATGACCGGTAGAACTGGCTCGGTCTTCACTAATCAAAAGATTAGGCACTTAAATGACAGTGGAAGCGAAATTTCATCATTAAATATTGGATCGCCAGAGAAATGCGCCCTGGGGGGAACCTTCCCTGCAGCTCGCTGACCTCTTTTCACTCTCATGTGGTGTCCGGGTCAAAGTCAGCCGTTTCGAATTGGTTGAAAAATGATACACCAATTATTTTTTCCAACCTCAGCTCAGTGGCCCTCCTTCATTTGCAAGGTTCATGTAAAATATGGGCTCTGCATCAAGAAGTCTCTCTTTTTGATACCAATATCAATCACGATACGCTTAGGTATGGAAAAAGGCTGACCGTGAAGAAGCAGGAATAAATGAATATTTCAGGTTTTCTCAGTACATTTACTTGGAATTCCCTTTTTCTTTGATCATTTAATGCTGATTGTTTTGACAATTTCTCTGTTTTGTTGGTTGTTGGTTTTTTTTTTTGCTTATTAGTTATGTTTTTGTTAATGATAATTACAGATTTCTTTTCTAGGTGCGTTCTTGCTGGTTTTAAGAAATTGCTTTACACCATGGTTTGGGGTCTTTTTGTAATTTTGGTTTTCATTCAAGATGCAGTTTATATGTTGCATTATTGTCAATTCAAAATACTCAGAAAACTGTTAGAAGATATCTTTAAACGTTTAAGATAGGCTGTCATAAACATTTAATGTCATAAATATGCCCCCCCACACACACACACACACATGCACACACTGACACAAAGAAATGACAAATTTCCTAATGTAATAAACCAATTGGAAAAATTTTGACACAGAATGCTCTGATACTGCTTATCTGGTGTATTTGAAGCCCAGGATGTTGATTTGTCATTAAAAGACTCATTTTATACGATATCGTTATAGTTTATTATACTTACTTTAATTTATTTGTTTATGTACTAGAAAAGTTCACTCTAGCAACTCAGATTCCTGCCATGTGTACTTATGGATATTTCACAACATTTTGATTTAAACAAAAAAAAAAAGGGTGGTTATTCATCGGTCTCAGGTAGAGTGAAGTCCAATGTGATAAAAATCTTTTTAAAAGTTACACATCTTATCAGTTGTAAGTCAAGCATGTCTGAAGGCTTTTAGCTCGCACTCAGATTCTGAGTCAAGCGATGTAGATCCCCCACCTCAGAGTCCTAACACACTCATCAGGGCTGCGTTGCACTCCTGATGGGATGAGACGTCGTGGCAGGGAGTAACTCATGCATGACTCATGTGTCTCATCCGTGCTGGAGAGGACCAGCGAGTAATTGGGCGAAAAGAGGCTGAAAATGTGTTTTTCTGGATTAATTTTGGGGGCTGCTGACAAAGCAGTCCCTCTATATGTCTATCTTTTTTTTTTTTGTCTCCTGCCTGTTCCCGCTCGTGTTTTGTCCTATTCATGGTAGGAACAAACCTCCAAACTCAGTTTAGAGTATCTCACAGTGCCGCTTCACAGTAATATTACATAGTTACTAAATTATTTTCCATGGAATGGAGAGAACTTCTTAGATCCTCGCAGAAATGTTTTAAGTCTTAAAGGTGGAGGCCAAACATGTAATTGGGTTACAAACTGTCAAATGTTCAAACTGCTTATTGATATCATGTGCAGTGCTGGAAAAATCTGTGTTTTAGTTGTTGGTTTTATTTTCGGAATTTCCCTATAATGAGACTAATAAAGTACCATTTTATGCCTTGTTTTTTGACTTTTTTGTAATTAAAACAGTTGGTACATATTACATGAGAAAAGGCTATCGTGATGTCCGCCCCCTGCGGGAGAGAGCTCTGGGACTGGAAAACAGCTCGCGTTTCATTGCTGCGTTTTCCAAAATTCATTGTAAACCCTGGGATGGAGTGTGTCGAAATGTGTGCTTGATCATCCGGTAATGACTCTCATGGTGACAGGACATTTCCTCAACACCAGTGCATCTTAGCAATGTGCTGTAACACAGGGGAGATCAACGGCTAGATATTTAGCACTAGAATGGAACGTGAGCTGGCTTTACATTGTGCAGTTGATGGATGAGCAATATCTCTGCTGCAGGGACCCTGTGCATGGACAGGACTCAGGTCCAGGTCTCCAGGACTGCGCTGCTTGTTGTGAACTCTGACGTCAGGGCGCAGCATGCGATCCCGGACCCCCAGCTGAGGAGCATGCTGCAGTGGGCAGCAGCCTCCATGGCTGACACCCCCCTCATCCAGCTGGCCCAACCCAACCAAGAGCTCCAGCAGGTATTTGTGAATGCATGAATTCGTCTCCCCATCAGGATGGCACATACATGTTGTGAAGTTCTAAACATGGCATTGTAAAAAGATAATAATGTGCTATCTGTCTAAACTGGGATAAGGATACACATTTTAGGTCCAATTATGTGACCCTCTGATGGACTAGCGACTGGTCCGGGGTGACCCCTTTTTGTCTCACCTGATGACAGCTGGGATAGGCTCCAGCAACCCTGAGTGCAGGATAGGCAGTATAGATAATGAATGACTGACTGTTGTCATTAACCATAAGTAAAACACCACAGCTCACTTTATATGCGTTAGAAATAAACCAATATATAATTACATGATAGTTTTTCACCCTTAGTTCATTGAAGAGGCCCATAACTAATTTGACAATTGATGGACAAGCAGTCTAATGACCAGTTGTGATATGTTTCCTCAGTATTCTGAGATATGTGAAGCTGACAGTCAAAAATAAGCCTCTGAGACTCAGCCTCAAAGTGCTCTAAAGGTTTGGCGGGTGGCGTTTACACTGCAGTAGCATCCTCATTAGCGTATGTGCAAAAAACAACTAGAAGGGACGGGTCTACTGCTCGTGTATTTACTGTCTCGTTTTGTCACACATTCACAAACTGTAGAGCGAGTGAATGATGTCACACAGTCGGCAGTAACACATAATATTTGGTCTTCACTCATGTGGATACAAAAACATGGCAAACGACAGTGCTCATTAACAGCTTCAAATCAACCCCTCTGACCCATCGGAACCTTCCTTTGTAAAGCAGTTCATGTGGAAGACGAGAGTCACGGCCTCTGTTCCATCGCTGAGCTTATTCATCGGTGTGCTTTTTCAGCTCCTGGCGGTGGTCCAGAGGCTGCGGGAGAGGAAGTGGAGGGTGGGAGACCTCCTGTACACCTTGCTGCGGTACTGTGAAGAGGGTTTGTCGCAGTCCAGAGAGGAGTCTCCCCTGGCGGGCAGAGAGCCTCATCAGATGCCTCTCTTCCAGTGGCTGCTGGAGCATGCCTAGATCCTCTCTTCTCTTCTCCTCCTGCTTCACACACTCCCCCTAGAGGGCGCTATTGAAATCCCATTATCCTCATTAATTAGAGCAGCATGAACTTCTCAGTGCACAACTGCCATGATTGTGGAGAGTGTGCCTGTTGTTTTCTTTCTCTCTCTCTCTTCCTGCCTTCTGTTTCGTTGTATCAGTATCCGTAATTATCAGTTCCCTGTCGTGACACGTCAGTTTTTAGTGAGCAGCCTCCCGCCAGCTTACGCTTCTGAGGCGAATCCCCTTACACCTTTGCCCCATTGTCCTGGAGCTCTGCAAAGAGAAGGAGAGGAAAGACTGAGGTTGAGAGAGACACCCACCCCATTTCTTCCTGGCAGACTGAAGCGAGTTGAGAGAGCGAGAATGTGTTTTTTTTGTTGTTGTTTTTGTTTTATTTGTCAGGGAATCCCCATTACTGCCGGGCAGATTATGTCACCGCACCCACTGCTCACCTCCGTGGCGATGTTTCCACATGTTAAAGAGACTAACTGTGCGCACACACTCGTACACCCATACAGAAACACACACACCACAGAACACCGCACCCTTTTATTATCAGTATTAAACACTCTCCTCCGAATATATTAATGCTCATAGTGTTCAGCCTCTCCAAGGTACTGTGTTTTATCACCGAGTTCACTCCAGTCTTAGTGAGTACTGTTAACATGCTAGTAACATGCTATTGTGATAATATATGCTGCCATACATGGACATCAACCACAGTGTACTTTAACGTGAATAATTCCTATCGGGAGATTTATTGGGCAACAGATGACGAAGCACTTGGTTGCCTCATGCCATGAATAGTATTTCTCTTTTATCTACAATAGTAACTGTACTTACCTAGAAACAATCACCATGGTTATCAGACTTACTTAGAATGGATGATGTTGAATCGTTTGGTCAGTATATAGAACAAAATATATTTTTGACGGTAGATTATGTATAATCAAACATGAATGCTGCCCCAAGGCTATGTAAAAAAAAAAAAAAAAAAAAAGTGATGATATACATTTATCACCAAGCATAGCCCATTTGTCATACACACACACACACACACACACACACACACACACACACACAGCTTGCTTCCCAGTCAGTGTTTGTCTTTGTCAGTGGCCTTTGTCCAGTTGAGGGAAGATCCAGTGACGCAGACAGTAAATTAGAGACATGGGTCTGTTGCTTGAAAAACCACAAGCTTATGCCAATTTCATGGCTCAACACTGGACTCACACATTTGTCATCCACGCTACGCAGACACTTGGTGGAATGTAGGACTCCAGATATGACTACCACACGGTGAGCAAAGGATTGAGTTCGGGGCGTTGGGGGGGACACACGCACACACACACCCACGCTATATTAATCAACACACATGACACTACCAGCTACTTGCTGAGATGCACATTTCAGGAGATTGTGGAAGAGAGACTGGGCATTTCCAGGCCTGCCTCAGACACCTCGCGTCTGTGAATCTACTCCCAGCAGAGACAGTCTATTGCTTGCATAAGCCCAGGCACACAAAACCTAAAGAAAGGCTATTGGGGAGAATCAGTACTTTTTAAAATCGAGGGTAATTTCTCTTCTGCTAATTTTACATCCTGACCGGAGTTTAAACACTTAAATATCGCAGCCTTGCGTCTGTCTACATAACGTTAAGCGTAGTTGCTGGTATTCGCCTGCATGGCTGAATCTTTCATTTTTCTCCTTTTTAATGAGCTGGCATCCGCAAACCGAGCCACAGCAGACCGCCATGGCGGTTTGCCTTTTGCCTTGCCCGTCCCTGCCTCATCCCCCAGACCACCACGGGGCCATATTATCCTGAAAGGTGGTCATCCCATGTAATTTTTTTTCGTTTACATGCAAATATATCACTAAATGCACTATTTAAAAGAGTAATAGCCGAGTTATATCCACTATTGCAAACTGCAGAAGAGACTTAGAATGTGAAGTGTTAATCTGGGAAGTGGGGAGAGCATGAAACTGGGTTTACATTAAAGGAATGTATTATGGGTTTAACAAAGAGATTTCATTCAAGTGTAGGTTCTCTGCGTGTGAATGCTTTCTTTCTATATTTACATTCTGCTATATTTCAAATGTCCTATAGTGCTATATTGTGTTGGTGAACGATGGATGTGTATACAAGCCAGGCAGATTTTGTCAATCTGCTTTGCGACTGTGGATTTCAGTGTTAGCTTTTCGGCCTCTCAAAAGGAAAAGTTTGAAAAAAAAACAAAAAAAAAAAAAACACTTACCTCAACTTCATTCACTTCTTTACTTTTCCTGCTTTCTTGTAAAGTCGTGACAAATACAGATATTTAATAAATTATTAAGTTATATGATACTGACTTCTTTACATGTTCTCCCTCGTGGCAATGCTGAATAGTTTACACGTTCAGGGCTTGAGGTCTACACTAAAATTGTTTATGTTGAAGCTTCATGTGACAATAAAGCTTTTTCATGTGCTCAATTTTTACTTTGTCTGTGTTTAATTGGGATGTGGTTTTGCCTCGTATTATAACACTGCAATTATATATCAAAAGAGTAATCTCAATTGACATTGCTGAGCACAAGTTGTGCAAAGCAACGGGATTTGGGCTCCAGCTCTAAGGTTCTCAGTAATATATAAGGAAAAACATATTTATAAGTAAACAGTTACACAGAACATAATCCAACTCTAAATAGGAATTGATATAGAGTATAAATCTAAAAACAAATCTGACTTGATTGGAGAATATACAAATTTACAAATTTACTTGTGTGCACTGATATAAGATTTGGGAGATATGAATATAAATGTTAATTCCTTAAGAATAAAAAGTTAATCACATTTTTATTTGATTTCATACATAAATGGCTTAAATAGTCATTCATTGATTTTTTTTTTTTTAAGCCACAAGTGTTTGAATACAGCAGCATTTTCACATTTATTTTAGTTCAGAGGTGGAATTTAGTGCATTTGTGAGAACTAATTTTGTTATTTATTCGAAAAGCAAGTGTTTAAATATTGAGTCTGAAAACTTAAATGGAAATGTCAGATTTATTTAGTGAACCAGCCCACAGAAAAAATTAGACTGAATTTGAATTCCAATCTTGTGTTATATTACAAGAAGCACCAATTATATTGGCACCGTTAACTTACCGGAAAAACAAAAAAATCCGTAATAATCACAATCTTCGTCATATGGATCATTTTTTTATTTCAAGTTTCCACAATTTTAATCACATTGGAATCAGTGTTTTCATGGCAGCGAACATAACAAAAATCAAAATGACAGAAGTCCTTAATTTCCTCTTGGATTTGTGAGACCTAAGTCTTTACTGTGTTCAGAGAATGAGAATTAAACACTAATAGCATGAGAATTTGCATTTTTTTTTCATTCTGTTTGATTGTTTTTATCATTTTCTCTTGTATGAGGGATGGTTATTTTTTCTGTGTTGATTATCATACAATTATACAATACACAAAGAAATTGTATCCAGGTTACCTGTACTCCACTGGAATATTTTATTCAGACCTCACTGTTTATGTACCCCACGTGTGGTCGATGCCCATTAGGCACATTTTCATGTGATGAACACCATAAATAAACTGTTCCTTTTTAATCCATCCAACAGTTTAAAAAGATCTTTCTAAAAAGCCGCCCATCAACAGCTGTTACACCTAATCCATCTGAGCAGTTCATCAATAATAAAAGATACCACCGAAACATGTGGTGATGAACACCTTCAGGTGATGTTCAGTCTGATCCAACAATATCACCCATCTCATATTAATACTTGAGCCTAAAAAAATCAAAAATTACATTCCTCTGGTTATATCTCTATAATAGTGATTTTGTGTCACAGAAATGCCACAAAAGGATTTAATGCTTTAATATTTTAATTACGCTATTGTCTCTGCACTCTTTGTGGTATTGAATCATAACAAATGTTTATTATTTTTATTCTTTCAAATTTTTGTAAGGATTTACCAGTGACAACATGCTGAAATGATAGATTCCGCTGCAACATTTAAAATGCCGACAGTGTTGTATTTTACTGCCGCAGGTGCCAAAGGAAACAGTCAGGATGTGTGTATTTATCAACGCCAGTCTCAATAACAGAGCTACAGTGCTTAGTTATGTCTCACAACAACCGCACAAAACAACCTTTGTTGCTGTGTGATTACACTTCCATGCTACGCACAAATATATAATTAGGTAATGTTCGTTACTACAGCCAGCACCTGTCAGCTTTCAGCTCTGGGTGCACTGAATGAAAGGAGGCGTCTGTCTGACAGGGAGAAGGTGGGAATACCTAATTGCAGGCTGGAAAGTGATACAGGAGTGGAAGAATGTGTCTGACAAGCACATCCCTGATCCATGGAGGTGCTGGAAGTCTGATGACAGACAATAGAGACTCCCAGACCCAAGTCATTTCCAGCTGGCTTGAGATTGGGCGATGCGTGGAGATAAGAATCTCTCCAGGTTATCAGCCTCGCTTGGTGAGACTGAGAAGCCAAAAAAAAAACAAAAAAACGGTGAGGTTGGCATTTTCTGACAAGGCCTGGCCCTAGAAAAGGATTATTCCAGCAGCGTCATCAGTGGCTCAGTAAAAACCAAGAAGGTCCTTGGTTTGATTCCGACAGGGAGCCTTTCTTTATCGATTTTCTGCCTTAAATGGACTTTGGAATGCAGGGGGCTCCTTCAGACCTTCTGTCGGGCCCTGGTGTGTTTCCTGGGACTGGGTGAACCAGGGCAGCAGTGACCGGCCGCACACAGGATGAGACTTGACCTACTGATCAAGGAGGCAACCTCTGTCCTTGAACCTCCTTTTGACTAGATTGGGGGTTTGAGGGGGAGGATGATAAGTGTGATCTATGATGAAGAGACTGTCATCGCCAATTATCTGTTAAGATCTAATCTGAGTAGTTTTTTTGGTTCCTTCCAAAGCAATCTTTACATTTGGAGTCTTCTAATCTTCGAAGGCTGGATTGGAATTTCAATTGTCATTTACAAAAGTTAACATTTGCAGCACCTGTGTGAAATTATAGTTTACAGAGTTAAAGTAAAAAAAATAAACACAATAATGTGGAAAATAAGAGACTGAAAAGTCACCCTTTTCAGTTTTGTCTCTTAAAATCCTCATCTCCATTCGCATTTTGAGACATTGAAACATTCTGAAGAAACCATTGAACAAAATACGGGTCTTTCTGTTCATTGACATAGTGTGAAATGGCCTATTTTTTCACTATAAAAAAAATTAATGAAATGATAAACACGTGAGAACTGTGATTTATTGAAACACCATCGTTTGATTCATTTAGGCTGAAATTTCAAGATTTGAGAAAAACCTCTCAAAATCAAATAAATCAAGTCCTAAGCTGAGGGGAAAGGCGGGAAGTTGCTGGTTCAACTCTTGCGCTGTATGTGCTAAAGGAGAAAAGAAGATACGCCTGGACATCATGTGGCTCCACGCAACACTAAACAGCTCCATGGCAACAAACGGTTCTCCTCTATACCCACTTCTCACTGAACAACACATCAACTCAGAAATTAACTCGGAGGAATCTAAACACTACTAAACAACAGATGACGCCCAAATAGATTTTAAAAATAACACAGGAAATAATAAGTCCGACATTTAAATACAGGCACAAAATAAACAACTGTGACACCCAGACATTATATCATACACTCCAACCATGAAAATATAATTTCAGTCAAGACCACTTATGTCAAATACAAAAGATTAATTTCCACCTGCAATATTTGTGAATTGGCTGTATTGCTCTGTTTTATGTGAAGCTGCCCCTCCGCGTAAACACGGAAAGGCGGGGAAGCGGCAACGAAAGCCCCCCAGGGCGAGGAGACAACAGAGGAGACACTGACAAAGTCAGACGCGGTAGGTGACCAAGGAGTCGGATGGAGGTGATTGAACATGAGGAGGGATTTTCACCTGGTCGCCGTTTGAGCAGCTTTGAGATCAGAGCTTGACCTCATTGACCTCAGAGAGATTCGGACAAAAATGATAAACGCACATTAATGCCAACAATTCCATGGAGTGACAGAATCTTCACTACAGCCATTAAGTCCATTCGTAAACTCTTGTTTCCTTTTCCCTTCAAGAAAAAATCTGCCCTTCTTCTAATTCCCTTATTGTCTCTGCCTCGAAACGTTGACAGTGATGTTTTTTTGTCGCCTGGCTCTACGCCTCAGCTCATAGGCGGTAATTACCCTTGTCCTTACGACACATGAATCTGTTTTCACCTTTTTAATGCTGCTGCCTTTCCCAGTGTTATTGTATGTACTTTGTTTTATTCCATTTTGTTTTATTATGTGAATGGGGGAAGGCTATCAAACTGAATTGCCCATTTGGGATGAATTATATTGTCTGGTTTCAACCAAGATAATCATACAGCAGGATACCTTTGATGAATTTTATCGATTAGTTCTACACAGAGGAACTGGTCAAGGAATAGGTGACAGTACCCTTGCATTCTGGGAAGGCACAGACCTGGTGTTGCGATCTGGTGACACAAACTGCAGATGCTTTATGTAGCCACAGCTGGGTGAGCAGCGCAAAGAAAAAACATTCTTGAGTGAGAGCAGGGAGAGCCAGAAAATAACCCAAAGGAATGTCATTCAAATGCAACATCAGGGTTAAGCAGTTAAAGCAAATTAGATTTTGTTAATTTGCCACACGTTCTTGGATGTGTGCTTGCACACACGCACACGCACACACACACACACACACGCACACGCACAGTCCAGCGTATTACAAGTAATGTGTAACAGTTATTATGCAGAAAATCATCAGTCAGCAATACAGTGAGACAGACAGGAGCCTAATAGCATACCATCCCATGTCTGCTCCAAAGACACACAGACACACAGACACACAGACACACACACACACACACACACACACACACACACACACACACACACACACATACACTGACATCAGATAGGCAGGGTCCTGGCTTGGTGCATCCCCCCGCTGCACCCCCAATGCCCCACCCCCCCACCACCACCATGTCGGCTTGTGAGTCACTGACATCACTTCCCGCCCAACAGCAACAAACGGCTGGGTTGTTGGGAGAGTCCACTGGAGGGAGGAGGGGGGTGGGGGGCTGCTTGAGTCAAGTCCATGGAATCTACACTCTACTGTACAGGGCTTTGTGCTGGAAAGGGGGAAAACCAGCTACATCATTGCTGCTAGACTTTTGTTTCCTCCGGCACCGAAGAAAATCGTCTTTGTTTTTTTTTTTTTTTTTGCTCTCCCCTATCTGCATCTGCTCTGTCTTTCATCATTGCATGTAATAGGTGTGAGCAGTAAATGAGCCAAGTGGCTGAATCATGGAGGCGGGTCACGCTGGATGACCTGCTGTACTCATGCATGAAGAACAATCAGTCACTTCCACAGCCACATGTGCTCTGATGCGGAAATTCGTTTGTCTTTTTGGGAGTTGCGATCATTTGTTTTTAGGTGGAGGTTGTTTCTAGTAACCTTCAAAAAGGGAGCACTGACATCATTTCACAATCTTACTGTGACTGAACCTTGGATTTCTTGGCCCCCCAAACAGTACGGCAAAATACTCCGTTCTTTACTGTTATGTCTGTAGTTGTTCTTGCGGGTCAGTGCCACCCTGCAGGCCCAGATCAGCCTTCCTGTTACAGGACTACACCTCTGCTCCCACAAATATTTCGAACCGGACCGCGTGTATTATATTACATTTGAACTTAACAGTGACGTGAGTTACTTTGTCATTTGAAATGATAATAAAATCAAATACAAAACATGAATGTATTTTAAATTTTTCCAATATCTTTAATCTTCATTGAGGTTACACCTTAATCCCTTGTCCCTTGTGGCAATGTATAAAAAATTCATATTACATCTGATGTATGTGAAGGTTTGGGCATTATGAGTTGTATGTAGGCGAGGACTGAACTGGCTTATTCTCCCTGCCTGCGTCTTGTTATCCTGTCGGTACTCCGTCTTCTCCTTCAGTCGACTCCCTGACCTCTGTTTCTTTTCGTAACATTACTTCAGATACATTTTAGTTGTGTCTTGAGTTCCTGGAGTTTTCTCAGCAGTGTCTCCCCCCGCAGTTCAGCTTAGTTACAAGTGATCTCTATTCCCTGTGTGTCTGTTCAGTTTTCCTACAATTATTCCCTGTTCTGTTTTAGCCTTTTTGTACCTGTTTCCTCATCATGTCTTCGCTTCTGTTTTTAATTAAAAGCCTGACAACCCCAAGTTTGTGCTTGCTGCTGACATTCTGTCCCTTTTTCTGGTCCCATGCCACGAAAGGCACGAAAATGGAAGTTTTTCTGGCGTTCCACTGATTCTTGCCTCTTTTCTTATCCGAACTTTAACCCCTTAGACCCCTGACCCTAAGGTAATTCAGGTCCTGGGACTGATAACTTCTTGACCCTTATGGTCCATTACCAAAATCTCTACAGGTGTCTAATTTTTTTTTCTCAGGTCATATTCAAATGTGTGATTGAAATACATGAGACATGACTCCCCCTGGCAGGAAGTGAACTTCCCATCCGCCAGATAACATTTTCAACCTCCCTGCCTGCTTGAGTCAAGCCTGGGAACTGTAAAATGACCTGATTGGGAATCACTGTGGTTGAAACATAATAGATATCCGGTGATGTTTTTTTACACAGATGCCATGGCAACAGGAGCAGTAGTGGACTTCCTTAAAGTGTTGACTTTGTGACTGAGGCCGAGCTACACGAAAAAATCCCACGGAGTCACAACGGGAGTTGGAAACAGTCACTCAAAATGCATGGGCTACCGGGCGGCACCTCAGAAAATTCATCTCTCAAAACAACTCGGAGCCTGGCATGAGAAAATATATCGGTGTGGGAGCGAAGGAATGGCGACGGCAGTGTAAGATGGTAACGAGCGATAAGAGTTTACGACAGCAGGAATATCTGAATCACGCCGAAATTTACATTCATCCGTAAGCGACACGACAAAATCAAATGAGACACCGGTGGGTGGAGAGGAAATGTTGAAGTCAAGAGGGTCTGCTAATGTTCCCTGAACTGACAGCTCTGTTTTGACTCTCTGGTGATTGAAAACAGCAGTTGGATCCCGGTGAAAACCTAGTAACGTGATAAATAATCCGTTTTAGCTGTGAACGCAGGGGTTGCAAGTCTCTCTGACTCACAAAACAACCTGGTGGGCCAAAAAACAGGAGACGCAGATTTTCTCTGTTTAACCAAACAGAGGCGGCCTCACCCTGTGTTGTGTCTCCTTTCATCCGCCGTCTGCTTCCACCCACTCTTTTATTAACTCAGGTTTGTGCGTAAGTTGTGCTGTGACGGACACATGAATGAGGAAACAGTCGAGCAAGGAAAACAGCTTGACAAATTTTCTCTCTTAATGACCTCATTGTGTTTCCCCCACACCCACCTTGATGATGACTGTGTGGTCTGAGTCTGAGGCGCTGTGATGTGATCTCAGAGAGGAAGTAGAGGTCACGTCGGGGGAGATCCTGAAATTACCAAGCAGAGACCTGACCTAATGACGTCATGATCCGACCTGCCCGTGCCCCACCCCCTCCCGTTTTGAAGGGACTGGATTTCCAGAATTACTTGAACAGAGATGTTAGTGGTTGACCGAAGCAGAAGAGGTCATCCAAGACCTGTTTGACTGATTTGCTCACGTGCACCTCACCAGCCAAAACCGCTCCCTTGCGCATGCACATCTTCCACATTGGGCTGGCATCTTGTCCAGTCTCAAAATCCCACAGGATGCTCTCCCTGGCATGAACGGGGGCCGACCCCGAAGCGGAACACATGTAGGATCGCTGCAGTTTCCCTGCTGCGTCACTGGAAAAAGTCTTTTCATTCCCATAGTTACGGCAAAACGTGAGAATGAAATCTTTTTTATGTATGGACACAGAAGACGGTCTGTGATGTAAGACGGAGATGAGAGTGAGAGCGGAAGCACGGAAGCTCAGATGAAGAAGCCAAGGGTGAGAGGATGTGGGCGCAGGGAGTGATGACTCGCAGTTCAACTTTGGGCATGTATGTTGAGCTCCGAGTGGGGGGTGGGGGGGTTTGAGCGAGTGAAGCTTGTGTCCTACTGACTGTCTATGTTTTTTGCAGCCTCGTGCCCACAAAGTGTGCACAGCATGAAGCCCTGTGTGAAATGCTGCCTCTTATCAGATGCAGTTCTCCATTTGTCTCATCCTCAGCACGCCGTCATAGTGGGATGAGTGGGAACACTCTCACATTTTCGTCTGAGTATTCCTTGGCATGATGGCGCGGCAAGAAGGTCCATGGTTTGATCCCGACTGGGGGCCTTTTTATGAGCAGTTTGCTTGTTCTCCCCCGAGTCTGCATGGGTTTCCTCTGGGTTCTCCGGTTTCCTCCCTCAGTCAAAAAACAAGCAGTAGATTCATTCCTTGGTAGATTGTCCAGACCTTTGAATGAGTGAGTGAATCGTTGTGTCTCTATATGTGGTCCTGCGATCAACTGGCGACTAGTCCAAGATGAACCCTGTCTCTCAACCAATGACAGCTAGGGTAGGCTTCAGCAACCCTACAACCCCCAGCAGGATAAGCGGTAGCTAACGATTGAATGAATGAATGAATGAATGAATGAAAGACGTCCTCAAAAAGCATTTGAATAAATGTTCAAGGATTGTGGATAGTGGACAGTATTCACAAATGACAATTATCCCTCCTGACCCTGTGTGCAGGATAAGCAACATAGATAATACTGAATGAATGAATGAACATCCCTCCCAACACCAGTACCATCCTCCAGGGTGGGAGGGGCTCAATTTTCCATAAACAGTCACAAGAGTCCCACATCCCACAAGGCGCAAAGCAGAGCGAAGCAAGGTGAAAAAAAAAGTAATCGCCTTGACATGCGTTTAATGCGAATGCTAATATCGAACAAGATCAAGTACCAAGCACGCTTTGTGAAGCATGAAAACACCCATGTCTAAGAAGTACCTACGCGCTGCTGATTCCTCCTCGTCCTGCAGGATCAGTAATCTGTTAAATGAGAAACCACAGTTTCGTGTTACTGACAGTCAGTACAGAGTCAAGAAAAAGAAGAAAAAACTGCTTCCTCTTGGGGTTCTGCTTTTGATTCAATTCAGAAGGTTGTCACACAGAGGGTGTGCTTTTCCTCTCGCCTGGCTTGTTCCCATGCATCGGCTATCCCAGGGATATCCAGGCGTCACCATCAGTTTAAAAAAGTCGGCTCATTTAAAGGAAATGAATATTTGGTGCCAATGCAATCGCCACTGTTGTGAACACTTATCATTTTACTCCTTCCACACAGTCCAAAAGTGGCTGCTTTGATAGTCCACCAGTGTTCACCTCAACTCTCCCACACTCTTCAACCCACACACATTAACTGAAACAGGATCTGCCTAATGGTCTGGAATATCCCTGTTTGGGCTGATCATCTCTCCAATTTTCTTTTCTTATGTGATGTTTTGATAAAAACCACTGGCTGGTGTGATGTGACAAGAGAAGAGGAAGAAGCAGGGGGTAGGGTGGGGTGTAAACACTGAGGTTGCCATGGAGCCAGCATTGTAAGACATTTTAAGGAGGTAGAGAGACAGTCGGAAAGGCGAAGCGTGTGTGTTTTATTGAAGACTTGGAGTAACCCTCTCACCGCAAAGGATGTGGGAGAATGTGTTGTGCTTCATGAGTCTTATAAGCAGCCTCTCAATCAGATAAAAGAGGCCAAAATCAGTGGAAAAATTCTGCCTGTTATATCTTCGGCCTGCGATGGTCTTTTCATGTGTGAGGAATCCTGGGAAGGCATGTTATCATTTCAAACTGCTCAGCTAATCAAGCACTAATATAACAGCTGTTTCCAGGATCTGTGCCATTATATTCTTACGCCAGAAGAAACTAAACCATTTCCTGATATTTGGCTTCCATAATTTATGCATTTCTACCCTTCTGGTTTCAAAACAGGCTGAATCCAGTGGAATCATGCTGGTTGCTTTGAGGCTGAAATAGTCATGGGAAGGACCGGACTGACCAGGCCCTCCACACTGTGACTCCACAGTCTGTCTGCGAACCCTGAACCTTCACTCCTGACCCCGATACCTCAGACAGAACAAAATGCAGATGTTGGAGTTCATGGGCAAGTGTGAGGTTGTTGAGTTTAGCGTCCGGGCCAGCGCAGGGGCATGGTTAACGAGGAATGCTCTTTAAAACCGGAGCTAATCAGTTGCTCATAACAAAGCAGCAGTTGGCCAGTGGAAAAGATAAACACCCTGTCTCAAGTTTTATCTTTGCATCCAGCTACAGTATATGGGCATATTTTTTTTGTATCCCGCCTTCAGCTACAGGGCTTTTGGCTGTCTGTCATCATCTGAAGGAGCATCAGGTTCCACACTCTGGCAGACTGTACACAGAAAAACACCGAGGTGTGGACGCCATCCAGACACTCTTTGACACAAATATCTCTGCACATACATGCACACTCGAGGAAAACCTGACACAAATACAACCTTGAGCGTTAGACATACAGCTCACCTGCTCTGATGCAGCACTAAGCTACCCACTCCAGCAGGAAATAGCTGAGGGTACCAGAAACCTGTGGTCTAACGCAGGTTCTCACGGTGCATTAACAAATGCCCTGACTGAGGAAGGAGAACCTTGCCGAGCCACGGCCAAATTCCAGCACAGGAGCTGTGACATGGGCTCCAAATGGAAAACGATAAACCCCATATCCTTGGTGGGTTCACTAGGAATGGTAGAGGGAGGCGGTGGGGGGGTGGGGGTGGGGGGTAGCAGGCGACTCTACGCCGGGTGTTAAGAAGCAAAACATCAACAGTGGCAGCTTAGCTTAGTGAAAATGAGAGTAATAGTAAATGGGGAATGTGGTCGCACTACAACGTAACCAAACTCGTGTGTGGTTTTACGAAGTCAGAGACCCCATAATGATGGAGTATTAAATGATTGGAGCGCCATGAGGTTTGATGGATTTAAAGGGCTTGGAGGGGGGCATGTATGAAAAAGCCAGCCTTCTCCCATGAACTGCTCTGGCACCCAGAAATTTGCTTGGATTTTGCAAACTCACCCAACCCACTACAACCACCCTCCTTTCCATTGTCACTGCTTCTGCCTAAAATAACTCCTGTTCCTGAACAAGATTCATTTTCTGCTGGGTTTTCAAATACTACACTGTTGTTCTGCTGGCACTGGAAAAACAGGAGAGGTGAGGGAGGTCACTCTCTGGGATAACAGGAGCCACTGCCAAGATTAGATGTTGCAGAGGCCGCGATGGGGGACGTTGCAGGGTCTGTGGACACTCATCTGTAATGAGGTGGTCCAGCTCGGATTAGAATGAAAGATGAGAAGGAATTAACAGCATTAACTTGTATTTGCATGGTTTCTTTTTTTCAGCCCATTTTATTTAGCTCTAGCTGATGTAGAGAGCTCAAGTTCACTGTATTTTCCATTCATGCAGAAATAGAAAACAAAGACACATCCTTGTTTTTGTCGGTTAAACATGGCACACCGCTGACAGGGAGGTCATTCTTCTGATAATAATGTCATCATGGTAAAGTATTGGGCAATATTTGTGATGAAACCGATGTGACTCACATTCACTTTACATTTGTTTACATTATGCCTTCCAACCAATTGTTCGACAAGAAAACATAAGCCAATGGATTCATGGGACTGGCCAAGTAATCCTGGTTTGTATGTTTTCGTAGCAATCGCAGGTGCTAAAGCAGCCATGACCTCATTTCCGTCCACCAATTTTAATTTTATATGCAGCTTTACTTTTGTGTAAGACTAGTTAACGTGCAGGACCGCCGAAGCCCCGTTTTCTAGTTTGAATAAATTTTTACTCTTATAAACCAAGCAATGTGTTGCTTCCATTTATGTGACATTGACACGCTTTATTTTGGCCTGAAACTGCAAACAGATTAAAAGAAATAAACATTGTCCGAAATGTTGCGACAACAGGTGAAAGCCAAGGCAAATGTCCTTAGTTTGGCTTGTCGTATGATTGACCCCCTAAGATAGGAGTTTTTGTTTTTCATGAATGTATTTCTATTTGGTGTCCTTGCTGCTTGGAATAATTACATCTTAATTAGATACCCTGGAATAAAGAGGAACTGAGGACAAATCAGTCTGTGAATAGAAACAATGGGGTATTCACTTTATTTAACCCTGCCTCGCTGCAGCAAACACATGCAAGACCTTATCATTTGACTTTTTGTGACTCAACATTCTGTTTGTTTGGTAGAAATACATGTGGAATCCTAAGTGGTGGGCATGATGTATACCTACAAGTCCCACCTTAATCAAACAGATATGCTTATTAACTGTTAATGACTTGTCAGTAAGTTAGTTGCATGCCAAACTAAAGAGATCACGAAACATCAAGTTCAGAAAAGCAGGTTCAGGTCGATATCATCATCATCATTTTCCTTGTCATTTTTGCCACATGGCTACAGGGTCTGCAAGGTTCTGGTCAATACCAGTCTTCCCATATCGAAATAACATGGAGCTACAAAAGTAAACCTCATTTAAATATTAATACAGGCTGGGTCATTTGTTGTGGACAGATTTTTGCGTGGCTTTTAGACTGAGAAATGTCTCTTGGAGAGGATCTTATAGAAGTTTATAAAAATAAAGTAGTTCTGCATCTGTGGCTTTTTTTTTTCAATATGAAGGGATAATGATAGAACTGGGGGAAAACTGGATGTGGACACACAAACAAAATTTAGGTTCTTAGTAGGTTAACACCACTAAAGAGACCAAATTTTATTTCAAAAAAAGTTTCCAGGAAAACAATACCTGCAAAGGGAAATCAAGTTGTAATCACTCAGTTTAAAAGAACAGAAGTGGGAAATGGGTACATTAATTCTACCGTGACTGCATGTACAGTTGAAGATTTTGAAATATTGGAAGTTTAAGAATTAAAAACCACAGCCTATTACTTGAATGCCTCATAAATTACAATACAACAACTCTGAAATGTCTCCTAGGTGTGGAAATTTTATTGTTCGACATTTTGGGTAACTGGGATAATATTTTGCAATCAAGGGGTTGAACCATTATAAAGACAGTTTGTTTGTGAGAACTCGATCATGCATAATGGTGCTGTGGTGAGACCTACGTAAGACCTTTAGGTCAGGAATGGTATTTTCTAATTAATATAAGGAGATGTATCATCGGACGATTCATGTAACATGGCTTTTTTAAGGAAATTGTGGCTGAACAAACACACACATGACTCAACAGATAAACTGTCGTCAGATTTTGGTATCAGCCTTTGACCTCTATGTCACAGTGGAAATTTTTGGTTGATTATGGCCTTGGCTTCTTAGTGAAGTAAAAAAAAGCAAGTTAGAGAAAAGAAACAGCTAAAAGAAGTGAATATTCCTTGAACAATGGATTTTTTAGTGAGAAGACAACACCTTCAAGGACATAACCAGCCGATGTTAACAACTCTCATGTTATTCGAAGGTTCTGTGCTGTGTTTCTCAAATACTTATTTCATGTCATGTTTATTAGTTCAAATGAGTACCAACTGTTGGGAGTTATTAGAGGCGCAGAGTGGGAGATATAGCGATACCCGGTGGTGAAGTGTGGGATTGCGACTTACCCCAGGACAACTTTCAGGGTCATACTGACGTATGATCCGACATGTCTAAATATGACTTCTTGAACTTCTCACAACTCATAATCATTAACTGGCACCAACGACCAATTATTTAGAAACAAAATTAAATTATGGTTTGAAAACTAAATATAATTCTCATGGTCCTCACAGGGAAAATTACTTTGTTGCCCTATAATTTCTCAAAACGCAGGATGAGTCTGGAGGTCCGTGGTAACAGAGTAGATCACGTCACACTGGATTGCTGGTCCAATGCAGGAGAACATAAATGACAAACACACCTCAGTTAGACACACCGCTTTGTAGAAAGTGAGGCCCATGGCTAACAGTTAAATGTCTGGGCTATAGAAAGGCTCTTTTTACTGTAATGTAACCGGGATGGCACCATCTGGTATTAATAAAAGTGTCAAGCCCACCACCTCTTTTTTTTTCTTTTTTTTGCCGGAGGATTTATTCCGGTCTGCCTGAGTCATGGTCTGAAAGCTGTTGATGGTGACGATGAGGTCCGGAATATCTTCATGTAGTCATGTCTCTGCAAAACACGGGGGTGACGGGGTTGTTATAGAAGGTCAGATGGATTTCATTGCGATCGGGTGCTTTTATCAATAACAATTTATGCTGCAAGCTAGAGCGAGGAGCTGTAAATGTGAAAACGTCCATATTGGATGCCCCTGAGATGTGAGATCGAAAAGCCAATCAAATCTGATCCTGTTGACAGAGGCCTTAAACATTTTCTTACCGACATCATCAGCTTGCAAGTAAATGCTTATGATTAGACCAAGTTTGATTCAAGAACCAAATCAAAAGCGGCAAACAGGGTTCTCGTGTGTGTGTTATCGTATAGTAGTTATTTCACTTTTACGGTCATTATGTTCCCCGTCTTGGGACATACATTGACTCACTCAAATCTGATTAATCTCCTGACTTCTGGATTTGATCAAGCCTTAAATCTTCTTTGGCTGATTTCACAGATAAGGTTAAAGCCTAACCCCTGACTAAAATGTACTTGGATTAATCTACAAATCTAGTCCTATCTGAAATATTTGATGCTAATGAAATCCTCGGGCTAAATGCTGGATAGTGGCAGGCTCTTCCCTGTTGCTCTGCTGAAGGTGGTGGATTCTTCACGCTGACGTGGGGACACCCCTCCTCTGAGCTCGGGCTCTTCCTCCTCATTCAGAGTTTCTCTTCTCTGGAAAAAGAACATCACCCAAAGTACAAATGAATTCATACAGCCCCCAGACCAAAAGAACTAACCATCTGTGACGGTTGGCTGTGGAGTTACTTTTTTTTCTCTTGCCGCAAATCTGTGATACTACACTGAAACAATTACACGTCACACATGTTTGTGTTGGCAAATATTGCCGATGTATTCGCCTGGTGAGCAGCGTCTGACCAGACTAACCAAGACCAATCCAAGATGGATTCATGAGAGCTCCTATGTGCTCCTGTTTAAGTATCGCCGGTTAAAGCCAACGTCCGGCTCCGTCTAAAAAAAACAGCTCTGAAAGCGGCCATTTACACAAGTATTTTCTGAAAAAGTCTATTCAGGAAATGAAAGGGAATCTTCCAGACTTCCAGAATAAGTGGGTGGTCACTGTTCAACTCTTATTATCCTTTCATTGTGTGGCTCGAAGGAGTCTTTGGGCTGAGGCAGTCCACTTCTTCTCCCCGCTCTTTCACTTCAACAGGGGATGAAAATGATCTCATTTCTTCTGCTTTCCAAACATTTAGAGACGGGAAAAGATCAAATCATACGAATGATTCGGGAGGAGGGATTGTGAAATATCCATGTGTTGTCTGCTTGTCATCCTAGAACCCTCCTCATTTCAATAAAGACACCAACTTTTAAGTTCTACATATCGGCGTTTTAAAACAATAACTTAAGATCATTTTTTTGCCTTTTTTTGCCTAAATGAACTTATAGCTCATTTTGGGTTTTTTTTTTTAAAAACTTAAAAAATATGACTTGGGGGATTATCTCAAGAAGGCGACAATATGAAACTATATTCACATCCACATGGCCGTCATGTAAATTTCACTCAGCTATCAGGATTAGTGCAAATATATAACTCAACTATGCTTCCACGCATGTGCACACACTGCCTTCATTTGGGGTGAAGAAACGGGTTCAAGCAGGTTGGAACGGCTAGAGAAAAGTGTCAGACATAATGTATGATAAAAGAGAATCAGCCACAATGAAAGGAAAGGTGGAGAGGGCAGTGATGAGACCAGTGATGCTGTAGAGTTTGGACTTTGGAGACAGTAGCATTGAGGAAAAGACAGGGAAGCAGAGCTGGAGGAAGCAGAGATGAAGATGTTGAGGTTGTCTTTGGGAGCAATGAGGATGAAGAGGATCAGGAATGAGTCCATCAGAGGGACAGCACGAGTTAGATGGAGTAAAAGTCAGACTGAGATGGTTTGGACATTGACAGAGGAGGGATTGTAAAAACATTGGTAGAAGGATGCTGGGGTTGGAATTACCAGGCAGAGGGACTGGAGGAAGACCAGAGGGAAGATTTATGGATGCAGTGAAAGAAGTTAGTCGGTGTGAAAGAAGAGAATACAGAGGAGAGGGTTCGATGGAGAAGGTGATTCCTCCTGAAGGGAGCAGTCAAAAGGAAAAGACGAAGAAATGAAATGACTTCATTTGTCTGCTTGAGTTTTCCAGTGTTGTTTTACAAACTGATGGCAGTAAAAAAATAAAAAAGTCGGTCCGTCTTCCTGTTGGATCCTGACAACGGCAGAGGCAGAGGCTGGGGGGTGTGGAAATGCGGAGGGGGTGGATCACGTGTTAAATGTGTTTCTGTTAAGGGCCTCCGGAGCCATAAAGGGGCCCGCTTTACCTGTCGTGCGTCCACGTCGAGCGCGCACATCACTTTTCGGCTCTCGAACCCGGAGCTCGCTGTGATTGGCTGATCTCCCGGCCCCCTCCTCCTCCTCCCACCGCAGATCTTGCAGACTGTCGCAGACTCTCTCGGTTTCCTTTCCTCGCAGTGAGTCTGGGACCTGACCCCGGGGCAGATCACCCAGACGCGCGCCCACACGCACGCCCGTACGCACACACACACACACACACACACACACACACACACACACACACACACACACACATACACACAGACGCATCATGGCAGCTACCCACGGCGAGTACAGAGGCTACCTGCGGAACACCATGGACATGGAAGCGGGGCAGCACCGCTTCCACCCGGTGCAGAGCTCGGAGCCCACTTACCGGCCGCTGCTTTTCGGGACCCTCGCTGTTATGGGATTGCTTCAGGTGGCTTCCAGCGTGGCGATCTTATTGCACCTGACCGGTTACTTGCAAGAGGTAAGTGAAAAAAGCGATCGATCCGGTTTAATCAGTTTTATTGCTTACCGTAATACCTACTGTAGCGGCGCCCCACACTTTCGTGTACTGTATTTATATGCGAACCCAACGAGGTTGTAAAAAACGACTCAAGTGTCGGGGTGGGGGGGGGGGCATGCACAATTTTATTATGCAATAAAGTAGTTGACTTAGAAGTGAAGCGGCTGCAAGCAGTTGAAGTGTCAGAGGAAGAGGACAAGCCTTCACCCTCCGTTGTGCGCGCAAAAAAAAAGAAAAAAAAAAAAGGGCGACGCCTGGTTGTCGGTGTAGATAGCATCTCACCCACCTCTGGTGCAAACTTTCCACGCAGAGGATTTTTTTCTCAGAGAGCTCCACTCGAAGAGTGATTTTCTTGAGATAACATCTTTGGCGTTCCGAGAATTAAATAGAAGAATGCAAAGTTCTCGCTGGATGTCTTGTTGAAAAACAAAAGTATTAAAACAGCCCAGATGTTTTCGCTAGAGAGTCATTCTTCATGTGCATGTTTGCATGCCGTGTGTGTGTGTGTGTGTGTGTGTGTGTGTGTGTGTGTGTGTGTGTGTGTGTGTGTGTGTGTGTGTGTGTGTGTTGCAGGACACAGACACTCTGTGGTTAGATTACCACCAGAAAATCACAGACAAGTCGGTGACGTCGCTGGACTCCTATCTGGCTGAGGTGGCCGACAA
>CAAKHD010014127.1:210875-221973 GCA_901007705.1 Fistularia tabacaria
CATCCTCAAATACTTCACGCAAAAAAAACAGTGAAATAAGTTTCTGACACCCTTCATGCCTTTCACCCCCCCCCCCCCCCCCCCACACACACACACACAAGTAACTCCATATCAATGAAGTTGGGAAACGACACAGTACACACATTCTTGATGTAATAGAAAGTCTTGAAAATGACTTGAATGTGGGTGGCTTTTTACCAATGCCTGTGTAAACCTAAACTAGGAAAAGTCTTGATTTTTGGTTGACTTGCCTTTACCTGTCCCCCCTTCTCCCAACCCTAAACAGGAAGTGCAGACAGAGCCGGTGCTGAATGCACTACGAGACACCAGGAAAAACAGGCGGTGCAAAACCCCAAAAGAGAACCTGCCATCTGCTCATTTACCAATCAGAGCACATCAGGAGTTTTCTAAGAGTGAGTCCAGCTCCATTATTGTTTCCATCCTAGAGATACAAGGCAGGCAGGTTACAGAGCTGCACCCATATGGATTTTGGAATGCACTGTCGGTGCATTTTAAATGGGAAATTTGAAATAGCACATATTTCTAAGTGTGATTTCTTCATTCTTTTGTACTTGTAATTTGCTGAAAGATATTTCATTTTGTACCTTCATTCATTATGTTTCTGTACAGTCACCTCATGTATGTACCGCACTCTCTTGTATAGAAGGCATGTTTGTCATCATTTGTGTTGTGGTCGGCCTGCTGCTTTGGGTAGATGTTGAACATGTAAAAGTCAGCGTTTCATCAGTCCTGCACATTACAAAATGATGTGTCAGACAGCTTGTACTAAATTGCGTAAATACTTCTTCAGATCAGCACTAAGGCTATAATAACACAAAATTGGGCCATTTTCATGCAGGAGTGTGTACCTAGTGGTTTATGTCTGCAATTGAACATCAGCGAAAGTTGCTGATAAAGCATCCTTGAGCTACCCATTAAACACGAGGCTTTCTCCGTTGGATTCACAGTTTGTTTCGAGATAAGTTTATCACGTGTCTGGACCAAAACACAAATAACCGCTGCTTAGGAAGAGTCGTTTATTTGCAAGTGACGCCAAATGAAGCACAATCATGATGCGAAACTGGAGAAACAACAAAGTCTGAAAACTGTAATCATAACGCTGCCAAATCCAGAGTTTAGTGTTGTGGACACAACACTAAACTCCCGTTTAGTGCCTCCCGTCTGACTAATAAAATCTCCCGCTGGGAGCTCCATGTCTAAAGGGGCAACACAAGCCCATTGGCTTTTGCCATGACATACTACCAATTGGATTTTAGGATGTACTGTCATGAGTAGCTCGGTCAAATAATAACTGCTCCATATGATTAACTATAAAACAGACAGAAGTAGCAGATATTTTATAGCTTCTTTTGATTCACGCCACTCTTGTTCCTGTGCAGAAGGTGAGCCAAAGGCCATCACCATTGACTGGGATGAGGTACACGGATACCGCCACAGGATGGGTTACCAAAAGGGAAAACTCCTGGTGATGGAGTCTGGCTTCTACTATGTTTACGCCAAGACTTGCTTCCGCTACTACAAGTACGTGCCAGAGGACAGCAGTCCAGTTGGGGTCACACAAGTGGATGTTAGCAACACGCAGCTCATCCAGTACGTCTACCATGAGAGCATCAAACAGAACAGCAAGGCCGTGGTGCTGATGAAGACTGGCAGCACAATGCGCTGGAACAACACCAGTTACAACATGTACTGTGCCCAGCAGGGCCGGGGAGTCCGACTGGAGGAGGGGGACGCCCTGTTTGTCAATGTGTCCAATGCTTGGATGCTGGACCCAGAGGGAGAGGGGACGTATTTTGGGGCCATAAAATTGGGTAATTGAAATTTTTCACGTGGGGAGCGGACATGCTACTGAACATTGATGCCAAAGAACCACTGATAATGATTTATATTTGTTTGCGTATATGTTTTTGTTTTGTTTTATTGTCTGTTTTTTTTGTTTTTTATTCCGCACTTCACCAAATAGCCTTTGATTCGATTATGAAACTTGTGTAACCATGAAACCACACACAGCTCTCAACAATTCCCCGACCAGCATTGGATTTTTCAAACATTTCTCTTAAGATTACAACATTTCAGATGTAAACAAAGAAACGTGTGTACGTGCTAATTAAACAAACTGTCAGGGTGCAACTTAGCAGTTTTTTCTGATGGCCAAAAGTTCAGAGAGAGAGGATTCATCACGGCGACATCAGAGCTGATACAGCATCTGGTTGTACTTAACAGATTATCACAGGATTAAAATAACAAGAGTCACAGGCCTTCTCCTGAACCACAACACTGAATGTGTAAATGTTTTCCCGAGACGTTTTTTTTTTGTTAGTGTGAACACGGCGTGCTCATCAGAGCCATGGAAACACGATATGATGAAAGACTCTGTTTGACTCGGACAATATTGTTTTGTTTTTGTTTTTTTCAATTTACATAGCCTGTTGGACAGAAGTGCACGAGTGTGCTGCATTTTCTGGTTTGCCGCAATTGAAATATAATGCTTGGTCTGCTTTGTCGAAGGTGATTACAGGACAACGTCTTTTTTAACGGTGGAAGTGACATCTGTTGGTTATGTTTTTGACAATCAACAAGCAATACAGATAGCTGGACTGTCTGGCCTTTAATGACATGAATAGACTCTTGTCTTCCGTAACCAGAGGAACCAAATTGAGTTTGGTTCATCTTTAACTTAAATTTTTGTTTTTCATTTGGCTCTTTAGTGAGGTAAATGGGAATATGCACTAAATATTTATTTATTAGCTATAGAAATACAGAGACGGGTCATTGTTTAAGTGACCCTTCAGCTGTAAAAAATTGTTTATATTTTATGTCTGTATGACATTTATTATAGAGCACTTAGAGGAAATATTAGAATGCTTTTTGTTATTAAAACACAGGGGCTTCATTTTTAATTCCATATTTATGTATCTTCATTTTGACAATTCTGTGTGCACTTGCCTAGCCAAAAGAAATATGGATATATTGTTTATTTTACAAGATTGTAGTTAACCCGTAAAATCTTCATTTGGTCTCATCTGATAGTTATTTTTTCCCAATCACTGTTTTTTTTTTATATTTGTTTGTTTTTTTTATTTATGTGTGTGTATGTTTTAATAAAAAAGTACTTTTTTTAACCGTGCTTCATGTACATTAACTTGCTGTAATTCATGCCTCACAGTGAGGACAATTAAACTCCAGGATTAGGTGACCTAGTAAAACGCCCACCCCGACAGCAGTTCTATTGTGAAGTGCTGTTTAAAAATGACTGTAATAATCGGACAATGCAACACGGTCACAGCCAAAGGCTGAAGTCATGCTGTTCTTCAATCCCGGTCAGAGCAACCCACCAACTCATTACAGAGATAGCCCGTATAGGGGAAACTGCCCACTATTGCGACAGTGATGCTAACTCACAGCAGACTTTTGGACCAGAACTCAGAGTGACCTGCTGTATAAACAAGAAACAGACCTCATGGGATGGGAGTAATGAGCATTTCTGGGGTGTAAGGCATTTGGATCAGTGCAGCGATGGGTCTCCCATGAGGCCCCACGGCGTGTGTGAGAGATGCTGTTCAGTGATGGACTCAAAGCCAAACAATTCCCCTATTGTCTGGCTTTGGGTGTACACCAGCATGTGGCCCTAGAATGGCAGAGGCTTTACGCCGGGACCTCACACGGCTCACAGCTCCTTGTTCAAACTTTAGTGGGTCTGAAATGAAATCTGGGGTTTAGGGAAAAAAAGCATTTGGCTTAGGGTGCCTGAGGAGCCGATTAGTTTTCTATTTGTTTGGACATTTTGAAGTGCCAGATATTGCGTTTGATAGTCAAAGTGCGAAAACAACGAAAAGGAATCTGCGCTCACTTGTCGCATAGAAATAGTGACTCAGAAAAGCTGCTCATAGTTCAGTGTAATGCAAGTGAAAAAGTAAAAGAAAAAAGTTTCTCCCCAGGGTAATATTACACCATTTAAAAAAAAAATCTTGATAAAGCTGGATCGTGAGCTTATTTTTCCAGGTTTATGTGTGTGCAGTGTTTGACACCGGATGTGTGTTTGCCAAAACATGTCTGAAAGTTTCTCTTCAAAACCATTGCCAGAGGAGGATCATTAGGGACATCACAAATACTTAGCAGTCTCGAGTTTGATTAGAACATTTGAATCCAGCAGGTCTCAAACAGACTTATGTCAAAGTCAAAATCAGAGCCACCTTGTGTCAAACTTTTCCAAGTTCTGAATTCGAGCAACATTTTTGCATTATTACTGGAGTGTTTTTATACACAGATAAAATATCAGTCAGATTGTTTTTTTTATGTGGAGGGATTGGGGCAGTCTTCGTGTTGCTTCTAAAAACTCATGGTATGGTAGAGGAGGAGCAGTGTGGTTTTCGTCCTGGAACAGTGGACCAGCCCTATACCCTCACTAGGGTCCTCGAGGGGGCATGGGAGTTTGGCCAACAAGTCTACATGTTTTTTGTGGATCTGGAGAAGGCATTTGACTGTGTCCCGCGGGAATTCCTGTGGGAGGTGCTCCGGGAATATGGGGTGCTGAACCCCGTTATACGGGCTGTTCAGTCCCTGAATGACCGGTGTCGGAGTTTGGTCCACATTGCCAGTTGTAAGTCAGGTTGGACTCCGCCAGGGCTGCCCTTTGTCACTGATTCTGCTCATAACTTTTATGGACAGGTTTTCTAGGCGCAGCATGTCGAGGGGATCTGGTTTGGCGGCCACAGGATCAAGTCTCTGCTGTTTGCAGATGATGCGGTTCTGTTGGCTTTATCAGGCCATGATCCCAGGTTCTCACTGGAGTGGTTTGCAGCCGAATGTGAAGAGGCCGGGATCAGGATCAGCACCTCCAAATCCGAGATCATGAGGTCCTGCCCCAAGTGGAGGAGTTCAAGTATCTTGGTATCTTGTTCACAAGTAGGGGAAGGATGGAGCAGGAGATCAACAGGCGGATCAGTGCAACGTCTGCAGTAATGCTGACTACGAACTGGTCTGTCATGGCAAAGAGGGAGCTGATCCAGAAGGTTCAGCTCTCACTTTACCAGTCAATCTGCGTTCCTACCCCCACCTATGGTAACGAGCTGTGGGTAGTGACCAAAAGATAGAGATCGGGGATACAAGCGGCCGAAATTAGTTTCCTCTGCAGGGTGGCCGGACTCTCCCATGGAGATAAGGCGAGAAGTTCGGCCATCCAGTTGGAGCTCAGAGTAGAGTCGCTGCTCCTCCGCATAGAGAGGCGTTAGATGAGGTGGCTTGCGCATCTGTTCTGGATGCTTCCCGGGGGACGTATTCCGGGGGTGTCCATCTGGGAGGAGGCCACGGGAAAGACCCAGGACACGCTGGAGATACTATGTCTCTAGGATGGCCTGGGAGCACCTTGGGGTTCCCCCAGAGGAGCTGGATCATGTGGCTGGGGAGAGGGAAGTCTGGGCCTCTCTGCTCCGGCTGCTGCCCCCGCGACCCGGCTTCAGATAAGCAGTGTAAGATGGATGGATGGATAAAAACCCGTAGCCTTTTGAAGTAACTTGTAGCCTTAGATGTTTGACAAAACCACAAAAATGTATAGTGTCAGAAATTATTATGGGAAACTTGGCATCCACAGTACCTCAGACCTGAACATGTGCCCAAAGTCAAAGACTACAGTCAAATTATATTCGCGTATATACAGAGACAAAGGAGTTTCTCTTACTGGCTGTGTTTGATGGCATATAATTTAGGCCCATTTGGCACAAGAGACCTTGCTGGTTTGTATTATTGCTCCCATCTGTAAAAAAAACATAAGTCTGAGGTAATAAAAAGCAATGGTCCAGTCATTTTCAAAGCAGGTATGGTTCTAAACTTCTATTACCAGCATAAAGTTGATTGCTGACACATTTAAAAAAAAAAAACACCTTTTTATAGATGAACTTCAGCGGAATGGCTGCAGGACGTTACTCATGCCGTCCACTTCACGTCGTTTTACAATGCTTCATCCCCACCAGACGTTGTTTCAGAGTCTTCACTCTGGCACTCAAAGAAGGGGCGGAGCTGATGGTTTAGGAAAACCAAGTAATTTGTTGGAAAGAATATAAGGGTATTTTCCCCCCAAAAGTTCTAAAAGTCATCAATATAGAACTTCAGACCATTATCAAACTTTATGAGACTCTGTGGTTGCAAGGAAATTGAGTGCAGACCAAGCAGCTTGGGGGGCTTTGTTTCAGTCAGGTTGCTCACACAACCACTCTATCAATGCATGTATTAGTCCCTACCTTTCCTCTGTGCACACTCACACATACACACGCCACAAAATTCTGGTAAGTCAACACGCCCAGCTATTTTCAGCAACTGGATCCTCTCCCTTTGTCTACACCCTAATATAGCTCAAAATAATCTGGCTTTTGATTTCTTACGTTGGTACCACTTGGGTAATGCTAACATTAGTGTTAGTGAAACAATAATAGAGTGTGATTTACAGCCTATACAGTGAAGGCACAGTTAAAAGGTTATTACCGTGACCAGTCATCTGCTGTGTGAGCTGTCGGCAAAACGTACCAGACTTTTTCTGCATGTTTGAAAAGGGCCGGGTCACATTTAGAATGATTGAATTTCCACTGACATATTAATAACTCCACAAATGGGAATGGAGGATCAGCTGGTGCAGACACGTACAACGTGTAACTTCGCCATTTCCCCTCAGTCTCTCAGCATGACCTCAAATCTTAATGACATAAATCACATAAAGATTTCACTTCGTTGAAATCAATACGTTCAACTTTGTATGCGGCCGTGACTTTTTTGTTGTTGTTTTATCTTACTCCAGCACCAAATAAAATTTAGGTGTATTATGACACTTCTTAGCTCAAATTTGAAATAAACCTCTCGGTCTTTTAAAGGAGTATAAACAGCAACCAGGTTGAAGAACCAACCCCCTGCCGTGGAATCGAGCGATTTCCTGTGTTCTTCCATCTTAACATCACGAATATCGTTTGTTCACGATTGTGCACACCACTGTGTTTGACATGGGAGTGGGGGCCTTGTGAGTTCAAAGACATGAAGTGTGAGAAAGTTCCAGTCACTGTTGTAATTTAATGTCAGGAGGCTAGTAATGCGAATACTCTTGAACTTTGGTCCATAAAAGGCCAGGGTGTATGAGAAGGACAGGTCAGCCAACTGTTGAGCAAGCAGTGGAAATTATATAATCAGATTTGCTTTAAAGTAAACATAGGGATACCATTTTACATTCATTTCAAACCCCGATGTGGTTCTTTTATGGATTCTAAATACAATACACTTACCAAAAGCAAAGCCTCTATGTGTATTTATAACTGTCACTGTATGATAATAAACTCTTTAGTACCATTTGTTCCTCTTGGGGTACTTGGGGACGTACGTCCTTTTTCAATCCATCCATAAAACTCCTCTTGGGTCTTCCTCTTGTCCTCCTGCCTGGAAGTTCCAACTTCAGCATCCTTCTACCAATATATTCACTATCCCTCCTCCCAAACCATCGCAGTCTGACTTTATCTCCAAAACATCTAACATTTGCTGTCACTATGATGGACTCATTCCTGATGCGATCCATCCTTGTCACTTCCAGAGGGAACCTCAATATCTTCCTATCCTTTCCACGGTTACCTCCACCTCTTGAGATTTCCCTGCTCATACTACATATGTCAATGTTGTCTGCAAACTTCATTGTCCACGGTGATTCCTGTCTAACCTCATCTGTAAGCTTGTCCATCACAAGCAAAAATGATTAGACTCAGAGCTGATCCCTGATGCAGTCCCACTTCCACCTTGAACTCCTTGGCATAATATTTGGGATGCCTCAAGGGTCAATTCTTGGACACATTTTTTGTCACCTCCTGTTTTTTTTAAGGTCCCATCATTTTGGTTGCGTGTCATTTCATTTTTATCCTGACCATTTCAGCCAATTTAGTCCTTAGGTCTGCTCACCTAAAATGAAATGTTTGTCCATTCTGTCCATTTTTTGCTGAAACCACATTAAGACTTTCTACTTTTAATTCGAGCCATGTCCTTTTCGCCAAAAGTGCGCTGCATCTAATTATTGGTTAATGTTTTTGTTGTTTTCGTTGTTGTTGTTTAAACCTTGAAAGATGTGAAACACATCCAGACAGATATTAATGCTTTCAAGCTAAGGAGCATCATACACCATGCTGTCTCTGGAGGCTTTAGATGGTTACCCATGTTTTTGTATTCTCAAATGAAGACTCCTGTATTGTTGTAGATACCTACCCAAGCTAGAATGCTGTTATTGGCAAGGTAATCCCAGATAATCAATATCTTCTCCAGTACTGCTTGTGAGGGAAGGGTGCAATGACCATACCAATCAAACATTAGTTTCTATGTGACACAGAGGGAAGATGGTTGATATAAGATGATCATGTCTAATATAGACAAGGACAATGGGGATTGAAACTATTGTCCAAGAAGGTTTTCGAAGTAGATAATTCAAATCTTATTTTGAAAATGGAGGAAATTAAGTACTGGTTTCAGCACCATCGCTTACTAATTCATAAGACTTGTGTGATACAACATGTTGGCCAGACAAAGCACTCCAAAAATTTTGCAATTGTACAACCTAATCACAACATCTGCTTCTTGTACTGCACTGCAAACAGCCTCTGCAACCTTCGACAACTTTGTGTGTAAGGTTATATTCTTTTTCCTTGATTTGTCATTTCATTTCCTATTTTTCTCAAAATACTTTGCTCTTGTGTCATTTCCGATCGCGTCTCTCCCTGCTCTTCGTTTCCTCTGACCTGGGATTTGATCCTCCTTGCTTTTAGGTTCCCCCGCTCACTTGTTTAGTCATTGTTCTCCTCTTTCTGTTCTCCACTATCTCAATAGACCATGTTCCAGCCTTATTTCCTCATGACTTCACGGTTTCTATCTTTTTTTTGCACGTAAGGTTCAAAGATTTAATTTAATTTATTTGGAAAGCTTTCGGCATCTTCTGCAGTGACATAGATACTTTTCTTGTTGTAAATCAGTTTTCTTTTCCATTTGCTCTGGCTCCAGAATCATCAGCTTCTTGGATTTTAATGCTTTGCTCTGCTCCCTGGCCTCTGCGTAAAACAAGAATTCATGTCATAATCCTGTTGCATGTCTAAAAAACCTTGAATAAACAGTCTTCAGAGTCTGAGGGTGAATTGTTCATGCTTTGTACTCGCTGTGCCCTCACACCCTAAGAGTGCTCAAATAAGAAACTTTAAGTATTTAAGTTAATTTGAGTATCCGAGAATTTTTTTCTCCATATGACAGATTTCTCCATGTTTTTCTTGCAAATCATGTCATTACGCCCCCCCCCCAAAAAAGGTGGAAATGTTTTGTAAGGCCAGAGCCATTTTATAACTTTTGTTTTTAATTATTTTAATTCTCGTTTGCCTTTAATAATGTGGCTACTGAACCAGTTATTTGTTCTCCATTTACCCTGAATTTCCCTTCTCCTTTTCTTTTTTAACAGAAATGTATGCAAATTTTCTCTTAACCAAATGTCGACTGATACTGGTGCTTCGGGACAATGTGAGCGGACACCCTGATTGTCCATAGTGACATATTCCTATGTGAATCAAAGTGACCATGAAAAAAGTTATTAAGTTTTAGAAATGTATGTACACGAATGGGCTTAAAAAAACAGAAAATGCTTATAAAAGTGCAAGGACAGGAGCTGCTGTCTGTGTTTGCTGCCATGAGATATCTCCAGCTCTGAATGTGACCAGTTCAGTGCACGGTCGCAGCACACAGGTTGTTCATCCTCCAGTTGCTGTTGCAATCCTCTTTCTCTCTCTAATCAGACTTTTGCTGATTCAAACTGTAACCCTGCCACTGGAATTCAATCATGCAAGTGATAAGCTATAATTTCATCTAATTTCCTCAGATGGACAAATTAAATTGATATGTCCGTTCTGCATGGGGGCAGTATATCTTGTTTTGGGTATACTGAACAGTTCAAACATAGGAGTACATTCGTGCTTATTACGCTACATAAACTGTTATTCATTCATTCATTCATTATGTTAACCACCAACCATTGTTTCCTCACAAACCATGTCGATCTGTCATATTATATGTAAGTATGTAAAACCAAACAAAATGTGTTGTAAAAATCCAGCTTTTTCCCAATATGTGATGAATGATTGAGTTAAACCCAGTATTCTAACCTTTTCTCCACCGCACATGAAAACCATGTCCAAATAATCATATTAGTCTCAGGCTTCTGTTAGCTTGGCATGTTTAGCGTAAGGTCCAGGTTCTGGACGAGATGACACTTTAAGCTGAGTACTGCCAAACCACATAACCTCTCTTGGGACACAGATGAGTGCCAGCAGTATTTTACAATCCTTATTTAACCAAAGACTCAAACACATACTACAAGGCAGACAGGAAAATGCACAACAGGATGCACAGGTCTCCTTAACCGCTCTGTGTCTCTCAACTGTTTGTTGGTTTGTGGTGGTCTTTGGGAATGAAGGGGAACGTCTCACGAATGGTCTTGACAGCTGACATGGCTTTGACCTCATTTCAGCTGTACCACAACTTTACAACAATGTATGTAGCCCCTGAAGTTCATCTGACAAAAGTGAAATTTCTTTATCTGATTATGTGCCATTCGGTATTCGAATGTGAGCAATTCTAGGCAGACATTTATTTCTACATGCAAATTATTTCCAATACAAAATGCCTTCAATTCAGTCTTAATTTCTCTTTCGCTCTGATTAATTGGGACAGTTTATATTTGATACAATATCATGATATTCATTTATTTCTAACCATCAGTACTGTTCTTTGACGAAAATTCAGTCATGTTTTGGGCCCTGATCACTGGTAACCCACAGATTTAATCATAGAATTTAAAATTACGCCCAGAGGAGGAGGGAAAGTTGAGTTAAAAACAGGAAAGATTGTGGTTGAACCTACGCTAATAGACATAGACAATACAGACAGAGATGCACACAGCCATGTAACCACACCAAGTAGATGTCCATTATTTTACACACACACACACACACACACACACACACACACACACACACACACACACACACACAACCACACACACACCCACAAAAACCCGGACCCCCACCTC
>CAAKHD010014127.1:221993-238850 GCA_901007705.1 Fistularia tabacaria
ATCCCCACAAAACAGATAACCATAATATAACACACACACACACACACACACACACACACACACACACACACACACACACACACACACACACACACACACACACTAAACTCTCTCTCTCTCTTGCGCACACATACAAACACACACACACACACACACGTACACACTCACACTCACACTCATACTCACTCACACACACACACACACACACACACACACACACACACACACACACACACACTCACACACACACATACACATACATACACATACACATACAGAGGGAATCCCCGTCTGAGTCAAACCCAATCACGCACTAGTAATCCTCAGCGTCATCCCATCCCCGCTCCGTCTCAGATGGATCAGGTAAAAACATAAAGATGTGATGACACCTGGACCGTCAAAGGTAGCACAGGTGTGTGAAGTAATTAGGACACCGAGTCAGATCCGATCCACTCAAAGCCCACTGTAATGCGGAAAGCCTTTGAAATCGGGATGTTCAAATCTTATGATATTCGTAGGATCAGTGACAGGAGGAGAATGACTCAGACAGAAAGAGGTTGAGTTAGGACCAAGTCAACATCCAAGACTTAAATCAGCAGAGGCTCCCAGACTTCCCAAACCACCAGCAACAACAAGCAACACACCCAGAATTGAAACAAGCTGGAATGCCATTCATATGGTCCTGATTTCATCCCTGCAGTCCTTTTTTTTTTTCTAGTCTACGTCTATGAAATATATTCATTGTTTGGTTGGTTGGCTGCCTCTTGACCTAAATGAGTGGTTGATGGGCTGGTTGTCATCAGGTTGACCACATCCAACCTGTTAGTGTTGGCTTCTGGGACAGGTTTCCGTACATTAACCAAAGGCCATTCAAGGCAACATTAGCTTCCACACCATTACCTCTGGTAAAATCAAGGAGAGAGCATGCTATACTACTTCACATGAAATATGAAAATGATCTTGCAGGATTAAATGTAGCCATCTCAGAAAAAAAACAACAAAATCAGGTAGAAATTTAACTAGGTAAGAAACACAGGTCTATAAAAAGTCCAAAGTCAAAGAAAATAAAAGAACAAGTTCTCTTCAAAGAGTTCTAGACAGCCTACATGAGTGACAAGAATACAATGTGAACTAAACTTTAAATTCAATAAATGTGCAGATTTCTGTCAGCAACTAATACTTCCTCAAGATATCTGGCCAGTGCAGTCAATATTTGGCTATTTTTGAAAAATTTCACTTGAGCTAAACATAATGGACTCTGAAAATAACAAATCACCAGTAAGAAAGCACATGAGTTGTCAATTAAGAAATATTACAAACAACACCAGACAAGTCAGAAAAAACAACCAATGAAGGTGAAATGTGTCAAAATATTGCCACTGCAGAAAACTCTCCAGGAGAACTGTTGTCTTGATTAGAATGATAAATAGATGCTGTTTCACTCAATTATGTTTTATTTACTTGTTGGAAAGAAAAACAATGTTGCACGTGTGGGCTTGTATCGCCATATTTGAAAAAAACAACAACAACAATAATAAATATAAATAAATTTCTCAGTTGACCAGCCAAGTTTGAGCCTTGGATGAAGTGTGCTTGTTATTAAAAAAAAGGTATCGTGGATCACAGCATTGACATAGGAATTATTTGTATAGAATTGATCTCTCTCCATGTGTTGTGCATGTGTTTGGTATTTGTGGAAAATTTGCAAATGGGAACCAATGTCCCAGCCCCTCCCATCTTGCTTCCATTTCATGTGTTTAGAGGCTATGGTGGTCTTTATGATCACCCCCGCCGTGGCAGAAAACACCAAACTTCGGCGTCACTCCTGAAATATGTGTCAGTCATTAACAGACTTTATTTGGAAAATGCGCTGGTGATAAAACCTGCTCTGCAGTTGTCTGTCTTGATTACTACCCTTTTTTTATGAAATGATGTCTGACATTTGAGCTATGCTTAACACAACATTACGAGGTCCTTGTTTAAAACTCAAAAACCCTATTGGGCTCTAATACATTCTACCAAAGACTGTTAAGATACAGAGTTCCCCTTTTATTCGATCATCAAATGCCTGACTTTGGGCAAGACTTCAGCTTTGTGCTCGTAGGTTAGTTATGCACTGGTGAACATTACAATGGATATAAGGTGTATGGCAGAGTAGTGAAGATTCACGAAGCGAGTCTTATGGTATAACACATGCATGATTTAGCACTTTCAGAATGTGTGTGTGTGTTGCATTACATGAGTGAACTCTCCAATCCCAATCTGGTGCCATAGTAAAAAGATGATCCCAATATAATAACACAGGTAGAGGTGTGTGGGTGCAGGTTGGAAAACATCTGTATGAGCTCACACACCACACATGAGACAGTGGTGGCCACACCTGGGAGACTTACCAGAACATAACCAGAACATAATGTAGTGCATACATGAGGGTTGATGCATTCACCCAGGGATGTCCAGGCTACACCCCCACATCAATGCAACACTTGGGGAAAGGAACTAGATTCCTGGCTGACTAAGCTGCAGGTCGTAAGGATGTTAGGAGCCTGATTTAGCTGAGGATCACAGCAGACATCCCGATCTGGAAACAATGAATTCCGTCCCCTCCCATTCCTGTGTAGTGTTGTTTGGGTGTAACCTTTTAGTTACATTTAAATGTACTGTAAATGGAGCAGGGAATGCCTAAATTAGTTAAATATAAATCCAAAGGTGACGCCTTATATTTTTCCACCTTCATATTATCTTAAGTAATGGCAACAGCGTTATATGGACTCACTCTTGCAACAGTGTTAAAAAAATGGGTAGGGCAGCACTCTGGCACAGTTGTTAGCGCATGCACCCCCAGTAAGAAATTCCCTGGTTCTAATTTTTAAGGAGAAACATTTTATTATGTAACCAGAATCTTGTAGCTGTTGGCATTGCTGTTATTGGTTTGACATTGTTGTGCCCATCCCTCCCACTCCTCATACCACCTCTGTCTCTATTTCACTCTTGATATCTAGCTCCGTTCTCCTCCCTTGATTTCCACTCCGACCGGTCGAGGGAGAGGGTCGCCTGCAATGAGTGGGAAAAGGCCCAAGGATAAGCAGTTTTTCCTCACCACTGTAGCATTGTGTGTTTTCTCATGGGGCAATAATGGGTTTCTGTTAATCATTTTAAAGAATGGTGGTCCAGCCCTGCTCTACATGTAAAATGTAATGAGAAAACCTTCTTGTCATTCAGCGCCATATTAATAATATCTGACTTGACATGACTTGACCTTCTGGATGGAGTGTCCATGTTGTCCATGTTTTCCATGTCTGCGTGTTTTTTCTCAAGGTTCCTCTCACAGTCCAAAAACATGAAGGACGTTCATTGGAGACCCTAAATTGCCCAGCCCAGAATGAAAGGGTAAATCGTTTCATTACTCTATACTGTATGTGTCAATTTGATCAACTGGCGACCGGTCTCGATTGAACCCCGCCTCTCGCCCAATGACATTGGGGATGGATTCCAACCCCACAGCAGCCCTGAGTGCAGGATAAGCAGTTAGATAATGAATTAACATATTAAGCATGTAACTACATATAGTTATTGTACTTGAAAGGTAGATCTTTCAATTACGGTTGTATGCATCATTAGTTTGCAGGCTAGCCACTTTCGGCTTACAACATAATACTATCATGAAACCTTACGACATGTATGAGCAAGTCTTGCCAACCTAATGTGGCTCTGTTGAATCATATGCTGTTACTTTGTAATACTGCTCACCAAATTGGGCGAGATTGTTCATGTAATCACGAAGATGCTCCATTTTTTGTAACAGTGAAAGTAAGCAAAAGGGGGCTGCGTGGTGCAGGGGGTTAGAGTGGTCATCCTTGGAATGAACATTCCTCTTTCGATTCCCAGCTCCTCCTAGCCCATTGCTGAGCAAGACACCGAACCCCTAACTGCTCCCCTGGCACTACTTAGTAGTTGCCTTCTGCTCATGGTCCATCCATGATGGGTTAAACGCAGTGGTCAAGTTGTGCTCTGTGTAAAACTGACTGTGACAATAAAGAGGTCTTTCAAAAGAAGCTGTACTTCAGTCCCTTTACAAGTGCGTCACTACTTTACAAGTACGTTGTTACTGACTTAGCCCCTACAGTGCTTTAAGCCTCTGTCTTTCTAGCACAAGGGTCAGCAATCTCTAATGCCTTGTTGCAAAACTGTGTTCCCTTAAGCTGACTCCAACCCCGTTGTTGTTTCAATGTGTGCGCCATCCACACGTGTCACATACTGTTCCAATATGTGACTCCATCCGTCAACTCCAAAAGCAGAACAAACACAAGAGGATGAAAAATTACTTGTGTAGCTCAAACTGCTAAATATAACAGTGTATATATATTAAAAAAAAACCCTGTTATTTACATAAAACCCAGTTCTATATATAAAACAAATCTGGTATTGTTGTTTTGAATCCGAATACAACTGTGATGTGCCTGTTCCGTCCCAGACACATGACAAATAGTGAAATTGATTCCCGTCCCTCAGGAATCCCACAGGACCCGCAGGATTCCCGCAAAAATGTCAGGCTCTAATTTGAAGTGGAGAGTGAGGCATCAGTGTAAAGAGTTTTGACAGAATCCCCTAAGTAAAATGTTGAAACGTCAGTAAGTTTGGTAATCGCCTCATTGTCTGTCAGTCAATTGATTGTTCCTTTGGCAGCTCGTTTGTATGGTTGGTGAGCTGATTGTTTAAGCTGGCGGCTTAGGGCACAACCGTCGCCCATAAAAGAGATTTTATTGGACAAATGCTTTCTTCAGGAATATTTTGAAATGACTGAAAAGCTATTTGGATTCTCGCAATGAAACCAGGATTATCTCCTTTGGTGCCTCAATCCAAGTTGAAGAGCAAAACATGTCAGCTGGAAGATGGTGTGCTGTGACCCCAGGCCAAAGACAACTTTCCATTCAAAGAACCAAATAAAAAAAACGTGAAAATAAACTTCCCTTTTTACTCTTGAAGTTAAATAACAAGAGAAAAACAAGCTCTTTCAGGTTGACATCATCTACAATTTACTGCCTCAGACTTTATCTTCATATCAAAGAGAGAAAAAACATATTCCGCTGAGAGCAGCATTTTTTTTTATTGGGGTGGCCTTATTTGACCACACAGCACATCGTACCCATCAGAACATTGCGCTACCAGAAAGGCAAATCAACACAGCTACATGTTGCGTCTGCAATCTCATGTCACAGCCACTCCTACCGGTTTTCCCCCTGCACAGCCTACTGAAACTCACAGGCAGACAAGTGTTGCGACTGTTGGCTGCTGGGTTTCGTTGTTCACTGAATTCTCCCATCATCGTGCGCTTTGAGGAACGGTTCTTCGGGCACGAAGAATTATTCCCTGGTGAAATGATTCATTCACTGCCACCATCCAGCGGCAGAAAATACGGCTGTCATTGTTTAAAAGGGGCTTTTGTCTGAAAATATTATTTTCTATGAAAGTGTTTGATGTTCGGCACTTCTGCAACACAAATAGGAGGAGATTTTTTTTCTCTCTAAAGCTGTTGTTGGTCATTTCTAAAAGACCTAAATATGTGGATGATGTTTTAATATTGATTTTCATGGCAAAAACAAAAAAAATGACTGAGACGTTTATCTAAGACTGCCTGGGAAAGCTACCATCCTAATTTGTACCACATTGTAATCCTTCCCACAAACTGTACAAACATCTCGATTATGAGGCCTGGTGCAACAGCATCCCAAAACTCGAAACGACATGGCAGGATTATGATAAAGACGTTGTGCTAAACCGCAGTGCTAATGCAACAATGCAAAACTGAGTTTAGTCTTCAGACGAAAGAAAAAAAAGGTCTAAAATACACACTTATCAAGCTCATGACTCATGTGGAGGTTCTGACAGTGACAAGATCACATACAACCTTGGATTACAAAAAAAAATTGAAAAATTATGGTTAACCAGGGGGTGACCAGCCAGGCAAACAAGTTTACTGAAAACAGCAAGGAGACAATTGTTTTTGAAACGGTTATAATATCAGTATACGGGCCAAAAATATTTTATATTATAATATGACCAAATTGGGAATCTATTACTGTTGAAAATGGACAAGATAAGAGAAGGCTGGGCAGCACAGTGGCGCAGTGGTTAGTACTGCAGCCTCACAGCACGAAGGATGCTGGTTAAATTCCAACAGGGAACCTTTCTGTGTGGAGTTTGCATGTTCTCCCCGTGTTTGCGTGGGTTTCCCCTGGTTTCCTCCCACAGTCCAAAAACATGCATCAGGTTAGTTGGAAAAACTTGGGAAAAATTTACCCCAAATGAGTGAGTGAATGTTGTTGTTTGTCGACACATGTGGTCCTGCTGACCAGTCCAGGGTGTACCCTGCCTCTTGCCCGATGACAGCTGGGATAGGCTCCAGCATCCCCCGCGACCCTGAGTGCAGGATAAGCGGCAGAAGATGGATGGATGGATGGATGGAAGACAAGGCTTTGGTGACACAAACTCTATGTTCCTCATCCTGGGACAAAGTGTTCACTTTCTGGGTCCGTTGTTTAAACACAAAAGGCAGATCACAAATGCTGCAACACTTTAAAAGCTGCGTCTGCAGAAAATGATAATTCCTAAAAGCTGAAGTTTGATCGTTTTGACTGTAAAGATGTCCACAAAGGGGGCCTCCCAATAAAGATCCGAGATTCCTAGATCTGGGAAACATCATGTCACAAGGCGCCTGTCGTCCATTTCCCAAAAAAACATCTTATTTTCCTGAACGGCAGCTCGTTCCAATACAGCATTTACAGTTGAACACTCTTCTCTTGCTGAAAACATTGTACACGCAGCACCTTCACCGGGCCGAGATTAGAAACTCATTCTGAAGAGCCAAGTGCGTATTTTCTCTTGTCTTAAATTGTAGTGATCTGATTACATTCACTGACATATATTGCACTAAGAGGGAAGTATGTCGCTGATTGCAGGTGATTATATGCAGAAGTTAAAAAACCATAAAGTCGACATTTGCGGCTTGTCCATTTGATCACAGTGGTATGAAGCGATTTTCTCAGTTTTCTGAAATACCCCCTTCAGCATTCCTTATGCAATTATTTACTGTGGCTGTTCTTCTCATATTCAATGGCTCTTCGTCCAAAACTTTCGAAATGCATTTCCTGACTTGTTCTTACACAGCTTGAAGTCAGAAGTGTTTGCAAAGCCGTGCAGATAAAGAACGCTGTGGCGAAAAGCAAACATAACTGCACATTGGAGCAAGCTTTTTGAGGAGGAAAAGACAAGTACTTTGCACACACAGGTCCCTCACACAGAACGAGTAAAAAAAAAAATCCTCCATGAGTTTGTGCAACTCTGCCAAACATCCTTTTTACCAGAATCCAGCTGACCTTGGTATGAGATCAAACTAAAATACCGTACTTATTGCTGGATTAACCAGCAGTAAGACCACATTTATGAGTTGGAGGGGAATGTGTGCATGTTGCCAGAGATGTATCACCTGAGAAGGAAGGCCCTATTTATTCCTAGTTAATCCCGCCACTGATTGGAAACAAACATGTCATGTTGAGCCACTTCCCTGCAGCCATCCGTCAGTTTGTCTGCTGTAAACCACGGTAGCTGCAGCAGATTAGAGAGAGGAATCCAGGAATCAACAAACGTCTGTCTGTGCGGTGTAGCGGGGTGTGCTGGGGTTAAAGTCAGTCTGTGAGATCAGACACAGACACACTGAGATATACACAGGGTTATATGCACGCATAGACACATTCAAACAGACAAGCACTTAGACACACAAACAGCTGTTTAGAATTACATAGCCTGGGAGATGAACTCAATGACAGCAGTGGTGCTCTTGCAACACTAAAAAACAGATGAAGACGTGAGAAAATGTATCATCTTCGCATAATTCTTGCAACCTCTACGACTGATACCGCGATCCATCACAGGTATCTATATCTCTGAACCTGCTTCAGAGGCGTAGATACGCCTAGATGGATAGATCAGATCAGAGCAGCTTACTGGAAAGATCAAGTCTCTTGAGGAAACGTGGTCAAATTAAATCAAGGTTCTATTTACAGCCAGGGCTTTCAACCCTAGCATATGTTTTGAAAGACAAACAGACTCAAGAGGGACCCACCTGGCTGCAATGGCTGCGTGGCTGTGTGAGGGTAATTCAAAACAGGCCACGGTTAAAGGTGAGTGTGTTTGGGTTGTTAGGAGCGAATGGAGCCGTCTATTGATAGCAAAAAAGTCCCAGAAAACTAATGGATGCATTGCACTGTTTATACTAAAATTAGAAGGAATCTATCATAAATTGACTTTGTACTGTTGGACCAAAAAGTGAGTGATATATCCATCAGTCCATCCATCCTCTACCACTTATTTGAAGTCGGGTCATGGGGGTAGCGAAGCCCAGACTTCCCTCTCCCTCGCCACATGGTCAAGCTCTTCTGGGGGAACCCCAAGGCGCTCCCAGGCCAGCCTAGAGACATAGTCTCTCCAGCCTGTCCTCGGTCTTCCCCGTGGCCTCCTCCCAAATGGACATGCCCGTAATACCTCCCCTGGGAGGCATCCAGGAGGCGTGCTGACCAGATGCCCGATCCACCTCATCTGACTCTTCTCTATGCGGAGGAGCGGCTCTACTCTGAGTTCCTCCCAGATGGCCGAACTTCTCATCTTATCTCAAAGGAGAGTCCGGCCACCCTGCGGAGGAAACTAATTTCGGCCGCTTGTGTCCGCAATCTTGTTCTTTCAGTCATTACCACAGCTCCTGACTGTAGGTGAGGATAGGAACATAGATTGACTGGTAAGTTGAGAGCTTCGCCCTCTGGTTCAGCTCCCTCTTCACCACGAGAGACCGGCACATAGTCCGCATCACTGGAAACGCTGCACTGATCCGCCTGTTGATCTCCCGATTCATCCTTCCCCCACTTGTGAACAAGACACCAAGATACGTGAACTCCTCCACTTTGGGCAGGACCTCTTCACTGACCAGGAGTGGGCACTCAACCCATTTCCGGTTGAGCACCATGGTCTCAGATTTGGAGGTGCTGATCCACATCCTGGCCACTTCACATTTGGCTGCGAACCGCTCCAGCAAACAGAACCACCACCAGAAGCCAACAGAACCACATCATCTGCGAAAAGCAGGGGTGTGATCCTGTGGCCGCCAAACCAGATCCCCACGACCCCCCGGCTGCACCTAGAAATTTTGTCCATAAAAGTTCTGAACAGAATCGATGACAAAGGGAAGCCCTGGTGGAGTCCAACTCTCACCGGAAACAGGTCCAACTTACAACCAGCAATATGGACCAAGCTCCAACATGGTCAGGGACTGAAGAGCCTACATAATGGGGTTCAGTGCCCCATAATCCCGGAGCTCCCCCCACAGGAATTCCCGCGGAATACGGTCGAATGCCTTCTCCAGATCTACAAAACACATGTAGACTGTTTGGGCAAACTCCCATGCCCTCAAGAGGGTTAGAGATGGTCCACTGTTCCACGACCCGGACGAAAACCACACAATCCTCCTGAATCCGAGGTTCAACGACCTGACGGACTCTCCTCTCTAGCACCGCTGAATAGACCATACCAGGGAGGCTGAGGAGTGTGATCCCCCTATAGTTGGAGCACACCCTCCGATTCCCCTTTTTAAAAAGGGGATCACCACCTAAGTCTGCCAGTCCGCGGCACTGTCCCCGACGTCCATGCAATGCTGCAGAGGCGTGTCAGCCAGGACAACCCATGACAGAATCTCCTCAAAGCCCACCGGAAGTCATTCTCCATGGTCTCTCCGAACTCCTCCCACGGCTGAATTTTTGCCTCGGCGACTACTGGAACCGCATGCCACTTGGCCTGTAACTGTCAGCTGCCTCTGGAGTCCCACAGGCCAAAAAGGCCCAAAAGGACTCCTTCTTCAGTTTGGCAGCATCCCACTGGGGTCCACCAGCGGGTTTGAGGGTTGCCGCCCCGACAAGCTCCGACTGCCGTACGGCTGCAGCTCCAGTCTGCCGGCTAAACAATGGAAGCGCGGATCATGGCCAATTCGGACTCAATGTCCCCCGCCTCCCTCGGAATGTGGTTGTAGCTCTGAAGGTGGTGGGGGTTGAAACTTCTTCTGACAGGAGACTCTGCCAGAAGTTCCCAGCAGACCCTAACATTACATTTGGGTCTGCTAGGTCTGACCGGCATCCTCCCCCAACCACCGGACCCAGCTCACCACCAGGTGGTGATCAGATAACAGCTCTGCCCCTCTCTTCACTCGAGTGTCCAGGACGTGCGGCCGCAAGTCTGACAACACTACCACGAGGTCCCACATCCGGCCAGCAGAAAACTAGGTCCAAAGTTGTTGTCCGCCATGAGAGTCCCTCACCAGGGACCTGTTTGCCTTGGGTGACCCTTCCAGGGTCATGAAGACCCCGACAACATCGCTCCCAGGATCCATTGGACATGCAAACCCTTCCACCTTGGTAAGGTGGCAGCTCAAGGAGGGGGCAAGTAATATAAAAGAGTATAAAAGAATTTCCTTCCTTCCTTCCTACATATTCATATTGCTTAAAGTATATATGAAATTAAAAAATGCTGGCAATGTAAAAGTTTTCATAATACCAGAAAAGGTCATTTTCACATATATATATATATATGTATATATATATATTTACAAAATACATAAATGTATACTGGCTGCAGCAGCCTAAACACTCCTCTCGATGTAGTTGGCTGACCATACCACCTGTTACAGGAAGTAGAAGTGGACTTGCGGCACTAATTACATTGCTCATTAGTTTTGATTGTGGTTTTGTTCAAAATTAAACGTAATAATTCCACTCTGGTTGTCTGATTCCTTTTAGATGGTGGCAAATCAGGAAAAACATGTTGGTGTGTCTTTTGCAGCGTAGGTTGAAATCCAAATGAATGGGAGAGGAGTGGGATGAAATATGACCTGGTCAGATTCTCCTGGGCAACAAGGGTGCAATAATTGCTTGGGGCTTTCAAATAATTTTTGCTTGTGTGTACACGAAATAATGAATCTGACAGTAGACAACTGTTTACGCAACATGCCAGATGTAGGCATAATGAAACTTAAGAGAATACATCTACTTGCCAATTTATTCTGCCTCTGTGTCTGATGTGCTATTTTTAAGTATTCTGAATGCAACAGCAGACTCTGGTCTTCCAAAAAAAAAAAAAAAAAATGGTGAACTGACCAAAGCGACAGTTATGCCACAAAGCAGGGTAGCACTTCATGCTGTCTATTTTAACAATAAGTCTTTGGCTAACCATCGCTCATCTGGGACGAGCTTCCGCTGCCAAAGTCACCAGTGTCACATGGTGGAAAGAGTCAACCAGTAATCCTTTGCGAAAGGAGCAACATTTAAAAAAATACATTTTGGTGTGCGGATTACAGCAACCGAGACACTCAAGGATGTCTGAATTACCTAAATCATATCCTTTAAGACTGCAACATGGTGGCGCAGTGGTTAGCGCTTCCACCTCACGGCAGGAACGTCACTGGTTCGATTCCCACAGGGGGCCTTTCAGTGTGGAGTCTCCATGTTCTTGACGTGTCTGCCTGGGTTTCCTCATGGTTTTCCAGTTTTCTCCCACAGCTCAAAAACATGCAGAAATTTCAATGGAGACTCCAAATTGCCCACACATGTAAATGAGACAGCAAATGGCTGATGGTCTCTATAAGTGGCCCTGGGACCGGTCCAGGTTGAACCCTGCCTCTCGCCCGTTGACAGCTCAGGTAGGCTCCAGGCTAAGCACTATAGATAATGAATGACATCCTCATATAAATAACTGTGATAATTCTATTTTCTGATGCAACATGTCTGTCTTCCCATCAAAAATAAAAAGTAGATGTCAGGCTTAGTCAGTGAAGAGTCACAATAGGGTGAGATTGATACAGTCTCTGATATAAACAGCTGCACTTGAGTTTAGAACTGAATTGTCCAGCTGATGGATGAGTGGTGAAGTGCGATGAAAGGCTACAGCAGACTTAATGCTGGATTTAAATGTGGGAACAAACAGAAGTGTATCTCGAGAAGAATAGAGGTCACAAAAAGGCATTGTAGGAATAGAGGAAGTGTATCGACCACAGGGAAACCAAAGAACTTTAAAGGTGAGAGGAAAGAGGAAAGGAGAGAAGAAAATTGTTACTGTAAGCCAGTGGGGTGATGTGGTCATTCGAGTTGATGTAGGTGGTAATTCAAGTAGCTTTGGATGATCTGGAGGACCTTATTGAGTATGTGATAAATAAGGGGCATGACAAAGGCATCTGCATGCAAAATCTAGACAGTGAAAGAGGAGGGGGTCTGGAAATGTTGCATCAGTGCAAAAAGTCAGCAGTTGACATGTTACCGATGAGGGGGACAAAAGAAAGAACTAGTATGACACTGGGGCATCTGAATGAAGGCTCAGCATCAAATCCCTGCGGTATTGTGATGTTAGTACTCATAGCTGCATGTCGCACCCATGTGGTCTAGCTTGACATTGAACTCCTCAAAAATGTAACAACCCAACCCGTCTGTGCACACTGGGTCTAGGTTGGCCTAGGAATACGAGATATGCTCTTAAGCAGGTCAACGGTCTAATTTCCACAGGAACTCTTCATCTCCTCTGAGCTCCTGATTGGTGTTTTGATGATTTCAGTTTATTAAACATTGTCCCGTATTTATTGGCTTCAACGATTCTGTTCATTTCAGCTGTGATTGTTGGAAGTACATGAAGAATCTTAAAATTGAACCAACCACTAGCCCTTGGCAGTGTCATTGTGACTCCACTCATCCAGAGAACCACAGAAGTACAAATGCACAGAGATGTTTTTTCTTTTTCTATCCATTCAGTTTGAGAACATCATTTTGACATCCAAGCATTGGAGGCCTGTGCACAACGAGTGAGGATGGGAACGGATGGTGGAAGGCTGTGCAGATGTAAACTCTATTCCAAATTAGAGGAAAATATTACGCAGGGGGAGGATGTATAACAAAGTGAAGTTGTCTGAACAATGATACATGATGAATACTCTGTACAACTGGCACTGATTAAGGCTGAACTTTTTTTTTCTTCCCAAATATAAACCCTATCCCGTCAGATAGGTTGGAAATGGGCCAGGGCAGTGCAACAACCCCGATGGTAGGTGTTGTTGTAATATCTTGTGTGTGATGGTGGTGATCTAAGGTGATCCTGTGGTCAGTAGGAGGAGGAGGATGATGGTGAGAAGGTCAAAAAATATCAAGTCAGTCACAGCCTTGTTCCCGTGCAAAGTGATGTGTGCAAAGATGATGATTTTTTGCACACACTTAAATTCACAATCTCATGATGAATTGACTGAGAAATAAGAGGCTGAGCCTCAAGAGGGTCCGCTGCCTTGATTCATAACTTCTTAGTTGTCACATTGCCTCTCTCTGAATCACAGACCAACAACACTTTAATGAGATGCGGTTCTGTCATGATACTTAGGGATTTGCCTTAAAAAAAAAAAATTCCAATCTAAATCAGTACTCCTTTTTTATGAAGTCTAGCTGGTTGGCCCTCAAGGTTTGTTTGTTTGCCACTGCTTTGAGACACACCAGTAAAAGGTTTGGGAGGAAACCAAATCTACACAAAATCAGTTGCCATCAGAAGTCATTGCTACGTCACAATTCACAACGACCACACAATTTAAAAGCTATTACAAAGAAAAAAAAAGGGACTTACTGATAGAAACTGTTTCTTTGGAAAACATGGCTTTGAGCAGTTCTGTTTTGAAATGACATGAAGTACTCTTTCGGCACCACTATGTCTCTGGCATTGCATCCTATTTTGTATGAAATATATTGAAGACATACAAAATAGTGTATTTACTTTTCATTAAAATTCTTTTTTCATTGAAAAAAACCTTTTGTGTTTTCTATATTATTTTCCACCATGGTTACGTGTGCTCTAAGCAGAGGCTGAGTGCTTTGACTGGAAAGCAGTTTGGTTCACGTTCTGATTTTTTTTAAATGAGCTGTACAAATAATGTGACTTGACTTGACTGTATCCACACTGGCAATGTTTTATATTGAGATTCTGCCACACATAACACATAACACATAACAAATTCATGATTCTCAATCCCTTTTCCTTGATATAAACCCCAATATAAAACATCTGCAAATATCATATAAAATTCATGGACGGCAAGCATGGCCTGAGAACAAAAACATGAATGGCAACATTTGTGAGGACCCAGATTCTTTTTTTAGCCTCCGATACAACACGGAAAAATAATCTGGGACTGCTTTTATTTTAGATTTAAAAAAAATGAAAAAAACAAAACAAACTGAGAATAATGTTCCTTTTCATATCTTTAGAAAAACTGGAAAAAATTGAGGAATCAACTTGGTATTGTAAAATAAACTGATTTACTCATTTCATATGAGATTCCAGCTTAACATGTAGAAATGGACCTTCGTGTTCGCTTGATACGGAATATATGTAGTACTTGAATTCCAAACTCCAACACATAGTTTGGTTCTGATCCAGTAAGTGTGTGTTCCACATCCAGTCAAAAGTAGGCAGTAGCTTTACTGTAAACATAATTATGCTAACTGTGGCAAGATCCTACAACCACATGAAGGGACATTGACTCTCACGCAAAACCCTCAGCCAGGCACTCTCACACACAATACTTAGTCACTCACTTACGCGCTCATAAAACAAAACCATCAGCACCTGCAATCTCACGATATGGACCCACCAGCTGCTCACATGGATATAATGGATGTACACCTACACATCATAAACAACTTCCTCTGTGGTCGGCATGATTAGAAAGCAGCCTCAGAGGGTACAACAAAGAGGCCCGCCGCAGCAGACGCTGAAGTTTCGCAGACAAAACACTCCACAGGAGGCTGCACTGATGGTGTCCAACGCAATCCAAAGGGGCAATAATTCTTGAACACACACAAACACACAGCTCCAGAATTAAGAAGAAACGTTTGATAGCTTAGCGTGAGCGTCTCTCATAATGTGATTTGCACATCCAGCTGACTTTTAGCTCTGCTCACCTTGTCTTGCTCTTACACACGCACACACATACGGACACAAGCATGCGCACACACACACACATACATGCACACAATGCCCAGTGTCTCACCTCAGGCAGGCATCTGGTCAGTAGTGTCATTTACAGAATAACAATCATTCTTTCCACTGTGGAAGTGGGCTGGGCGCTCTTGGGTTTCACAGTCACTGTGCTCTCTTCAGCCGACAGATACACACACACACACACACACACACACACACACACACACACACACACACACACACACACACACACACAAACACACACACACACACACAAAAGAGTCAAATTCAATCCAACACACACCCTTGCACCAGAACCAGTTATTCCCCTGAATCATGAACTTAAGGGAATCCTCCACTGCAAGGTTCCAGCAATCTTCAGACTCCAACGTGACTTTGTTGACCAACGTGACGGGTTTACCTCAATATCAATTAGCCCAAAAAATGTTCAGATCAATGGAGTCACGGAGTAACACATGAATGTCATGACAGTTGTGTGTGCGTGTGTGTGTGTTACTGCTATTGCAAAGCCTTTGCCTGTTGACAATGAACAGGCATCAATCCTGATCGATGGATGTTGATTGAACATTGGTCACAGGCTCGACATTTCCCACAGATTGCAGAGCAGTTGTTTTATTATTCACCACAAAGTTAAGTGAAAGGCTGCGTTCAATCAAACAAACCGCCATGAAGATTTTATGTTGCCTGGCTTACCAGCGAGAAGCACTCGAGGTGGAATGCAGCTTCAGACATCACTGCTCTCTAGACATCACTTATTCGGTCACAAAAAAAAGTTTCATGCGGTACAGACTCCTCTGTCTCCAGTCCCAGAATGCTTCAATAATCCTTGGATTTATTGCACTAAATCATATTAGGGTGGAGGCCGTGTGTCATAGCTGGTTATGCTTACACTGCGCATTTCAATAATCTACAGATTACAAGTATTAATGCTTCCCAAAATCAACAAAAAAAGGCTTCATAGAGTTCATTGGGCTAATGGATATCCTAAGACAGTTTGATTAAGCTAAAAAGTCTCTAGCCACAACAGCAAGAGCTTAAGACTCCGATCATAACATTTATCTGTATGTGCATTAATCTTATCTACTAATTTGGTCCTAGGCAAAAGGTCTCCAGTTAAAGGAAGTAAAATGAGTTTTCTATTATTTGGATTATAGGCTTAGCATAGACAATGTGGTGCAATTTCGTGATACATCTAGTGGAAATGTTTATTTACAAAAACAATGCGACATTGCAGACGGGGTATTGGTGTCCACCGCAATTATGTTCTCGTAATAATCACATGGAAAGGAATTCAATCTAGAAGAGGCAAAGAGACTACAGTAATTCAAACACAAAGCATTTTGAGAGGGGCTGAAGCTCTCGCCTGTCACCATCACCACAATTGCACTTTTCTGGACGTGAAAACATTCCATTTGTTGCTCTGAATTTGCATAAAGTCACTCTTGGGAAATCATCCTGTTAAGATGTGAAAATGGGTAGAAGGGGGAGCACATTTAACAGCCTTGACATCCATTTCCTGGAAAGCAATGGCATCATGACTTGATGATATCTGCATCCACAAGCTGATTTTCCATTGGGAAGGGAATGAGATTTGAGACAAATTGAATGAATCCTTTTTGAAACTCCGATGGTTTTGACATCTGTCTCCAAGAAAAATATTTTTCATTTTTTTGCTCTCACGAACAGGCTACAGTCAAGACAAACAACTGAGAGACAACCCCCCCCCCCCCCCCCCCCCCCCCCCCCCCACCCCCCCCCCCCCCCCCCCCCCGCTTCACCCCCTTCCTCTCCCCCCCT
>CAAKHD010014127.1:238870-287989 GCA_901007705.1 Fistularia tabacaria
TTTCCCCCACGAACCGGCCACAGGAAAAACAAAAAACCGGGAGACACCCCCCCCCCCCCCCCCCCCCTTCACATGTCAAGCCCACGAGTCTGGATCTTTTTCTGAGCAAAGGCACTGACAAGCCTTGCACAAGTGCTTGTCACACTTTACATGTCAGCAAGCCGAGAGCCCGGTACCACCATATCTGTCTCTTCAAGACACTCAAAGTCTCTGTAATTTGGATGGTTTTCCAAATAATTGCAACAATTACGCATCATTAGTTAAAGCCTGTCCACCCTTTTTCTGGTCATGGCTAATTTTTCATGGAATTGCAGACTGCAAAGTAAGGGGTGGACGGGATGGCACGCTAGGTGTTACGTCTTCAGCCTCAGACGGATTTGGTGGATTTTGGATAGACACGTTTCTGGTAAGACTCCCTTAAAGAGAGGCCAAAGTCCAGGAAAGACTCGCTCATGCAGCCGTCACTTGTCTGCCGCTGTGTTACAGGGTTTGGCAGTGCGGTTTGTGGTATAGATGTCACATCTGAGAACAACACTGGGCATCTATCGCATTTGAGGGTGTTGAATTTTATGTGCGCGTGTGTGTTCGTGTTCATGTGTGTGTGTGTGTTCCTGTCACTAATGTATGTTTATGTCTACATGGATGCAGACACCCACTCACATGCAAAATTAAACAAAAAGAGGGAGGGATGTTGAGAGACAGAAGAAAAGCCCCCATCGTGATACGTACCACAGCTCTAGTTTTCCATAGCAGGGTCAGGACTCTTCATCATGTATGACTCATCAGCCTCACGGACACCTAATTAACTAGTAACAAAAATAGAGGGCAAATGTAGCACAGGGATAACATTAATCCTCATCTTCATATTTTGGACACATCCTGTAGATGTTTTCATTGTAAGCTACATATTGTATTAATTGCAGGGTCTGGTTGTTGGTGGCCATTGAAGGCATCACCTTGCGGTGGGTCCGGTGGGACCGATGGACCATCATACTGAAGTGAGTGATGCTGGGATGTCCAGTTAAGAACAACAACAAACAAGTGACTTTGTTTTGCCCAGATCACCTTCAGTAAACTTCATATATTAAAAACTCTTGTCGGACCAATAACTACCATCTTATAAAGGGGGAGAGGAGTGGATTAAAGATCTTTAAGAACAAGGACAAAAAGGTTTTAAAGGTGGTGCTTTGACATTGGAAAAATAATGAAGGGACATTTCCTTCAGAAGTGTTTAGTGGTTAGTTCCTAATTTCTTAGACTCACAAGTCTAGACACCTCTCTCCACAAGAGACTGGAGATATTCCTCAAGTCTTCGTCACTGAAACCAGGTGGAAAGTATTATAGTGTTTGAGAAAAACTGCATTTTTCGGACAAATCCAGAAATCTCTGGAGCAGTTTTTCACTGCAAGTGCTGATTCAACACAAGTACTGTGTATCTGTAAACACCGTTGTTGTCATGACGCCGGTCGGGATGTAACACTTTAGTCCTAAAAGGCTTCATTGAATCTTTATACATGGATTTATTAAAAGTTCTAAAGCGGTGGAGAAAATCATATCTTTCAGTAAGATGTTGATTTGAAGAAAATGGAAAGGGTGAAGTTTTGTTTGCATTTGATTAAAATTGCAGAATTTATTTTAAAATGTTGGTCAATGTTGATATAATAACGGATAACTTATAGACACTGGACCAGTCTTTTAGATAGAGAGTATATGGATTGAATTCACCAAATGCAATTCAATCTAACTGCGGCTCTGATTAATATGGGGCTGGGAAGGCCAGATTGATCCACCTGGAGACCAAGTGTAAGGAAAATTCTATGTCTGCTTCTATCTATACCATGCGGCAATAATTTTTGATATATAGGTAATGATAGGGCGGCAGGGTGTGGTGGCACAGTGGTTACTGCCTCTTAGCACAAAGGACTCTAGCTCGATTCAGACAGGGGACTTTTCTGTGTGGTGTTTGCATGTTCTCCCTGTGTCTGAGTGGGTTTCCTCCCACAGTCCAAAAACATGCAGCAAGTTAATTGGAAAAATTGGGAAAATTGCCCGAATGTGTGAAAGGTTGTCTGTCTGTTTAAATGGCCCTGTAGTTGACTGGCAACCAGTCCAGTGTGTACCCTGCCTCTAGCCCAATGGCAGATGGGATAGGCTCCAGTGTCCCCTGCGACCCTAACTACGATAAGCGGTAGATAATGGATGGATAGGTCATGATAATATTTGGACGAGTCCAGAATTTCTGTGTTTTAAGCAACTCTCCATAACAGAAACCTCCTGTTTATCCTTTAAAATCAGTGAAGATTTAGGTGCTGGTAGTTAAATGTTAGAGATAGAGTCATATATAAATAAAGACTCAATGCAAGATTCTAACCATTAAATACTTATACTGAATATATTTCAGGATAAATATCAGCTTTATGGGGCAAATAGAGTTGAAAGCTTTTTACCAACTACAGAGGGATTGCAAAGGGGTTCCCCCGTGTAATTTAGCAACTAAATATCCAAAGAAATTTCAAAATAATTTATGGATTACCTCTGTGTGCTATGACTGGAAGAAGACCACATTCTAAGAGGGTACTTACAACTATGGTCATATACTGGTTTCTGACCATTCACCCATTATGTTCTCAAAACTCACAATACAGTTTGACCGTAAGGGTGCCCCACACGGAAAAACAAAAGGGGCTCCCCCGAGAACCATTTGCTCGAAAGATTATGGAAAATGATCCTCACAATACACTCGGGGCACGAGCGTCTTTCCTTTTCCCTCATAAGCAAATGCAGTCGCTCAGAGACGAGAGTCTATTACTCTAAATATCTGATTTAGAAATGCAATAACCGCAGCGTAAACATGAGACAGCAATCCCAAGCTCAAAGCTCATCAAAATTCTTGACAGAAAATATTTGCATAAATCTACCATGGTAAGCTATGACCACAAAAAATATACATCACATTTACACAGAGAGTCGTGATTTATTATATGAGATGGGTCCAGTGAATTAAAGCTCTTTGTGCAGAGCAGTTGGACAGAGTGTCTTTGGAGACCTGTTTTGGTAGGAAGACCATAATTGTTTGGAATTGGCCATTGCGCAAAGTAAGTCTGCTACACTGTGCTGAGAAAGCATTATAGTGTGCAAACTGTGCGTGTGTGTGTGCGTGCGTGTGTTTTGTTCTGCAATGTCCTGACCTGATGAAGTGGGTCCGCTGAGCCAAGGCATTGCTGAGAGTTCAGAATCATCAGTGAGGATCCTAGTGAGACAGCAAGCAACCGCAGGTTTGGTCAAGGCATGGTCAAGCTTGGGTCAGGGCAGGGTCCAAGGGGAATGGCTAAATTAAGTCACTGAGTCTGTTTCAGGGAATGTTTTTAGGGAAAGGAGCTGATCCGTGTTTTTGGGTTCAGTGTACTGTAAGTTGTTTGTGTTTTTCTTTCTTTCTTTTGCTCCTGAACCAAGCGTCTTCCTGAACTGCGACAATCACACAAATCATTTTGATTGCACATGAGTGATTTGGAAGTTTAGAAATATGGCCAGGCTTCCGTACAAGAGCATTAGCACAGTTTTAAATCTTTTGGAATCTTCTCTACCTCACCGCAAAAACTGGGCAAATTCTTTTTCCCGCAGACGATTAATCCATTTAGGCTTGAAACCCATTCAAAGCATCGTGACACACTGGGAATCGTGTCGAGACTTCAGAGGGTGACATCCGAAAAGTACATTTTGCAGTTCAATAACATAAGCAGAAAATAAACAGCGAGCAGGTTTTCCGATACAAGTGTCTAGACATTGGCAGGACGCTTTGCTTGCTCTTTCCAGTCTCTTTTAAATGAAATGCAGCAAAACAGTAGGTAAAATGACCATCAGCTCACGAGTAGGACCTCCACTGTTGTCCTAACCCGGTATTACATGCCATTAATCTGTCACCAAATTCAGCCTTGTTACTGTAAGGTCTGTTCCACTTGAAACAAGCCTCTAATTATACTCCCAGTCAACTCCCACTGCACCACAGTATGTATGCTGAACCAACCAGCAACACTGTAATGTAGGTCTGTATCCAGGAGTGATCGTGTTTAACCCCCCTCTGTCTCAGTGTGAGTGTGCCTCAGTTCCAAAACCTCATAGAATGATATAGAAGCAGGCCACAACACAGATTAACACTGCAATTGATGGCAATTAAATTCAGTCCCCTCTGCCTTTGGGTCTATGCTGAGGATACAAAATCTGTAGCAACAAAACAAATAAGTGTCTCTTTTTCCATCTTTTATTGTTTCAGGGACAAATGGGAATTGGCAAAGTGGCCCTGAGATGATTTGAGGTTTCGGTGACTTTCGTCGCACAACGTGTGTCTCTGTTGGTGCCAGAATAAAAGCTTTTTGATAGAAACAAGGCACAAGGCAAACCATTATGTTGAAACCTAGAAGCAAACCCTGATGACATTGCTTTTGTTTCTCTGTTGACAGATGCTAAGCTAGAAGGCAATCATTTGTTTTCTGTTTTTTTTTGGGGGGGGGTTGCACGAGGATGAATTACTACACGTGTCACTCTGACATGTGCGGAACATTGCAGCTCGCGTGTGTGAAACTTTGTTGCAGCACGTCTGTGTGGCAGTATGAACACCTATGTTTTGCTCCAAACACTGCAGGCTTTCACCTCAGCTTCACCCCCGGTGTCTGCACCTTTTTAGCAGCTGAACTTGTAACCTGAGAGAATATTGAGGGTTAGGCAGAATCCTGCCACCGCAAACACAGTGAATCATGTTCATTAAAGCTGAGTGGATGCATGGATCAGTCTGAGCACGGCCAGGATGATTAAAAAACACCGGTTGACAGACCCCCCCCACCCTATCACGGGTCGCATTTTTCTTGATCTACGCAGAGCCGTCATCTACTGTTTGTGGGCACTTTACTAACTCTGACTGATATTCCGATGTGTTAATTACATTGCAATTACAGCAAAGGGTTTCTGATTTTATTTCCTCTGGCCCCAATTTTTGGTGCAATTGAAAAGGCAGTCAAGCTGTCACAAAACTTGGACGGAGCGAAGGTGAGAGCTGCATCCCGAAGCTAGGTTGAATCAGCCCAAACAGATGAGCATATTTTATCTCCCCCCTCTGCATTTTGTAGGATCTCACATATGAATGAATTAGCTCATAAATAATCATCACAGAGGGATACTTGTGCTCTGACCCTGGCTCGGCGATGCAAGATGAAACTTGGTCTCGGTAATATTAGATGCAAAATGTGAACCCCACAGTAAACTATAAAGGATTATTAGCCAAAAACTCAACATACCTGCACGCCGCAATCTCTCCCAGCATGATATATATATTTTTCCACTTTTCTTAAACCTCTGCCAAGGAGGTATTGTTATCGCCCATATTTTTCCGCCTCTTACGGTATTATGCAAAATTATTGACTATATCTTTACAAGAGGGGGATAGGTATCCATGAAAAATGGCTCCACATTGATGTAATGGGACAATAAAATCATTGAATGGTATCACACGTAAAACATTAGACGGCGTTGTTGTCATCAAATTCCCACAATCCGGGGTACAAAACCCCTCAAAGGTGTGATTTTGTTGGACAAGCGGCTGGAAAATGCTGCTTCATTTGACACGAGGAAACTTGCACCGCTGTTAAAAGCCATAACACAACATATGTAAATTTCACTTTGTAGAATTTTTATAAAGCTTCGGCGTTTTGGCCTCACAGTGCAAAGGACCCTGGTTTATTCCAACAAGGGGACCTCACTGCGGAGTTTAGATGTTCTCCCCTTGTCAGCGTGGGTTTTCTCCGGGTTCTTGGGATTCCTCCCACAGTTCAAAACATGCAACAGGTTAATTGGAAAATTGCCCCGTGAGTGACAATGTGTGTCTATATATATGGCCCTGCGATTGACTGGCAACCAGTCCAGGGTGCATCCCGCCTCTCGCCCGATGACAACAAGGATAGGCCCCAGTATCCACTGCAACCCTGAGTGCAGGATGAGCAGCAGACGATGGATGGATGGATGGATGGATGTGTATTTGGATGCTCGTTAAACACAGCAGGAAAGGTATTCCGTTGAAGACTTCGAGGAATCAGCAATTCCCAGGAGACACAATGGTTACCTTGCCGGAGAAATATGAGAAAACATCCCAGTGCTTTTCCACATCAACGTTAACATCCACCTTATTGATAATATGGTTGAAGTTCTATAAGCAGCTGGGAAACCACGAACAATTATATAATGGTTATGCACAACATGGCTGATGATAGATTTAGTATTGACAGTATTGATTACGTTAGTGTCTGTTGCTAGGTGAGATTTTCCTTCTTCTCAGATTACAAGAAAATACAAGAAATGTATATTATTGTCTTCTAAAGTTTATTGAAAGAGCTAAGTGATTGAGCCAGAATTCTAAATGTCTCATCATAGAAATTGGATTAATCACCACAGCAACCTTTAAATGCAATTGAAGCATCCACTCTGTTTCAAATCCGTCAGTCTGTGGTGGTCACTGAACACTTCCCTGAAATTTTGGTGAATTTAGCCTTAATTATTATTTATCATTGCTTAACCACAGTTTTCCATCATCATGTGTCATTGTGTATTACCCTAAGTGATAACCGGGAGCCTGGCCTTTTTAAAATTTCGGTCTTGATATCCAAATGTTAACGCTGCTCTCCGATCAATCAAATACATAATTCGTATAAAATCTGAAAATATTTCATAGTTATAGTGCATTAAAATTATTATTATGTGGTATTATTATGTGTATTATTATTATTATGTGGACTTCCGTCTGTATTTTTTTTCTTTGCTCTCAGAATTCCCTTCTTCCTTTAGTTGTTATTACACCATGCTGTGTTATTTTCGTATTATTAGGCTTCTAAGTGGATGTTTATGTGGCTTTTGCTGACAAGTGTGACAAGCGTGCGGGGACGCACTGTGTAAAGTAGTGCTGCGAAGCACAGTTGAGGTCTGCCTTCTCAGTCCCTCTTTGTGAAGCCGGTTTTCCCTCAGGAAGTAAAGTGACTCAGTTGTGGTTTGACATTGTTTGTGATTGCATATATTGTGTGTGCGAGCATGTGCATGTGTGTTTGTGTGAGTTTGTGTGTGTGTGAATGCACTTTTTATGCTTGCATTCTTGAGAATGTCCAGTTGAGTATGTTTACATGTTTCAGCATTTTTATGTGATTGAGTCCCAAGCCTGGGATCCTCTCTCAGGTCAGTCCGAGGCTCAGAGACACCATTGAAATACAGCTCTCATTCTTCGCCCAAGGAAATGTTTCATGAACATTTCAGATGAGATACGCCTAATGTGTAAGTCTAAAAGGAGCACACGTGGCAGGAAAAACTTAAAAGTACAGAAACAGCATGGGATCTTAGAAGCTATTCATTTTTGTGGTTTGAATCATATGCACATTTGAGCTAACATGCAAGATATGCAAGTATCCATTTCCACACATGAGGATTTGGAGGCCCAGGAGGTGGGTTGGGATGGGAATACACTCAAATAGTTCACTAACTACTATACCATTAACTAAACCTGCTCTACCTTCATGAGGATATTTGTCATGGTGAACCATAGAAAGACTAGCCTAAGTTTTTTAAAATACTTATTTCGGTTCCATTGATCCAAAACAGTGGGAAGAGATTCAAAATGTATTTAAAATGCATCTCGGATGGTTTAAAGATCACTCAAATCACAAAAGTGTATCATCAAACTTGCTCCTCTGGCACCCAATCACCCAATCATGCATTCCGGTTTGGCAATGGGTGCTGAAGTTTTGAAATATCCGTGTAGGATGTCATTCACCACCTCGGCATGATGGAGGCAGTGGAACTGTTTGCGATGTTCAATGGGTTGAAGAATTACAATTGACAAAATGGACCAGAAACATCTATTTCTAGAAAAATCTATTTGGTATTTCTGGATAAATCACAGACCCTACAATAAGCATTTTCATGGTTTTCATTGGAAAACGTTGTCCGGGTGCATGCTGCCCTGTGGGATCTGTCTACTACGGGGGGTTTCTGGGAACACAAATTTCCGTAGGTTTTTTACAGTTTCCATTTTTAAGTGGTACATCGACCATGAATAACATTGAATATACCCTGTTATAATGGAGAAAAGGGGAAGTATTCTTTTCAAAGTGGAATTAAAAAAACATTTTTCAATCCTGATGCAATTGTTCTTGACATCTGGAGCTCTGTTGGCTTTAAACATATTGGCCTTTTATCTAAAGAGCTGGTGTGTTTCCCAAATAACTCGGTCAAAGCTGAGTTTCAGTGAAATACCATAAATCTTCATTGTGTAAGAGGCAGGTACTGTCTAAGTTCACCATCTTCTATTGATAATTTGTCATCTTTTATGCCAGTGTCCCAAAACAAACTACGGCTATGGTAAGCTGAGAGATGCCCTCCAGCCACTCTAATAATAATGACCAAGGCAACGGAGGAAACTACATCAATATTCCCCAAAACACCGGTGTTTGTCACGGGAGACTGGTGTTCATTTCCCTCTTAAAAGGGCGAGTTTCAAATGTCCAACCGCGAGTGTTTTCAAAAACACGGCTATTATTATTCTGTAACCGTCGGTATGTGATTGTGAATGGATCTTTGACTCCAACGGCTGCATAAGCCTTAAGGAAGTAGTTAAAACACAAATAAGAGTGTTTTTGCATAATACAAACCGTGATATTTCCTTCAAGGTGCCCTAACCCTAACTCAATCTCCTTCGCTGTGAGTCATTATAAAACACTGATATTTTTTTTCATTGATTTTAGAGTAGCCAGAAAGGCTACGTCCTGCAAATATAACTGTTTTTTTGTGTTATTTTGAAAAAGATTACTAGATTAGAAAAGATTACTTACTACATTTCTCATGAGGATAGACTGAAAGACTCAGGCTGTGCAATCTGATAATTGCTGCTGTGATCGTCCGGATTTGATCTTATCGTAATGCTCTCCACCTTTGCCGACTCCAGCATAGTGCTTTTCTGGCATGGGAAAGGAGCGTTTACAATTTTACATCGCTGTCATGCATAGAGATCCCGTTACAACTTGACAAGGTAATTTCCAATAAATCAATAATCTTTATTTTTTTTAGACCAATATTTAATATTCTCCAGAGCTATGTGTGAGTGTCAGGGTGTATCTGCAATGGACAATATTTTATTTATTTTATTTTTCATACAGACATTTTTGGGTGTGTGTGTGTGTTGCTCTACACCTCATTCTTACTGTGAACCACCCTATGGGAATCCCCCGACTCAGAAAATATGTTTGTAGGCCACTGCATCCAACGTGTGTGTGTGTGTTTGTGTGTGTGTGTGTGTGTGTCTGTGTGTTATGTGTGTGTGAGAGACAGAGAGAGAGACAGGGTCTGTCCATGTAGCTCTGCCATATGCTAAGGTAATGGTCATCCTTATGAGAACAATTTGTCCTTAGAAACAAGCACTGGGTGGTCTTGCATATTAAGACATTGCACTTGGTTGAAGAAAAGATACACGATGAAGAAAGAAGAAGTTGCCATGGTGTAGCTAAATTCTAATACATCAAACCTCATGCAGGCTCCTAAAACAACCTTAAAATGTTTATTTTTGCTCTTCGGAACTTGTTGAATCTCCCGAGGTTTTCGCAGCTGTGAAGCCTGGCAGGAATGTATGTAGGTAATGAATGCAAGTTCAACCCTTAGAGTTTATTCAAATAAAATGTGCTTTTACTTGATCTCACTGGAGACCGCACATAGACACTATCAGAATGAAAATGGAAGACCTGTGTGAAGAATTTCAATATCGGTGTCTGAATGGGAGCCCTTCCTGTGCACTTTGTTCTATGACTCATCTTTGTTATATTAAGACCAACAGTGATGGTGACCAAACAGGAAAGAGGTCTGTATCCCTCGCTGGGAATGATGGTACTGTCTGACCTTCGTGTGCGTTCGTGTGTGTTTATCGAAAATGTTTTCCTATGCTTTTTTGTTCTCTCCAGGCCAAGACACCTTCCCACGGTCGATCCAAAGGCGTTTCTCTTCAGCTGAACCCCAATCTGCTGATACAAAATATAGATAAATACACAGACACACCGACACACACACTTTGCATGAGTGTGCACCACATTGGGATTCAGAAACTTAACTGCGCAGGCCAAGTAGGTCATTTGTCAACAAAATGACTCATTAAAATTTTGATGGGTCACTGAGGTCCGGTTTAGTCTGAGATTACATGGTGACAGATCTAAGTCCTGGTCAAGGGAAACCACCTTCAACTGACAGAGATGCTGGTGAGACACCAGCAAGCGGTTTATATTGATGAACTGGGGCTGGAGGTGCAAAAGGAAGAAGAAAAACAAGAAGGACAAGACACAGCATAAAAGAAAGAAGAAATCAAGGCTACAAAAAAATCTTGAAATGGCGCAACCAGAATGAAAAAAGCAGCACATTGATAATCACTAAGGTGTTGTGTTTTCAGTTGAAGCGTTCCATATTGGTGTTTCACATACTGTCTGCCCTTCTCCCTTGATATTCCCGAACAAGAGCAATGAATTCAAAAGACTTACATCTTGGTGTTGACAACAGAACACAAAATTATACAGGAAGAATCTGTGGGTCAGTTTTAGTGACATTCTTATGATGGATTGTCACCTGTGGTAAGAGTTCTTTCCTCATAGAATTACAGATTATGTCCTTTGAAAAGGCCCTGCAATGACTATAGTCAGTACTTTCAGACAACAGTAAAAAAGGGATTGCACTCTGCAGCCCTCTGACTGAAGAACAGTGAAGGCTATCATTCTAATTTCCAAGATCCAAGTCAATACTTGACAATCCAAGACAGTTTGGAATGGAATGAGGTCCAATGCCGCTCCTGCCCAGACTCCTTTTTAAACCAAGTTTGATTCCTTCATTCATCATCTATTCTAGTCATCCTAGACTTGGGGTTGCAGGGGCGCTATAGCCTGTCCCAAGCTGTCATGGGACATGGATTTACCCTGGAAACAGTTGCCAAGTCTTCCTCATCCAAATATCCTGTATTTACTCTTAAAAAATTACGCTGGGGGTTAAAAAAAAACAACAAAAACAAATATAAAGCAATGCAAAGAAAAGTCATTCTTTTGACGCTCTAGAACACATATGCCATTGTGCCACCCAAGGTTTTTTTTTGGCTTGGATGTTGATATTCACCAAGATCACATTCAAAACAGAGGCCTCCTGCTTAGGGCTCGAAAAGTTGACCTTGTGCAACAAATCCTGGTTTTCTCCCATGTCACGTGCTAAGGATGTGCCAAGTCAATTATTGTTTCTATCCAAGCTGTGACTCAGCCTCAGATTTACAAATGAAACACTGACAGCAAAGGTCATTAAGTTTCCTATGTTGGGTTTAATAGTGTGTGAATATAACTCCTGCAAAAATTATTTATTTTAAAGTGGAAATATATCATTATGGATGTAGCTTCACTTTCTAAGATTGGCCATCACCGCTATCCAAACCAAATATTTATCTCTATGTATTTATAGTCCTCTGATTTGTAGTAATGCAGGAACTAGTGTTTCAGAGTGTAAGTAATGTGTTGATAATTTGCGAGCTGACAGCAAAGCGTAGAAAACTTTGGCAGCGTTAGGGGATTAAATGAAGAGCTTGAAGAATGTAAGTGTTGATGCATTCAGAAAAAAATGCAAGTGTAGAGTGAGTGTTTTGAATCCTGGCTCCTCCTGTCCCCACATGTCCAATATCATCACCAATGATGAGGTCAAAGACGTTTGCCAAGAATGAATGTTATGTTTTGGGGTTAGAGTTAGCTTAAACCAACTCATTTGGACAACATTTTTTCTTTTGTGTTTTCCTCCTTTTGCTGTAATATGTTCTTTTCACTGGCTCCCCTATCATCAGGAGGAAATACAGATATGTTATGAGGACATTTCGATGAATCTAACATTGTATTTATATGTAATATCTATCTCACACAGAGCAATCTTTCTCTTGCCAACGTAATGTCCTAATGAAGAAGCATGGAGCAGAACACTGAACTAGAGGGTTAAGTTCCAGGACAACAATGGAATGTGAAGACAAGGTGAGTGCATCAATGTGTCCCACTGAGAAATGGCACGTAAACAGTAATTTGAGGAGGAAAGATACGTGGTCTCATGCAAAAAAAGGGAGAAGAAAAGGTTTGTAAGAAAAAACACAGACTGAATCGAAAGGACACCCAAGCTTGATGCATGAAGAACAGTAGCATATTAAAGTGGCTAATACTTTATTGCCTCTGTCTCTGAAGAAAAACACTCCAAAGTTGCGATATTGCACTCTGGTTCCTGGAAAAGTCCTTTCACTGATTTATTGTTTTCTCATCGAACATGTTATCTTTAGATCATGGCCACCCATTTGAAATCAACAACAGATATTTAATCTGAAACCACTGCAGAGACTGCATTTGCTTAATTGAGATTTTCCGAGAAAGGCAGATTGAGGAGAACTTCAGTTTGGCTTGGCAAGTCTGTGCAGGGCATCCTGTTCCTGTGCATTTGAGGGACTCCATTACCAGGAGGCAACAGCAAAAGTAATGGAGGGTGGCACCAGCTCAAGACGGGAACACAGGCCACTTATAGACAGGTGGCCTGTGTGGCCTCATTCCCACATTCAAGAGGGGATGAGGGGATGAGGGGTGAAACATCTTCAAGTGAAGAAATTCAAGTCCAGTTGCCACGACACGGAAATTTCGACAAGAATTCACCATAACCTGGATGACTGAGAACCTCCACAGACATGTATACTAGGCGTTTGCTTCAATCAACCAACACTAATTTATTGTACCTACTACTTAGGCAGCTAAATGTAAATCACCAGCTACAGAAATATATCATAATCATGCTCTCAAACCACAGATTGAGCAGAATTAAGTCATCTCTTTGGACTCTGATGAGGAAAATGTCAGACTATGCATACAGTACATGTGGAGCACAGATATTTTAGGCAAAAGGTTTTTTTTTCGTAAATCAAGATCCCTTTGATGTATTAACATATTGATCAGGGATTTGGAATCCCCAACTGAGAAAATATTTCTTCTTGTGCATTTCTGCTTATCCGGTAAGCAGATCTGCAGCATCAGACACCTGGCACCTCTGGGCTCTTTTCCCACTGCCCACTTGGACAGATAGTTTAATACTGTGCACTCATGAAAGGGACTGATTCTGTATACTGCTGATACTGAGCTGCAGGTTTGGTGGTGTCTTGGTATCATGAATAATCTTGCGATAGACACGTTCCATATGATTGTGATTATGAAATAAACAAAAAGCATTGTGTATTTGGGTCAAGCTCCCTTCCAACAGCACACGCTGTATTAATTAAGACCTGCAAATGTGATCTGAAGATTATGAGTCATGATATAGACCTTAAACCAGACAGGGGAAAACCAACATCAAATCATCTTTGCGTCCGGGGAGAAGACCTGACGTGACTCATGTGTGATCACAGGCAGATACCAAACATCCAGGGATGAATGGTATGCTGAGAATGACTGCACCTTCAGTATTCGTTTTCTGTTGCAAGCACACCAGTGCAAGCTTCATTTATACTTAATTACTATTACTGAAAGTCAAATGCTGAGGAGTGCATAGGCCTGCATGTGATCACCATTGCACTGGTCAAGGATTTCCTTTAAGAAGTCTATGTTGCAGTCTGGAAAGTCTCTCATCAGGTTCACCAAGGACCGGTCACAGTCGAGATCTGAGTCTGCAAGGCACAAAGGAAGAAATGATCCCAATATAGCCAAACGTATCTTAAATACCCTGGCAAACAATGTTAAGTTCTATCTATGGCTATCCCATAGTGTCATCTCTTTCTGTGGGAGAGCTGCTAACATTGTTTTGTCAAACGTGTACACAGGCAATTGACAAGGAATGTATATGGGGACATCCTCCAAAAACATTTTCTCCAAATATGTGGTAAGAAAGAGAGGGAGAAGTTTGCTTCCAGAGTGAGCGCCCAAACCTCCTGTCATCTGCTTGACAAGTGTGACATTGGTTCTCTACAACTTCCCACACCGTTATGGATCAGCATCTAGGTGCTTCTCACTGCCATAGGCTTGTTGAGTTCTGGATCCAGACAATTAAATTAAGGAAAAAAAAATCTGGGTTACAGTGAGGGACGGCCATCATCTAGCCAGGCAGGAGATTGGCTTAGGCAGATAATGAGAGAGTGGAAAGATTTCATCAGTGCACTGGGAAAATATAGACTGCTCATAGATGCAACCTAACATGGTTTAGGATGCTGTGGGATTGAGACATGCGGCATTGTGGCCAGAAAGGCAGCGCCAGGGCTGTGGGTTTGAAATATTTGGCCCTTGAGCTCGGGCTGTTGACTTCGACCTGCTGTAGCTGGCCCTCAAATGGGCATACGAACGCTTAAAAAAATGGACTTTGAGTTGTGATGCGTATAATTTTGAATATTGAACAAAAAATGGCAATTGATGAATCATGTACTCCTTCAGTGTCCTGTTTTTTTAGTTTCACAAAATTTGAACTGTGACTGTAATTGAAACAATTTTGGGGGGCATAATAGCTTGTGGGAAGGAGTTGTTGATCCAAAGGTTCAGTTAAGGGCCTGTCATGACAGAATACATGAAAAAAGGAAATGTGAACTTTATCGCAGCCGGGAATAGAGAGCTGAAGTCTCGTCACATGAGAGATGACCCATCATAGGCTCTTAGCCCATTGATTATTGAAGTGGATGACTTTCAGAAAATAACAAGAACAGAATTCAACTTTGTTTGGGGTTGACATGTAACCTAGATTTTTTAAATTTATTGTTATTGATCCATTTTTGGTTTTGCATGTTTTGATTTCATGAAATGACCATTGAACTCCCAAGGAAAATAATAGCATTATTTGCTATTATTGATGGCTTGAAACCCTGTGGCTGTTTTTGCCACAGGGTACCAATAACATTTGATTTATTAATAGATGGTAATCCAAAAAGCCAAAGTATCTTCTTGCATTCTACCCAAATTGATATGAGATTAACAAATGATCATCTGTTGTGGCTTCCTGCTCTAACCGGACCAGTAGCAAAAATGTGTTGTGGATAGTGCAATTCCATTTCCTTTTTTTCTACTTTTTCTCCCTCTGGTTTTAAGCAGCAGTTCCTTTTTTGAATTAAGCAGTCAGGTATCAATCCCAGAATGTTAATCCAAACCAGTTTTAAAAGGGTGCGGTCACATTGTTTGGTGTGTTTGGCTGAATGCTCAGTCTGGCCTGCATGAAATCATTGCTTTTGTTGGTCTAAGACTTTAATGCTCTTGTTTTTTTGGGTCCTGGCTGCAAACTCACATCCCTAAATGTATATGCGATATGAGTACATCCCGAGTTCCTTATATATCTATAGACACACACACATCGACATAAAACTACAGCTGTGTGAGGGGCGTTACAGAATCAAATGCATAACTTCATGCCTACACTTCTGCAGTATATAAAGGTTTGATTTAACTCAGACTAAACAAACAATCATAGCCCTCTGAGAAAGGATGAGGTGGTAAACTATTCTAACATGTATGATTTAAGTTTGGTCAAACAGCAGACTAAAAAAGGCATGAGAAACTGCGCCCTTACTCTCAGTTATTCACCAATCCAAACTCACCAGCCTCCGCTTTCTCTGAGATGCAGCTCATATTTGAACCTGGTTCCAGGTGTGATTGGGGTTGTGAATTTCCAGGTGATTTGAATGACTGGTTGGTGAAATCTGCAAAGAACGGATTGGAGTGCTCGGTCTCACGAACGCCATCACTCTGTAGTTCCGCAGGTCTGACCAGGAAGTTCGTGTTGGCACTGCAAAAATACCAGGAATCAAACCGCAATGGCAGGGATGTTTTCTCATGAAGCGGAAAAAGGAAAAGGAAATCTTGATTTTAGGGTGACATCCTCTGCAATTCAACTTAAACCAAATACAGTTCAACGACTCAGATGTAGTAAAAAAACGCATGTGGTGAAAACAGTAAAACCATTAAAAAATCCAAGTGCAGACACAGTTACCAGTACATTTTTGGGAGTATAAACTTAATATTGCCAGTGAAACAAATTGAAAGCTGTCTCAAATATAAAGGCCTGAAATGTACTTGAAAAACGTAAATGAGGATAAAAAATATAACATCAAATATATAAAATACTTCAAAACTAATGGGGACTCATAAGTATGTTGAAGAATTACAGTCTTATTAATGGTAGAATAGTAGTGATGTGCTTGAGGATTTTTAATTTTTTTTTATTTTGTAATAACCCTGGCAGCAGCTTCCTGTTACAGCTGAAACATACGGAACTGCTCTCTTCGTAGATCTGTGAACAGTTTCAAGAACCCGTTGGCCCATTGAACACAAGTCAAGGTTTCCCCTGGATAGTCGCAACATGTCTCAGATCCTTGAGGTATTTTAAGACAGTAGAAGGCTGATTTTACTAAAGATATGACTGCTGAAATAAACATCTAAAGTGAAAATTTCAAAGTTCCTAACGTGGCTTTTACAAATTAGAAACAGACAATGAGATAATTGTAGACTTCAAGTCATTCTTCCATTACATTAAACATAATGACATCACATCTTTTTCTCATCCAAACGAGGGAGGTTTTGGAGCCAATACTAAACCATCTGATTTGTTTTTCCAAGCAGCCAACTGAAATATTATCATTTGGTGACAAAGCTTTTTAAGTCATTAATACTCTTTTGAATACAGATTATACTTTTTTAGGGGAACATTTAACATACTCATGTAAACCCTAAAAAAAATAAAATAAATAAATAACTGAGTTCCAATAACTGACCATTGCGGAACACCCCACGATGAAAAGAAATAGACCTTATGACAACTATTCATCAAGAAAAAGGGGTCTAACTCAAAGAGGTGGGACTTGAACAAAGATTTTCTATCTGTTGATTAGTAATGACAAGGTTTTACCAGAATAAATGCTGAGGCTATTGTTTCTCACAACTGTAAAAATAGAGCATTTTGTGATGGAGCCTGCATCCAGGCAGGAAATTATGAACGTTGGTTTTATCCAGCCATAGATTTCTTTGGATCTATACAGATGCTTAATCTCTACAACAGGACTCATGAATGGACTGGTAGGCCTGTAGCTAGTTAGCACAGATCAACTGTTTTATATTGTTTGTTTTTTTGCAAATGTCAAGATTAGTGCAGTTTTCAAGTGCTCGTACAGTTGGAGCATTATAAAGTACATGCACACCGAGCCAGGCAACTATTTTCTGTTGCAATAACCTCAAAAACAGAGCCTGATGTCGCTGATAACATTATTATGGGAATATTTAACATACCTCCTGGAATACATGGATGGGCCTTTCATGGTTTTCTCCGGATTGCAATCGATGTTCATATTCTGAATATGGAAGAATAAACCACATGAAATAAAATTATGCAAAGGTCTTGATGAATTAGCTCTGGTGAGACAATTGTGTGCCTAAACTTAAATCTTGACAGTGTGATATCAACTGATCATTGATATGATGAACAGAATCAATGCAAACTTCAGCCCATCGGATGAGTCGGTTTCCTTTTCTTCTTCTACACTCAGAATTGCCTTTCATTCACCCAAAACCTTTGACCGCAACTTTACAGGTAAATGGGAAAACATGGTTATCTTATGGCTGTATTTACTCTTGTTTTATATAATAACCAGTGTTTTTAGGTATTGAGCCAGGACAATACCACTGACAGCAATCTTCTCTGTTTCACAACTGCTCTATGCCAAACGCAGTTGCAGACATCACTGCTTGAAGCTGAGCAGAAATACCACAGTATCATCTGCTGGCGTCTCAACCGTCTTTTGGCCACCTTTGAATTTCAGTTATTTGGAGGGGATGAATACTGTTTTTTAAGCGCATAGCCAACATAAAAATATCACTGGGAAGGACAATGTGATTTTACACGGATACACACGGATATGCAAGACATGCATGTGTATGTATACTGTTTATACATCTACACAGTATGTGTGTGAGTAGGAATACCTGCACATATATTTAAGTATTCCTTCTAAGCCACGTTGAGTCTGATAGTGACGCATTGTACGATGCTTGGGCTTCTGTGTTTTCAGGGGAGCAAGTGATCTAAACTGAATAAAAGTAGCAACAAAACATATGTATAATGAATGTACACTAGGGTGCTGGAAATACAAAAATTATATTTCTATTGTAGTTTGTGGTTTAATTTAACATTTCCCTTAGCTAGCGATGAATTTTGGATCAACACAATATTGTCAGTTGAAGTTGGATTTGGAGTTATAGATGTTTAAATGCCTATATAACACTGTTTCTTAAAATGTATGCACACCTGAAAATGTATGTGTCTACGTTTGCAAGATTACAGCAATACACAAAAGGAAAGAACACACTGCTCACCTGAGCTGCGTACTTCCATCAAAGGAGTTTAACATTAAATGGGACATACATGCACACATGCACACACACACACAATAATACAGATTTAAAGAAGGGATCAGTGTGTCTACTAAAGCTATTACTGCAAAATCAACAGATCCCGGAGTCCTAGTCGAAGCCACATCAAAAAGCTTGACTTTTTGAGCTCTGCAGCTGTTAACTTTCATCTCCTAATCTGAGGTGTCTATCTGACAGCCCTGCAGCCTGGGAGAGTCTGGGGAGAGAAGAAGAGGAGAGGAGGCGCAAGGGGAGAAGGGATGAAATGAGGTAGGATGAGATGATATCAGATTAGAAGACAGGACAAGAGGGGTGTCTTCACTGTCTGTGACCCTGGTGTCACTGTATCCATTTAGTCCGTTTTGACCTGTGGGTGTCAACCTGTAACAAATTTATTACTGTAAATGACTGTTCTCTTTTCTTTTTTTTTTCTTTTACAGAAAAAAAGTCCCTTCGAGGTTCCTACCTCCTCTCACAACCGATCTAACCCAGTGAAAGATTTAGATCAGGCCTGTTTCCGCAAAACAGTAAGAAATAAATGTGCGTGTGTGAGTGAGAGGAGAGCCAAAAGAAAACATCTCGCCTGTCAACTGAAAGAGCTGACTGCAGGGTTTTAACGGTGTTGTCAGTTGCCACGTAATAAACGAAGAAGAAAACAATGTGTTTCCTGCCTGCTCTCTCCTATGAATGTCCCTCACTGACGGTAGGATGGGTGGGAAGTGTAGATTGTATTAGCACCTTGTCTGACATTCAGACAGAAGCTGTCAACATTTTCTAATAAATATATGGTTTGCAGGAAAAAGAAAAAAAAGTGAGGCTTCAACTCAAGATCTACGGCCGCAAATAGCCCCAATAACCGTTGGTTAAAGAGAAATGTATTTACATTAAATGTATATGTTTGCCACTTTCACTAACTGGACTGACTGATTGGTTACTGGTTAGCTCGGCTTCCTGCCAGGTACTTTTACTGGCGCAGGTTCCTACACTCCCTTCTGTCTCGCAGACTTCACGCTATCCTGTTGTGTCTGTGTCTCTCTGCTCATTGTGAGCCCTGGGAAGTCCCTTGAACTCTGCGAGTCTTCGATGTATTCCCTCCTGTGAAAGCCAAGACAGGAAGCGAGGGGAGAAAGGAAGAGAGACAGAGAAAAGAGAGAGAGAAAAAAATGGGTCCAGAAAAAACAAAAAAGACGACACGGGGGCCGCAGAGGGGAGAGACACTTCCTTTTTACCACCTTGTGCTAGCTGGGCTGCTGAGCAGCCCAACTCTGACTAGGAGATAACTGCAGGGGAATGGGGCTTGCAATCCCACCTGGCCAACCAGGGATTTCGCTTCATACCCACTGGGCCACTCCCACAGCCCCCAGAACGATGAAAACTCCTAATGTGTTTGTTCTGAAAACAGCTTTCAAAGGCAAATGCATTGGTGTAAATTACCCCAGTGGTTAAGTCTCTGACCCCGTAGCCACAGTTATGGAACGCTGAACCCAGAGACCTAGCGTCATATTCATGCCACATACACACAGATAAATTAACGCAGGGACCAAACATAGGCAAACGCACATGGTGACACCCATGTTTAGTTTTCTTGCTTACCCTAGATGACATGTGAGGGACGGTGCTGGACGACGGCTCACTTGGGATTCTGGTCTCAAACCTCTGCAGAAATTTGTCAGTCACCCTGCAATAAATGTACATATTATGCATTTCAAAAATACAAATAATACAGGCCCCAGAAAAGTACACACAAGAAAAAGTCTGAAGGAGTATCCGTTTACGCTAGAAACACTCCAGCCTGGGATTTTGCCAGTCCCACAAGGTTGACCAAGTTTGTTTGTCCCTCTCTGACACCGCTGTCCGTGTTCACAAGCATCCGTTTCTCCGCACTGTCTGACACCACATGGCTAATATCCTCATTTTCGCTTCAGGTTCAATCACCGGCCTGCTGTCTCAGGTTCTTCGTTTCCTTTGTTAGGAAGCCAGAGATGCTACTTGACAAGCACACTCCCTCGGGGGCTGAATGGTTTTAGTCTTCATTATGACTTCCTGGAAAATTGATAGAATACAGTTCTAAAACTGTGTTGACGATAGGGGATTCAAATCAGATCCTGACACACCGAATAATATATTGAAGGCCTGTCTGCTTTGAAGTGCGCAACTTTGCAAGTCTAAGTGAACTGACTTTTTTATAACAACCACCGCATTACAAGGTCAAATATCAGCAGCTCCATAATGCCAAGTTCACCTCGCCTCCACTGCATCAATTTACATCAATCCACTTTAAAACCTGCATGTTTCCCATCTTCTTTCAAGTGCATGTACCAGTGTCATGAGGCTTTATATACCTCCTTTATTATTAGTAATAAAGATTTTTTTTCCACCTAAGATCCAATGACTGCTTGTTGTGCTGAGGCTTAAACAGTCTTTAAACTGCCCATTGAGTTAGATGGTGTTGGCTGATCCACTGCAGATTGATAACACAAAACAGCACTATGATAAATGGTGGCAGGGCTTAGACGCTGAGGCCATCATCCAGGTCAGACCTGAGGTGATGCTGATGGAGTTGGTCCTTCCTTTCCTGTTCCTCGTGCAGCTTCCTCTCCTCCAGCAGCTCAGCCTACGGGGAACCAACAGCAGAGCTTGTTGTATCCAACAGTGCATTTGTCAAATTAGCAGGGATGGGAAAAAGAATGACTGAGAAGCTGAGTTTTCACACATAACTGAAATATTAAGAGAAATCGAAGCAAAAGTGCAGAAAAGATTTCTAAAAGACTCTTGTTCATGATCAATCTTTTTTTTTTATCTAACTTCATTAAAAACATTCCATAACTGTATAAAATGCATAGTCTACCGATAACTTAATACCCGTTAGATAGAATCATAGGCTTCACTGTAATGTAATGGAATCACAGAATACCAGCAACTGTATTTATGACTATGACCGACTATCCTATGCTAGCAATACAAAAAAAAGACAAATTTTTGTACAGGGACATTTTTCAACTTTTCTTCTTGTTTTTTTCATCTTGTTAAAATGAATTGAAAAAACGGGACCAAACTATATGGGTGTGAAACTTTGGATGAGGGAATTTGCTGTTTTAACCAAAAACTGCTGCTTTTATGAATACATTTCAAGAAAAATTCCATGAGAAGGGAAGCCAATATGTTACCAGAACAACAACAAAAAAATTTACAGGATTTATACAATTCTCTTAATGAGTGTCTGCAGGCATTTAAAATAATATTGACACATTTACACGGCCTCCTTTTTCTGTTTGAAGTGCCGATGATTCAGCTGAAGTTAAAGGTCAAAGTATTCTTCTATTCACATTTTAACTGCTGTGCTTAATGCATTGTGACAGGTACGGCTACTTTCAGCAAAGCACATTATATGTTCAAAACTGAGATACTAGAGATTCCTCTAACCCAACATTTAAAAGCCTATTAACGATGGTTTTGAACCTAGGCAAAATTTCCTAGTGCGGTCAAGAATAGGCGCCCTCCATCTTTTCCTTGTAATTTTCACTCCTTTTCAATCTCCTGCTCTCACCCCCGTTGCTTTATGATTAGGCTGCTTTTCAAACCTCAGCCGACGGCAGCATTGTTTTTTTTATATTTATTGTGTTTTTCTCTGCGCGTTGTAATCGTTTGATAGTCGAAACTGGCTACAAAAGAGCAGGTAAATAGCCTGGGAACCAGACACATCTTGTTTTATTTGCGCCAGCAGAAGTGACTAAGTCTCACAATGTCAAGATGAAGTGAACTTAGAAGAGGAAAATTATATTGAGACTTGTTAATTAGATCACACAGTTTAATATGATTATCACTATTAAAGAAGACATGATTCTGTCAGTAAGCAACATTCAGACCACCAAGAAGTTAGAGACCCGTCCAGATATGGTTCTAACTTTCGCTCCTGAAACCCAGTTTAACTTTTTTTTTTAACTCAACTCAGTCAGTTCCTCAAAAATGCTATACCAAAGTTTGGGCTGCGAGTCACTTGTTACTGATCAACCAATCGAGTACAATCTTTGTAGAAGGGTGACAAAGATACCATAGAGCAAATTGCTTGAGTATCATTTTTTGAGCCATATTTCTACAAGCAAATGTAATTGATGATTAACCCACTGCATGTGACTGGTTTCACATTTTTTTTCAAATATAGTAAAAAGTTTCAGATAATTCAAAAATTAAATGTGAAGAGGGAGCAGTAGCAGTGTAGGCAAAGAGGGCAGAGGTCACTTGAGGCAAAAGTTGGCAGATGTGAGGCTGAAAAATGTCACTGCTCTGCACAATAAAATGGGAGTATGAACCCATGCGCAGAGAAAGCGTGTATGTATAGACGCCAAGCATTCGAATAAATCTAAAGTGAGTGAAGTCATGTATTGGGCCTGGAACCAAATCCTAAGATGGGGACTGGAACAGAGACGAACAAACATTTCCTAGAATGACCTCCCAGAAAGTTTCAGTGTGAGGATCAGCAGGCTCTCCTGTCGGCGTTGAATAAAATTTGCGTCCATTACGTTGATATAAGTCATCAACTTGTTGCTATGAAGCTTTATTGAAAGGCCACAACTTATTTTATTGTTTTTTTGTATGTCAGTAAAATCACTGACAGCAGCTCAGGAAATCTAAACCTGTTTGCTAAATTTTCCCAGACATCCCTGATGAAGAAATGCTGGATTCTAAGAATCATTGGAGCCACAGATTGTGAGTCTGGACGGCTGAATGCTGTAAGGGATGGCCCATTTACAAAATGTTTTGAAAAAAACACTGGAAGTCCCTGAGAGAGAAATACCGTACAGAAAACAAAAATAAATCCACCACGCCACCTCCATGCTGAAATATTGTCAATTCTGCCGCAACAGGAGGCAGCATGTCTATTTGAGAGTGAAATCAGTGACACTGAATTGTAGGAATGAAGCAAAGGATGTAAAACGATTTTCACAAGTGAGTTTAAATAAATCTTGTTTGTTACTGAAGGTCTTTTGTAATTGATGGAGGCCGTTAGACAGGTAGCTGCCAAGCTTGTCATGCTGAAAATTGAACACACAAGTTGGAGGATCCTTGTCTCTACTGGCATCTAGAGGCTACGGATGATATTGTTTCACAAAGAGTGCAGGCAGACTTAATATTAAAGAAACCCGATTAATAATGACATGTTTAAATGAGTCTTGGCTTCTACTACCCCAAAAAATAACTTTTTTTCTGGATTCATCAATTTATGCCAATTTCAACATTTCTAAACCACTGCATCTCTCACAGAGACTCCCAAAATCCCGGTTAAAACAAACACGCCTCCACACCAGTACTTCATTGCTGCTTTCGTTAGTACTCCATACTCTCACCCCCAACAGAGAAGTCTGCAGTTTGCAAACAATCCCTCTGGGTACATTTTGATTCCCTGAAACCCCAACAGATCAGGAGTATTGTGAAACCAGCGAAAATAAATAATTATCTAATTGAAAAGTGAAAGATAATTTAATGTACGCAGAGTTTTCGGCTTGATTGTTTTCCACATCTTCTCACCTTCTCCCTCTGTTTGGCCTTCATGCGCTGAAGATCCTCCTCCTCCCTCTGTCTCCTCATCTTGTCCAACTCTTCTTTTGCAAACTTGATACAGATGGTCAGAGGAAACATTTGCGTGCATGTTTGCAGACATAACCAAAAATAATTGTAAAGCACAACAGAACATCAGAATTTTAAAAAATGTTAACGGTTTTGTTTCCTTGGACAGGTGCAAGAGCAGACAAGACAATATATCCAGAATTAGACCATATATGGAGTTCACCTGGAGAAAGCCTGTTGCTGAAATGCCTCATACTTGCCCAACACTTGAACTGACTGGCAAGGGTGTGTGTAGCTTTTTCTTCTTGTTTGCTCTTGCTACTACTCTTAAACTTTTAGAAATATATCACATGTATCTACTTACCATCTTCTTCAGTTTTAAGCTGCGTGAGTCTGTAAACTGTTTCTGTCTGGCTTCAGTTAGTGTTATCATACCCCCTGGAAACCAACAGATTAGTATTTGTTTGTAAGCAAGCATGCAAGGATGCTGCGTTAGCAAGAAAATGCCTTTACAGAAAGAGTCAAACATGATGATGTTTGGACTGAAGTGATTATTTACCGAGTTTTTCAGGTGGAAGGTTAACAGAAGGAACTTTGCGTGTCTCTTTCCACCGCTTAAGTTTCTCCTCTTCCTTCTGAGCCACTGTGACAACAAGAACAAAATATGTTGGGTGATGAACTAAGGGGCAACACACAGACAATATAATTCACCGCAGCATCAAACATACCCATTTTCAGTGCGTTATGACGAGATTCATTTGGTGGGATCATGGTGAATCCGTCTGAACTGTGATAAGAACACAGAGAAAAATTGAATTCCACCAACAGCCATTTCTAGGGCAGCAATCTTTTAATGAATAGTCTTTGTTACTAATATATATTATCCAGATGTTTCATGGTATGCAGATATGGTGACAAATTATTGTACAGTATTGAAGTTGACCATATCTAAAAAAATCTTTGGACTCTGTGCCTGTAACAAAGCAATAATATTTTTATTTCTGCCCATTTAAGGAAATCACAAGGACTTATTCATCAATCAATCAATCAATCAATCAATCAATCAATCAATCAATCATTCAATCAATATATCCATCATTTACTTTAAACCTATCGCACATTGTTAGTTCATATGGTTTAGAAATTGTTCATCTTTGCACCTGCCCTTTTTTACTGCTGTCCCTTCAAAAAACACTTTACACACCTTTACCTTTTTTGGATTTCACGATAACCTTGCTACCCCGTCGTAACTTGCTGATGTCTGGGGTATATTTATGATTTTTGTACTTTTCCACCGTGGGTGTTAGAGAAACGGAATTTCAATTCTCTGCATGTGTGAAACATACGGCAGTATTGACAGTAAGGTTCGACTGGTTGGCTGTAGCAGTGTTGCTTTCACTTACCGTCTGAAAATCCAGGATTCAAACCTTTGGGCTGATTTACACGTTATTTTGTATGTACTTATATTAACAAACTATTATTAGTTGGTTACGGCGCAAAAATATTAAGTAAATGTCGTCGTTCCAATGTTTTTCAGAGGTAAAAGTCCTCTGGTCGTGTTTACAACTAGAATGTCCGATGTGCATATGGAAGGCATCTTCACAGCTCCTTAAGGTGAAACGAAAACGAAACTAAAACGCAGTTACAGTGAAACACAAATATTGTTTCGTGAATATAAACCAACGGAAAGTTAGATGGAAGGTAATAATATGTAGGGAGTAAACAAAGCAATTTCGCAACTTACACAAACTAATTGTGACAGCTCCATAAGCAAGACACAAGGTTCTCAACGTTGTTGTAACACATTATTAGGGTTACTTACGAACGAGCTGGTCTATCTTCCGTTTGTGGTTTTCCAACGGCTTCTCCATTTCTCTTCGGATTTAATGTATTGTTTCCCGACATGCTGGCAGGACCGGCACTGGGTTCGGTGGTGTTTCTAGTGGGATCCAAGGAGTCAGCGAAAGAACTGCCTGTCTGACGCCTCACTCTCCTCGGGATCTGTGGAGACCTAAGGCACGCAGCTCTATGGAAAGGTGGAGTGCCCGTGTGTCTGTACATGGAGTTGGTTAGGGGTGGGGATTATTCAGGATGTATTTGTAAAATTTCACGTTTTTATCTTTCATACCAAAGGTCACTTTACTATTGGCAAAATCGGTTTATAATCAGCAAAACACTGAAAAACTTCCATTAATTTATCATTACATGTGTACATATCTTAGAACTGTGTAAAGCCTTAGGAGCAGTAAAAAGTAGCTCAGTGTACAAAACAAATGATTGATTTTGGTTTTGTTGTAGAGAAGCTAGCAATTAGTTGAGAAGACATTTACAAACCGTATAATACCAAAGCTATCCCCACTAATCGTCGAATAGTTTATTAATCAAAAGACTTGTTAAACAATAAAACAAATATGTCTCTGGTATTCGGATGTTTATGGTTTGTGCTTTAAGAATTAGAGAGTCTTGCAGTGCTTTTGTTTACAATCAGAGAAAAACAATAGTTAATTATGACCAAGGAATTTTTCTTCATCTCTTTCAAGTGGTGCTGAGGAACTCGTAAAACATCCAGATAAAGCCAATAATAAAAAGAATTCTAAGACTCATTTATTTATGATTTACAATATTACAGCTTCAATTGCCTACTGATGATAGACAATCCCAGACCTTTCTAGAATTTGGACAGGACGCCTGTCACGTGTCACGCCGACATACTTGATGGATATGGATACACACGAGGGAAAAACAAATAAATGCAACACATTAACTGTGTCTAGTTGACAAGAATATAACCTTTCAAGTATTGTGATTTGTTTAACCTGACTTTTTAAGAGTAGTCAGGTAAGAAGGTCAGATGAATGATAAAAACGAGTATCAGTGTATGGTTTTATTTGTCATGTTGTACAACAATAACAACTTATGGAATGCATGACTATAATGCATGGCGTGCTGAAAGCTTTCCATAAGCGGGTGCCAGCTGCCATACGGCTGACTGACACATGCTGAGGTATTGTTAAAAGACATAGGGTTTGACTACACCCAATTATATTGATATTGGTGATATTCATGTAAAAATGAATAGGCAGTGAGAGTCTAGACAAGGGGTCGGGAACCTATGGCTCGCGAGCCAGATGTGTGTCTCTTATGATGACTGCACCTAGCTCGCAGATAAGTCTCATCGTTTATATTGCACCTGTTCAGGGTTGCGGATGGCTGGAGTCAATCCTAGCAGTAATTTGGGATACGGGAGGGTCCGACTTCAAAACTCTTTATTTTTATTGGATAATGCGGCTGCCTACACAAGTTGTTGTTGAGGTCAAGAAATAAACTTCCCTCCTACTAGTGAAATAGTCAGCAAGCTAATTTATGCAGAGCAAACCCTTCTGACTATTAGAATGCCGAAAAAAAAGATGACAAGTACTTTACTGTATCGACAGGAATGGACAGACGAATTCGCCTTTGTAGACAGGGCAGGTTCTGCGGTGTGTCTAATTCGCTGATAAAAACTTTCATCGATGAAACTTTCAAAAATAAAGCGACACTTCGAGACACGCCATGCCACTTTGCTTCGAAATATTCGGTGGGGGACAGCCGGCAAAAAGCATGCAGAGAGTTACTATGCAGAGTGCAAGCCAGTCAGCAGCAACTCCGTGTATGGACCACAAAGGTGACTGGAATTCAGCTAGCTTCACTGGTTTATTAGCAATAGTGAGGAACGGAAAGCCATTAACAGATGAATGAATGAAGCGTAACATCGCCACGTACGAACTAAACTACAAAGCTATCAGCAAAACTATGAGGCACCAGAAGTCGCATAAATGGTAAGAAGCATTTTATTTCTTATTAGTCAACTCCAGTATAACAACGTACTTAAAAACAAATATAGTAAGAGACTTATTGTACTTTGATATTGTTGGTCTTCCTTCAAAATTCACACACTTAGTTGTATTTAGTGTTAAAAAATAGTATATGGCTCTCACAGAAATATATTTTAAAATATGTGGCTGTCATAGCTCTCTCAGCCAAAAAAGTTCCCGACCCCTGGTCTAGACGCTCTTAATGGCGGAATGACCTGCAGTGATGATACACACCACAAACACACTTAGGGAAATCTAGTGCAATTAGGGTAAACAAGGCCATTGGCCAACAGGGTCATATAGTTAGTGTGGGCCCTATGTTAAGCTAATAAAAGTAAAAAATTACTTCACCTGAACAAGTATGTTTTTTTTCTTGTTTAGTAGAAATGCTTTGAGGGGGAATCTTGGTATAAAATACCCCTCTGAGAAAATTCCAGGAGCTTGACCCAGCTTGAACAGACCCTATGTTATGGAATGATGTGTTTTCAGTTCAGAAAACTCCTGGAGTCGTGGACTCAAGCTTCCCTGCTCCTGTGTGACTTGTGGTCCAATCGTTGAAGCTATACAGATGTTTCTGTGTGCAAGAATGATTGTTTTTATCCATGTTGAACTGCCGAGGCCAGAAGGCAAGATCACAGCTTGGACATGTTGACTAGTTTATTCTTCAGGTTCTCCGCCAGTTTGTCCAGGAACTCAAAGGTGTTTAAGTAGTCGGCTCGAGTCACGCTGCAAACAGATGAAGAAAGGAGAAGGGATTTATCAAAAAGCTTTTAGTGTTTTCCATTACCAAAAAATACAAAACTGAAATAAGAAGAAATCGGAGGATTTGATGGAGATGGATCAGTCGCTAAAGAGGAAAGCAGACAGTTATCAAAACACATAGGTCTGTTGGCTTTAGCTGGTGTTATTTAGTTTGGGATGAATGGCAGCTGACATTAAGCAGGAGCTTTGCTGCACGCACACACTCTTCAAGCCAACTGGTAAGCTGAAGACAGAGGAATGTTTCCTGTGAGTTGCAGATAGCTTGGCTTGTGCTGGGTAATTGTTTGGTGTTGGAAAATTGCCCCGTCGTGATTTCTAAATTCTTACCAAAACATGCGTTCCCTTCTCTATATTGGTTAACTTAGTCTCAAGTCCGGTGAATGGCATTTCTTAGAAATAGTTACACAGACTCCAAAATGAAAGCAGGCTTCACTGATTAGGGCATATTCATGTTTTTGTACAAAAGCTTTGTTGCAACAGTATTCATTTTGTAAGCGCAGGACTGAAACACAATTTGTTTATAAATGTGAGAGAAAGTGACACTAGCATCAATGCTGACCTTCACAGCCATAGTCATGGTTAACAGCATTGGAAACACATTAAAGTGTGTAAAATCTCTTTCAAACAAAACTCCTCTACTGATATGACAGGCTGTAGTTCAAAGCATCTAACACAAGAGGGCAGCCATGATGGGCAAGTGTGAAGGGGACAACCCCTAAAATGTGAGGAGGAGGAGGGCATGGCCTTGTTTTAACTGAAAAAATAAAAAGCAGAAATATAAGATAAGAGTCAGATCTAATTCTACAAAGAATGGCAAGTAAGAAGAAATAAATTGAAACTGTTTTTTTTCCCAATCCACAGCCTTTCAAGATGACAAACCTGCAGAACGGTAATTTTCAATCAATAACATATTGTTTCAGAAGTGTGATCATTTAAAATGATTTGTACTGTTTGATTCTGCCCAAGTTGATTCGCTGTAAATAACCTTTTTTTCAAAAATACAAATACCATAATATTATTATCTCCCCAGAGAAAAATAAGGGAAAGTTTCAACTGGAGGACTGTTGTCAAAAGAACTGACAAGATATGATACAGATGAAAAGTTACATGGACAACATGGAGAGAACTTGATTGCCCATTATACACAAAGTCTAGCAAATAAAAAAAAAACACAAAACAATATCAGATGATGCCCTCTTTATATTTTCTATTACTAATAGTGGTAAAAGAAGGTTTTTGGTGAATCAAAGGACATTAACAGCTTTGGGGTAATTAGTGGGTGAGCTGAATGCACTAATTGTGCTACAAAAAGCTCAGCTAATGCTGTGGTCTGTGACACCACTGAACAGCAGACCCTGTAGCAAAAGAGCAGAAGGTTTTTATCAGTGCTAGATTTATCAGGAGACTGACTTTGGCAGCCCTTTGATGCAGATAGCCAGGTCCTTGGTCATGAAACCAGCCTCGATGGTCTCGATGCAAACAGCCTCTAGGGCCTCAGAAAATTCTTGGAGCTCCCTGTTGTTGTCCAGCTTTGCCCGGTGCAGAAGACCCCGAGTCCATGCAAAGATAGAGGCTATAACAAACAGATCCAACGAAACAAAATAGCATGAAACAAGACCAAGCAAAATGATCCATAGTTCATACACTATGCAAAAGATTCATATCATTATCTGCTCTTATATTGCATGCAGGGGTTAGGTTTGGCTAGCTGCAGATGGTTCAAATAGATTTAACTATTTTCCTACCAATGGGGTTTGTTGAGGTTTCTTTTCCCTGCTGGTGTTGTCTGAAGTGGCGGGTCACTGTGCCGTGTGCAGCCTCTGATTCTACAGTCTTCCCATCGGGACAGATCAAAACGCTCGTCATCATACCCAGGGAGCCGTAGCCTGGCAGATCGCACAAGATGTGGAACATCTTAACATTTTATTTTCATCCAAAGACATTCCATTGTCTTCACCCACCTTGCGCCACAGAGTCAGATTGGACGTCTCCGTCGTAGTTTTTGCAGGCCCAGATGAAGCCCCCCTCAGACTTCATGGCCTGAGCCACCATGTCATCTATGAGACGGTGCTCATACCAGATTCCTTTGGCTTCAAACTGGGCACGATATTCCCTGAGTACAAAACAGTGTAGACTCCATCAAACCGATGTCGCACACTTTAGATCCACAGAGGGTGACTGACATGTCAACGTTCAGTATTATGTCAACATTGCCTTGGACAGACATTTAAAGTGATTTATCTCCACTTAATTACTTATCTTCACTTAAAGGACGCCAATTGGGTTGATGATAGTTAAGTGATACTGTTGAGTTACCCATTGACGAAGTGGAGTGGGCAGTTTCCTTACAAACCCCCTTTCCCTTCCTGTCATCGGCTGCAGCGCCTCCACGTGGGATATAAATTCTCTGTACTGGTCCAATGCGATGGTTTGTTCTTGACAGAAGAATGCAGCTCTGTATTTAGCAAGCTGACTAGCAGCCCTGTGATTTTACCTATCTAGTCACCTGTATCACTTTGTGGGTTTAATCCCAGGGTAATCCAGCATGCTAGGAACTGTGTTTTCTGATACACAGCCTTGATTATGTTAAAAACTAACCTACACCTTTTGTCATATCCAGCAGATATAAACCATGTACCTGAAATAATCTTTTCTGAACGATAAGGAGGCGGCCAAGTAATTTGTATCAGCTGTTTATTTGGGTGGTACATAGAACAAAAACTTGGTTATAAACTGAAGGAGAGAGACAACATGTGTTTACTGATGAGTAATAGAAGGACTAATAGAATGATACAGCTATAGGACTACAGTTTGTTTTTTTTGGTTTCTTCTACCTGTAGATATCTGTCAGTTAAGAAAAGGGAAAGTGTAATCTTTTTGTAAAAGAGAGATGGAATAAGTGGTGGCTGTGTGAGTGCATGTGTCCTTACTTCTCATAGATCTCCTGGAAGATGTCTTTAAAACGACCATCGTACTTCTTCAAGATGGTGTTCTTGGTACTAAGATAGAGAGGCCACACTTTGGCCAGAGCCATCTGGAAAGAGCTGTGAGCAAAATCCCTGATAGACTTGTCAGTGTTATACATCCCCAAGGCCACGCCACCAGTGCCTGGACAGATGTGCATGTGCATTAAATGATAGGAGTGATCCGCATTGGTCTTATTTCATGTTTGTGTATGCACTATTGAGACATCTACATTTATGTACATGTTGGGAACTACACTCTTTATTATATAAGAGACTAGTTGCTTACCTTGAAATTCATGGATCACATACTTGACTGGCTCTCCATTTGCTGGTGTGTAGATCATTTCCACTTTGCCAGGACCAGGTATCACGAAGTCTGTGGCTTTGTACTGGGGTAAGTTAATTAAAAAAAAGATGAATTATAGTCTGACTTTGACTTATCAGTTGCTAGCAGAGAGGAGGGTGACAGTGTTCCAGCACAGGACACAGTTGGTAGGCTGACTTTGGCAAAGAAGCACAAGCTGGCCTGTGATTGAATTCTGTCAAGGCCATAAGGCAGACAGTCCAAAGGACAGCTGATGAAATGTAATTATTGACCATGTTTCCCTTGACAACAACCCATCGCTAAGGCAGTGAGTCAGCAGACGGCCTCTTGAAGTGGTTTAAAAGGTTTTTACACTATGATCAGTTTTGGGCTTCTATTCCTTCTGTAACAGTAACTGCTTTGTCGTACAATAGGGGTGGCTGACTGTCACATAATTCATTCTCTATACACTTCTTCTTTTAGCAGTAGCTTTCTCGTCTTAAAATCTGCGCTATACACGCTTTATTTCAAGGCTTATTTCTACTTATTTTGAAGACCAACTCAGTGCTTTTTTTTAAGATTATGATCAATTATCATGTTCATGTTCTCATAATCTTCAAAACTGACTATGAACTAAAACTCAACTGTAGTCCTTGTGAGAAAACAGCATTACAAGAAATACAGCACAAAAAAGGCAAGATAATGGTGGTTTACCTCATCTGGGACTCATACCTGGTCTCCATGCGCATGTCTGCCAATGATGATGGGCTTGACCCAGCCAGGGACCAGACGGGGGATGTTGTTGCAGATGATAGCCTCCCTGAAAACTGTTCCACCTAAGATATTACGGATTGTTCCATTGGGTGAGCGCCACATCTGCTTCAGCTGGAACTCCTTCACACGATTCTCATCCGGTGTGATGGTGGCGCATTTGATACCCACGTTGTAACGTCGCACGGCTTCTGCCGCCTCAATTGTTACCCGGTCATCTGTTGCATCTCTGTTCTCTATTCCAAGATCATAGCTGTGAAGGAATAACAGTTTTAAATGATCATGCTGGAAAGTTATACACAGCAAAGTCTACCAGTAGTCTCACCTGGAAAGTTCAATCAGTAAGGATGGAGTTTATTTTCTGCTCGAAACAGTTCACAAATCTGCAGAATGTGAAACAATGTGACATCTGCATCATAAGACCAAGAAAGTACTGAGGTGCATGTATGCGGCCTCAGCTCTTATATGGCAACTGAATGTATCGATGACCCAGGGATGCATGGAGGCCATCAATGATCTCAGCAGCAGAGGCATGGGACCTCATTAACACTAGCACTCTGTTTGTAAAAGTGCACTGATTTTATGCGCTTCAGAATACAAACCACACTGCAAAGCCACCTTGGAGAACAACAGTCAACATACAGGATTTTACATGGTGTAACAGTCAGCAGTGAATGTTACACTACTGTAAAGTAATGGCTGTTTCACATGGCTGTAAGTGCCTTTTATATCTATATTTCTTGCATGACATGAACTGGATTTTATATCAGTAGCATGAATAACCTGTCAATAACACTTAAATTTTGTTCCCCAGTCTCTTCCTGCTCATGCCTTCTTTTGATAGACTCAGTATTTTAACTGCAAACCCACCCTGAACTCTAACCTAGTTTCCCCATCCCCTTCCCCCAGAACTAGACCATGTTGAGTCGAACAGCAATACTCAACAAGTAACTGGAGCAAAATAAGTGAGAAAGATGAAAAGTAACAGGATCAAGTTGAACAGATGTTTTTCCGGACATAAATGTTTCACAGCAGCACCACACAAATGTTCAGTCTATATTTCATTAGACAGTATCAAGCATTCCTTGAACACCAAGCCATCAAGTTCTAGATACTTCAGTGTCTTTCAAGGAATATACACTTACAAGACCGCAAGACATAAAAAGCATCTTATACTATTACTAATTTCAAGGCTTGAGATGAGTAGTATCTGCTCCACAATGTGAAACCATTGTGTTTATTTATTTTATTTCTTTTAAATCAGGGTGATCTAAACTATGACATTGTGAGAAATAATTTGGTGGATTCAAGAACTGTATGGTTAATAGTGCAACTGTGACAATATTCAAATGAGTGAATGTCAATGGTGTGAATATTTACAACATACGCAAATTATCATGGGGGAAATAAGGAATAGGAATAAAGATAAATGTATAAGAATTCTGATGAAAATAACCAGTACTATTGGTGTTTAAGATATAAGATAACAGGTAACTGTTAAGCTACTATCTAATGAGGGTGTGACCTGTTGTTGAAGTGACGGTGGAGCGGAGATCATTACACAAGTGTTCGGATGGAAGATATTTTTCAAGCTGTTTGTTGATGTGGATATCTGTCTTACTGATAGAAGAGGCTCAAACAGGATGACTGGGTAATTATTACACACTACAGGCATGCTGCGCAATAAGCCTTTTATCATACTATACGGGAAGAGATATATGTGCACCTAAACTATATAATCCCTGAAAAGGAATATGAAGTCAGGAATGTCACGGAATATTACACTTCTGCAAAAAAAAAGTTTTTTTTCGTTCTTTATACACACAACTTACACATGGGTACAGCTGTTTCCCTGTTTACACAAAAAGTTCAGATGTTCATTATCAAAGCTGTGCCACAACAGAACATATTTCCTCATCTCTCACTGAGATAAAAATAGTCCTGTTTTTGTCAGAATCACCTTTAGACAAATGCGATACTCAATATGTACAACCTCGCTACCGATCAAGTGTAAAGATAAAAAATCAGGACTTGATCTCTTAGCATATAAGAATGCACAGCTATTCAACGGTCACCCCCTGTGCTATTTCGCCATGCTAGTGTTCGATGAATGCAACTCAATATTTCAATATACATCAAGAATGCATTACTATATTCAGCTTTCACGTTATGGGTGATTTTCTAAGCCCATGAACAGAGATGCCAAATGTAGTCGTACCAAAAAACGGAATGCGCTGCGCAAGACACCAGAGTAGCTGCAGGACAGAGTCAACCAGCAGTGCACACCAGCATATAACACGGGTATTACCTGTGCAACTCCAGCTCCAAGTAGGGAACGATGAGTTTCTCCTTAATGAGCTCCCAGATGATCCGTGTCATTTCGTCTCCCTGCATCTCCACCACGGAGCCTGATTTGATTTTCGGATTCATCTCTGAACTTGGAGTATGTACAGAGGACTTTAGAACGGAACACAAGAAAACAGCAAGAGGTAATGGTCACCTATGTGACTGAACGCGCTGCAAAGCTGAACTGGGCGTAGCCAGGCCAGTGACTCAACATAAATCCAGCGCTGCATGAATGAAAAGCAAGAATTTGTCAGAGCAGCCCCAACCATACACAATCCGCCGTGTCCCCGTTTCACAGTGGAATTATACTATTCTGAAGAGACAAGACACCGAGTGGCATAGTTTACGAACGCTCCGACAAACGCATTTTTAAATAAAATGTTCAGAATCCTGTAGCTTTAAATTCTAAAGGCTCCTTCGCCTGTTCTCCCCGCACAGCATTTTCCACGGTTACAGGAGTTACATAAGTCCGCCGGTAGCCTGAACGTAACACGATGGGGAAGGGACGGAAAAGACGCGGAATGCAAACAGTGAACGCAACCTTCTATTACGGAATACGAATATATGGGTGGGTGGGTCTGCTGACACTGCATGAGGCCACTCGGATAGAATCGCTTTTAGGGAGGTGATCCACGAAGTACCGTGTAATTGAGTTGCATTCGCCTTTTTTGAGGTCAAGAGAGCCTTTGTCTCGGAGTTGTGTTGTCTGGTTGGCTGGTCTGCCGCTTGACGGGTGAACCGGTGTAACAACCGACACATTGGAGAGATGTGGAGAGAAATAAGCGTCTTGACCCATTCGACGCGGTTCCTTTGTGCGCCGGGTAAAAGACAGTTGAGTAGAAACCCTTTACCTTAAGCGAAATGCCCACGAAGCTGTCAACAGCGGAGAGAAAAAAGAAGTGCGAGCTTGACCGGTTTAAGCGAAGTTGAAATGGCTCAGCCGTAGGAGCGGCAGGTACCCGGCCGGCTCCATCCTACCAAGCTCGCGACAACAGGACAGCCAATCAGAAGAGAGATTGCAGCTTTATTAGCCAATCAAATAAGCGCACAGCAATCGGGGCGCGGTTTCCATGGGCCGATCTGTCAGACAGAAACGTTGCCTTTTCACGTCTGAATCAGGAGGTACAAGACCAATCCGCTTTTTCCTTGGTTTCTGTAGAGCAGGTTCATGCCGTCCTGCTTCTGTGTATGGATGTCTGTGGCCAACTTAGATTCATCGCAGATCACGTAGAGCAATCACAGCGAATTAACGATTCAAGGATTGCTATTAGTTTTAACTCACATCTTTTGAAGCCGTTTCTGTCAAAAAAAATATCAGCCATCAGCTTTTAAAATGGCTCGTTCTTTCAAACAGTTTTTGTTGCTTTCAACACTCGCAGGCTTTCCTTAGTCCCCATCAACAAATCATTTTGCTCCGATTCCGATTTATTGTTTGAAAAGTCAGTGATCTACCTATTTAAGGTGGTTAACGTGAAACGACGTGCATCTCAATCAAACACTAACTTTTCCCACCTAGTGAACTTGCGCAGTCGTCTGCCTTGAATGGGGGATCAAAGAATAAAAACTAACTGAGGCAGAGAGAAAGGACAAACTGTCAGACTGCTTGACAGGATATTTATGTTCATGTTTTTTTCAGATTTATATAATGAATTTGCTGCGTTAAATAGGCACCTTAATAAAAAACATGTCCACTAATATACATATGTACATTTGCATTTTAATGCCTCCTATCTGGATGTAACAGCTTTATTATATAATTTTATGAGAAAGGCAATGCTTTTACTTATTGGAATAAGAAATTTCATGCACAATTATATATATATTTACATATTTACAGTTACAAATGGCTAGAACAATACACACACACACACACACATATATATGTATATATACGTATACATATATATATATAAATATATATATTTATTATATATATATAGATAGATATAAATATAGATATAGTCAAGTGTGTGTTGCAAGAAAATGTGTGTTGCAAGTGTGTGTTGCAAGTGTGTGTTGCAAGAAAATGTGATAAGAGTCCTGCTCTTTATAAAAAGATATAATATTATAGTAATGTAACAACATTCTGTAATGCGTGGGTTGGATATATACAACCCATGGTGCAAGTATATATATGTATCTATAACAAATAAGAAAATCATAGCTATCTGTGCGTTTCCATTTTCAAATGCGATGCCAGGTTCTTCCTGAAAGGTTTATCCTGGTGTTTGAATCACATGACCAACAAGTACTCTGTGGCCTCGTTGACACCATTCCCATGCTGATCCTTTCTTTTCAGTTCTATGATCGCCGAGGAATGTATGAAGCCATGACAAGAGGTGGATGCTGTGGCATTCGGGTTCATGGAAGAGTCTGAAAGAGGACCAAATGACCCTGTAAGAAAGTTAAACTAATTAAGTAGTTCAATTATATATCTCATATCATTGTTTCAACAACAGGAAACCATTATTTATCCAGAGATTCTTCAAAATCTGTTCTTACTATTAATTATAAGAAGGACCACTGTCTCATTACCCGAGATTAGACCTTTGTGTTTCCTGGTTTCAGTTTGGATTTTTTTTATTCCTTCTTCATCTGGCCTTGATTTTCAGCTACTCTTGTGAGTAACTTTACTGATGTGGTTTTGACTACGCTGTAGATCTTCATGAGACAGAATGAAATCATAATTGTGCTGACTTATTGTACATCCTTCCCTTACTTTAAGCAGAGGGAGGTATTTTCTCCGCTCGTCAGGCACATGGTCTATCCATCGAAGGATGGCCTCAAAGACTATTTTTCCCTTCTTTACATTGAGTTGGTCATCCTGAATTAATCTGGTCATTTCCTGCACAGGGAGCTGTAGAAACTCATCTGAATGGGCTGCAACCTCCTCAAAGTGAGTCACGGTGAAGTGGAAGGCCTTGTGTTTCACCTCCGGGTAGTAATAGATGTCCGAAAACAGGTAGATCCCAACGCAGTTCTCAGGGTGTAGTTGCTCCTCCAGAAAGTTGGAACAGGCTTGTATGATGCCCGTGATGCTGAACCGGTCTGCAGCTATGGCAATGTCTTGAACATTCTCACTTGTCACAGATACAGAACCGGTGTATGCAAATTCAATGATGGCCCTCATTATGTCAGGTGCCACCTCAGGAATTACAAACACTCTGCTGTCTGCAGTTGACCAGCATGTTAAGAGGATTCTGTTGACCGGGAAGATGAACAATATTAGTATTCATATCAATGTCTTAATACTCATACAAAACATACTCATTTTTATCTCACCCATTCAGAGGAAATATGCCCATAATTGGAACAACTGTTCAATTAAATACATCAGGAGCTAGCAAACCCACTTCCAATATCAGCTCAAGATTTACTTCAAAGAAAACCAGTATTGGTAACAAATGCTCCTTTGAGTAAAATAAGTAATTGGAAGGAAAAACGTAAATAATTTAGCTGCAGTGATATCTATTAGTAAATCGGAATTTTCAGTAAGCCATTATAATTGCTTAGGCCATCTTGGGTAGATGTGTTAATAGTTAGAGCAATGAGCATTCTCTCTTCTCTCAGATAAGACGCGGGAAAAGATCCACAAGTTGATTTGGTGTTGCATTAAGTCCTACCCTTTGTTCAGGGAGAGACTTGGACAATTGCATATACATTATAGCAAAATAGTCTCTAGCTCAGGGCTTAAAAACATGCAGGAATTCTGTTATACAGTTTACAAAGCACCTTCACATTTGCAATTATTACCAAATCTTACCAACCCTAAAATTATCATAAAATAATGGTAACTGCCAGCAGTCTGAAGCAGCTATATATAACCTCAAACTACACATGACTGATATTGACAAAGACAGTAGTTATATGACAGGACACACACACAAAAATAGCCATTGTGGGTTCAGAGCTGAAAACTGGCATTGATCTATTCAGTAACTGAGGTGTGAATGTCTTGTTGAGGAACATTGAAATAAACTCAGTGCGCTATGTTAACCCTAAACTGTGGAAACAATAAGTAAGCAATGACATTTTACTATTTCTCTACAAAACTGTGGAAGTCCATAGAGACTGCTTTAACTGTCTTAAGGTTCTCAGCTGTAGGTTAGTACTTTTACATCAGACATTATTATTGAAATAGCACAACTATCCTGTCTCATTATGTCTGCATTATGACTGAAACTACTTAATTCCAAGTATGGGAAAACCTAAAAACACTGTCTAATGTTTGCAAATCACCCATTAACACATTTTTATTTAATTACATGATGCCGCTCCTTTATGGTACTGTAAAAAATGTCTGAAGTACAAATTTGAATCTAGCTATAGTCGCCTGCCCAGTTTTCACAAAGTAGTAACTGTCTAAACATGAAAAACATGGACTACAAATACAATTTGTTGGCAACTAAACACAAGTATATTGATAACAAAGCCTCTCATCCCATCTTATACCCACAATGGGGCTTAGTAAGTGATACTGATATTAGCTACTGCACGTCTGCCACAATTTGCCTGAGAAGCGTTAGGGCTATTAAACAAGTTGTATTTATTTATTTTTTTGTTCGAACAAACTTGACGAAATTGTTTAAATAATTTATTATGAATTTTTACATTACTTTCATTTATTGTATACTCAAACCACTGGCCTGGGAATGTGAATGTAATGTTATACCATACTAAATATCTCCAATATTCCACCGTTTGGCAGAGGGACGCTCATCAGTAAACTCATATTGTATTTGATATCCTGTGGTGATACTGGAAAGGCTATCATTAGTTTGTGAACAACCGCTGAATGTGAAAAATGAACATCATATTTTCTTTTTTTTAAATAGCAGAATCACCTCTTACTTAATTGTTCAATATAGAAACAAGGTTTCCAAGATTGCACCTAAGCTCCTAAATGTATGGAATAGCTTAACATTCTTTATATTGTTGTATTATATTATATACAATATATGTAAATATATATCATATTCAGAAACTTACTGAAAGTACGCACTGCAGTCACAGAGGATGGATTTGTGTGCAGGAAATTCAACACTGTCCACCTTAATGACCACGTCGCAGAACTGATGTGGCAGATGGTGCTGATTCAAAATTAAAGTACCGAAACTCATCTTTGTATTCACTTGGTTTGACAAGACTTCCTTGTAATTGAGTGCAAGCAGGTCTAGATAGTTTGGCGCTGAGTGTCCAGCCAATTGCCTCTTCATTACAGAAGTAAGTGGCAGTCATTCTTCCTCTGCTGTGGCCTTCCACAGCAGTTGGTAGGACTGGTCATTCTAACATGGAACCTACTTTGAAGCTTTAAAGTTTTAAACCCCAGCTATTTGGAACGGGGCGCGGATCCCAAACCATCACTGAGCTTCGCCGGGCACAACAGCACTGTGAGTGCAATTTCACCAGGGGGCTCCTGTTCTGAGCAGAAATCATCATCTCATTCACACAGGTGTGTCTGTTGGTCCTTGAAAATGGAAAACTGCGTATGTATTGGGGGTGATGGGGGGGGGGTCGAATAAGTATGATGTCACTGTGAAAGGGCACAAAAAGGGTTAAGTTAGGGGGGTGAAAGTAGGTAGCTATGAAGTCACAAAGCACGTCGTTAACACTGGAAGAAGTCAAGAGAAGTTAAATATTCAGACTCTGAGGGTTTTAATATTAATCACAATAATATTACTTTGAGTGAGTGCATATGACAGCTTGAGTGTCGACTGTAACAAACAGTATGATATCAGAGTTGTCAGAAATCTCAGCGAAAAAACGTAAGTGTCTCCACCCACAGAGAGAAAGAGAGAGAGAGAATGTATCTGATCTAAGCCTGAAGTGAAGGTGGTCGAATTACAGAAAATGCCCAAAATAGTCAGGGTGCCCTGTTGGTGAGGGACTGCGTCGTTAGTGGTTGTTAAGATGTTGCTTTTCGCCCAGCTCTCCGTAGATTTCCTGCAGGCCCCAACAGGTCTGACCGGTGTCTGCCTGGTATGCAAGGGGAAATTCATGCAGACAACCATTAATTTATTTAAAGGACTGGACCTTTACCAATAAGTACTTGCCTGTGCACTGAATGTCTTGACATTTTAAAAGTAAGGACTTGAATTTCTTCCCTAGAAGACTTTCACCTCTTATCCAAAAGGCTTCTTCAGTTCGTATGGTATACGCATATATGGAAAACTCCCCATAGATTTAACCATGACCTGGATGACTGAGAACCTCCATAAACATTACTTAAGTGAATTAATGATAACAATAACAATAATAATTAATTTTATATGAAGGCACCTTTCTTGACACTCAAGGACACACCGTACATTAAAGTAGTTGTTTCCATATCTAACCTTGATGTGTAACATTTCTATTTTCACTCTGGTCTCCTTGAATGACTAATATAACACTGCTTTGGAAAAATGCTGGTATAGGTCATATTCAAAAGTTGGGACAAAATCGGGTTATTGGTGAACAAAATGTTTTAAATCTTGTTTGTGATTTATATTGGAATGGTTGGAGAAGATAGACCACAATCGTGGGGGGCAATCCAGAGAACTGAGTCTTAGACTATATCTGGTATTAGATTTTCATACATATTATATATTCATTCATTCATTATCTTTACCTTATCCTGCACTTTGGGCCATTTGCGAGAGGCGGGGTACACCCTGGATCAGTTGCCAGTCTATCACAGGGCCACGTATAGAGGCAAACAAACAGTCACTCCCTCATCCACCTGTCACTTTAGGGTCACCAACAAAAACTTTCTGCATGTTTTTGGTCTGTGGGGGGAAACAAGACAACCCAGGATAAAACCGCTGCATACAAGCGGAGAACATGCAAACACAACACAGAACCCCCCCCTGCCTTTTTGAACCACTGACCCCTTGCTGCATGGTGGAAGCACTTACCACTGTGCCACAGTGCTGCCCTACATGTAATATAGATATAGTTGATAAAGGTCATGTAGTTATGTTAAGAATAAAAATGAAAAATGATTGGCTCTCTGAAATGAATTTATGAAGCTTTTAAATAATCAGGAATAGACCATGGAAGTGAAATGCTTGGAACTGAACTTTCTCTTAGTTTCAGAGCACATAGAATTCCCCTCATATGTGAGCCCTCTGCTGAAGAGGTGCAGCAGCCACACAGGGTAAAGGAGAGACAAGAAAAACGAGCTCAGTAGTTCATCACATCAAAAGAGGGGCCCAGGAAATAGTCCAGCATAACGGTGGATTGGCTTATGGAACATGTGCAGGGTTTAAATCATTGTGAAGAAATATTATATACGTTATGAGGCCTGCAGAGCTAGTGACTGCATGAATAAACAGGAGGTTGTGGTACTCGGCGAGGAATAATTGATGACGGAGCCTTTTTTTATCCTAATTTTATAAACTTAAATCTTGAAAAAAAATCTAATTTTAGAGTGCATTCCAGGAAATTGCTATGTAAGAGGGGCATTGGATAAACATTTAAAAAATGTAAACTCTCCTGTATAATTCTGAAAAACTGTCTTGAAAGAGTGAGCTACATCTAACCTCTTAATTTCTCTGCAAAAATGCTTGTTCTTTCAGGGGTATGAAAAAAAGGAGATTCTTGTTCCCTTTTCCATTAAATTCAATTCTTACAAGCATAGCTTTAATCTGAAGGATTGTGTGTCTTTTCTACAGTCAATTCTAAACCATTTCAAAGGTGGAGTAATATTTTACTCAATGCAGAAACAGATTTTGAACTTTTGCAGCAACAATGTGGATTCTATACTCTGTATGGACACTTCTGCCAAGACGTTAACTATGTTTGGATAAGAAAAGGTGTAAGATGCCTTGATAAAGGGGAATGTAATGTCTGATTCCAGGGCAGCACTGGCACATCACAAGGATTCTGCAGTGGATTTGCATCCATATATCCTTGTGTAAGCGTTATCACAGGCCATAACCTTGCTGGTGAAAAAGTAATCCCTCCATCTCTCCTGCTGACACCCTATGCTTTCAGAGCATAGCAATGTTCATTCAAACTCCAATGCACGTCCTGTGTAAACATGTCAGACACCAGAATTAGCCATTTGAGACCTAGCATCACAGTTTCACAGGAGGGTTATGGTTGGTGTGTCAGTGGTACAATTGCAGCTGAAGCAATAGTTAAACAAAATGTAAATGATATATGTACCATTATGATATAGGTTATATGCTCTGAGCCTCTTCTTGTTTCCTATGGTGATGGACAGGTTGATAGATGAGGAAAGACTGGAGTATCCAAGGATTAAGCTTTTTGCGGATGATGTTGTAACTTGCAGTGAGAGCACGGAGCAAGTACAGGAAAATCTAGAGAGGTGGAGGTATGCCATAGAAAAGAGAGAAATGAAGGTTAGCTGCAACAAGACAGAATACATGTGTGTGAATGTGAAAGGGACCCAAGTGGAACGGTGAGGCTACAAGGAGAAGAGATAAAGATTGTGGGGGACTTTAAGTACTTGGGCTCAACAGTCCAGGGCAACTGACAGTGTGGATAAGAAGTGAAGAAACACATGCAAGCAAGGGTGGAAGAAAAGAGTCAGGGGTATTGTGTAAGAACAGAACATCAGCAAGACTTAAAGGCAAGGTGGTGGAAAGACAGTGGTGAGAGCAGCGATGTGGTTTAGTTTAAAGACAGTGGCCTTGAAAAAACAGGAGGCAAAGCTGGAGGTTGGAGAGATAAAAAATGAGGTTCTCTTTGGGAGTGAAGAGGAAAAATGTGATCAGAAATGAGTCCATCAGAGGGACAGCACATGTTAGATGATTTGGAGATAAAGTCAGACAGAGATGGTTTGGAAATGTACCGAGGAGGGATAGTGAGTATCTGAGTAGAAAGATATTGACACTGGAGCTGTAAGGCTCCAAAGTTATTTGTATGAGACAAGAGGATGCAGAGGAGAGGGTGCCCTGATATATCTCTCAACTTCAACAGACCTTTACATCAGTGTATATTATGAGTTTTGACTGGGAGATAGTTGGCTAGCACTCCAGCCTCACAGTAAGCAGATTCCTGGTTGGATGAAGTTTGGACCTTGTGCCCTGACTCTGTGCAACTGTTGTGTTATCTCTGTGGTGTGAGGCCAAATAGGACAAAACTCTCAGTCAGTCACCGTAAAGGTTGCAAGACAGAGCGGTGGCTCACGGACAAGTGTGGGGAGGTGCAAAGGAAACGAAGCAGATGCTGTGGCAGGAAATTGCCACAGAGTCCACAGTTCTTCGGAAAAACATACAAAGCAAACAGCGATCTCAAATTATTAGTCTGTAGATTTTGACAAAATTACTGGTCACAGGGTGCATATTGGTGAAGTGAATCAGGGATCCCATGCAAAATCTCTGCATTGCAAGTAATTATTATTGTTGCTGTTGTTGTTGTTATTATTATTATTTTTGTGATTTCCACTTTTGCCTTTTCTTCCTTGTAGGTGAAGAGAATGGGGTTCTGCATTACAGACTGAACATATGACATTGAAAAGTAAAACCTTACAATGCTTGGTCCTGACTACAGCTGATAATTGTTGTAATTTTATAGCCCATAATCCTTCATGAATTACCCCTCAGTGCTCTGGAAAACTTGAATTATGTATCCCAAAAAATACTAATTATGATGTACATCACAGAGAGAAATAATGTAACGGCATGCAATAGCACTGCATTATGAGATCATTTACACAGTTTAATACTTTCATTGTGGAGATGGAGTGTCTGGTTTATACAGTACTTTAAACTTTTGGTCTGATATTACTAAACTTTTCGATGTATGTCAGTATTATGATTTACCTTGAGATAAGTCAGTGAAGATTTAGATTTTTTTTTCCCTAATTTAACCTGTTTTACAGTACATTAAATGTTTATTGCAATATGATAAGAAAGTGAACCTGCTGACCTCTCCCCACAGCTTCAGAGAATAGTTTATGCACTCTGGCACCTCAAAATTCCATTTAAATACACTAAAATGAGCTGACAGCACATTCAAGTTCAAGTACATGAGACCTCAAGACCAAAGAGTAATAATGTTACCTGACTCAAGGGTATCAGTGAGTTCGGATAGTTTTCTGTTAATCTCATTAAACACAAATACGATGTGAATATAACATAAACTGAAGGTTTGAAAAGTAGATCTGACAAATGGCTCTTCTGCACAATAACCACAAGATGAGACACCTGGGTCCCCAAGGCACTCTCCTGGCGCAAACGAAAATTGATCTCCGGGCTGCTGGTGTTGTTTCAGATCTACTGAGGTGAGCCACTTCAGTGAATGCACTTTTTATATTCAAAGCTTCCATTTTTGGTCATCTGGTTACATTTTGTACTTTGTACACATATCTTTCACTCTGGGTACCGAATTCCAATTCATCCAATTCATCCAATTCATCCAATTCATCCATCCATCCATCCATCCATCCATCCATCCATCCATCCATCCATCCATCCATCCATCCATCCATCTATCCATCCATCCATCCATCCATCCATCCATCAATCCATCCATCTTCCCCCGCTTATTCGTGGTCGGGTCGCAGGGGAAGCAGCTGGAGCAGGGAGGCCCACACTTCCCTCTCCCCAGCCACATTGTCCAGCTCTTCTGGGGGCTGCAAGGCGCTCCCAGGCCAGCCTGGAGACATGGTCTCTCCAGTGTGTCCTCGGTCTTCCCCATGGCCTCCTCCCAGATAGACATGCCCGGAATACCTCCCCCGGGAGGCGTCCAGGAGGAATCCTGACCAGATGCCCGAGCCACCTCATCTGACTCCTCTCTATGTAAGGGAGCAGCGACTCTACTCCGAGTTCCTCCCGGATGGCCGAACTTCTCACCCTATCTCTAAGGGAGAGTCCGGCTACCCTGCGGAGAAAAGTCATTTCGGCCACTTGTATCCGCAATCTCGTTCTTTCGGTCACTACCCACAGCTCGTGACCATAAGTGAGGGTAGGAACGTTGATCGACTGTTAAATTGAGGGCTTCGCCTTCTGGCTCAGCTCCCTGTTCACCACGACAGATCAGTACAGAGTCTGCATCACTGCAGACGCTGCACTGATCCGCCTGTTGATCTCCCGCTCCATCTTTCCCTCACTCGTGAACAAGATCCCGAGATAATTGAACTCCTCCACTTGGGGCAGGACCTCTTCCCCGACCTGGAGTGGGCACTCCACCCATTTCCGGTCGAGCACCATGGGCTCGGTGCTGATCCTCATCCCGGCCGCTTCACACTCGGCTGCGAATCCCTCCAGTCAGAGCTAGAGATCATGGCCTGACGGAGCCAACAGGACCACGTCATCTGCAAAAAGCAGACACTTGATCTCGTGGCCACCAAACCAGATCCCCTCGACGCCCTGGACTTGGAGCCTAGAAATTCTGTCCATAAAAATTATGAACATAATCAGTGACAAAGAACAGCCCTGGCAGAGTCCAACTTTCACCGGAAACGGGTCCGACTTACAACCAGCAATGCGGACCGAACTCCGACTCTGGGCATACAGGGACTGAACAACCCGTATAACGGGGGTCGGTACACCTTATTCCCAGAGCACCCCCCTCAGGACTGCCCACGGGACACCGTTGAATGCCTTCTCCAAGTCCACAAAACATATGTAGACTGGTTGGGCAAACTCCCATGCCCCTTCGAGAACCCTGCTGAGGGTACAGAGCTGGTCCACTGTTCCACAACCAGGACGATAACCACTCTGCTCCTCCTGAATCCGAGATTCAACGACTAAGTTACCAATTCATATTGCAGTAATTCAGGGGGGGGAAATGCTTGTGCAGAAGTGGGGTGAACAGCTTGTGCATTTCATGTTGATGCAAAATATTAAATTATTGTTTGATTCCTTTTTTTCTTAATTGTGAAAAAATGCAATCGTGGATAACAAAGGGTACCGATGTGTTCACCATCAAATTATAAACGAGTTTCGTCACACCAGTACAAGGTATAACTGTCTACCACAACTAAATTTCCTTTATGTGTGAATATACTTGGTCAATAAAGTTGATCCTGAATCTGATTAAGTAATCAAATCTACTTCTTCTGAGATGAGGGTGTTGAGGTTCTCTTTGGTCGTGAGGAGGATGGATAGGATCAGGAATGAGTCCAACAGATCCACAGCACATGTTAGATGTTTTGGAGAAAAGGTCAGAGAGTCCAGACCAAGATGGTTCCGTCATATACAGAGGAGGGATAGTGAATATACTGGTAAAGGATGCTGAGGTTGGAACTGTTGGGCAGGAGGAGTAGAGGAAGACAAAAGAGAGGATTTATGGATGGAGCGAAAGAGGACAGGATGTTGGTAGTGAGAAGAGGATACAGAGAACAGGGCTATGTTGATTCGCTGTGGTGTTCCCTAACGGGGAAAGCCAAAAGCTTTCAGGTTTCGAAGAATACAATAATAAAGGTAAATAAAAGTCTAAAAGAAAAGAAAAGAACAAAAGTCTCAGATTTATGCCTACACCGGACGACCAGAAGATGGCAGAAGCTCCATCCGCAAGGCAGGTTGAAACCCCCCTTTGTGGGTTCCGACGGGTGCAGCCATGTGGCACCCGCTGAGCCTCGTTGAACATCCCGTAATATATCCTTACTTATTGTAATCTGCCAATCGAATCGATGAATCCCCAATTCAATCCCGAATGTTTGTCTCTTTACATCAGATAAATAAACACCTTCACAAAGTGGGATTATCGCATTCAACGTTGAGTCTCATAAATATGGCGGGAGAAATTAGGCAATTATATGAAAGGTGTACATGTTTAAACAGAGCAGAGGGGGTGTCGGTTTAAGGACCCCTAGTCAAAGGACAAGGCCCCCACTAACACAGCCCTTTGTTGTCTCTCCCCCTCTTTGCTGAAAAGGACTGTAGGTCTGAGGGCGTCATGTGACTCAACGTCTGTTGTCGGTTGATAACCGCACGTTGAGCGGGGAGGTGGTGGTGGGGGGGGTGATGAGGAGGAGCTTCCAGCTATAACATTCACTACTCTACACCATCAGTACCAAAACTCGTTTCCTACCACCCGTACGTGCCTCTGCGCTGCGCACTTGTTTCTGACATAAAAACAGCAAACAAAGGGGGAAAAAAAGAGAGAATCAAAGCTGGCGCTGTCCTCCGTGCTCCCCACCCCCCTGGAGGAGGGCGCTCAGGTGCATCCAAGGGTCATCAGCCAGCGCTCCTCTCCGCTGACTGGATTATGGTCATAACCCCCGCGGTGCCAAGGTGGAGCCGCCGCGCGTCTCTCGGATCGGTGCGCTCCTGCAGGGGCTGGGATGCGCACCGGGAACCTCCCGCTTCTTTCCGAGCTTCGGGTCTGAACCGGAGTCCAGCGCCGCCCCTGGGCGCCGGGCGAGGAGGACCCAGTCCACCCGGAGCAGGATGCCGGTGATGCGAGGGCTGCTGGCCCCGCAGAACACCTTTCTGGACACCATCGCCACCCGCTTCGATGGCACCCGTGAGTAACAACCGGCTCCCCGGTGATCTCCTCACCCCTTCAAACAAACACACTGACTAAATGGTCTTAAAGCACAGCGCTGCACTTTAACGTTCAAATGATCACCTGCTTCCCTTGAACTTTCGATGACAAAAGTGATGCTCTCCGTCTAAAAATCAAAGCAAGGGCGGATAACTGAATTGTTCTACTGAATGTGCATTTTAGGAAAAAAAAAAAAATAGTGTGTATCATTCAGATATTAACTGACACAATATTCAGGAAGAGTGAGCAGATTTTTTTTTGCTGTTATACTCATATTTTTACCGGTCATCGGGAAGAGACATTTGTCCCCACGGCCAAAGTCAGAGCGGGATATTCTATATTGGACTTTATCTTATTAGACGTCTCAGAGAGAGAGATGCTTTGGAAAAACAAACGTGTGTGTGTCTGTAGCTTTTGTGTCTCTTACACGTGGATTTCCATTTGATGATGTAATATCAATGTCAGAACGCTAGCAGCGTAACCAATGTCGGATAATGAAGGTTTCTGATACGGCTCAATTTTAAACCTGATGAGCATCAGGTCCAACGTGGCCACATGGCACCCCCCCCCCCCCCCCCCCCCAACCACCCAAACCACCCCAACCCCCCCACCCCACCCCCCCTCCCCACTACACTCAGATCACTCATCTCTCCCCCCATTCTTCACACCCGCCCCCCGCAGTCCCC
>CAAKHD010014127.1:288009-405511 GCA_901007705.1 Fistularia tabacaria
CCCAACCCCCCCCCCCCCCCCCCCCCCACACACACACACACACACACGCTCCTACACGCTCCTACACTGCTACGTTGTCTCAGACGTGTCCGGTCCCCCTGGTCACCGGCCGAGACCCACCGAGAGCTTTCAAAGTTCATTTCTTGTATCACAAAACACCCACCAAAAAACACCACAACACTGGGGTTTTTACACAGCAACAGTTGAAATGAGTCCCGAAGAAGGAGTGACTGCAGACCTTCTCTTTCTTTGGCACCGGTGCCTTGTGAACAGATGCGATGAGCAGCCCTTGTGTGTTTGGGCCCACGCTGGCTAAGTGGGCGGGTGAGAGATGCTTTTATTGCGGTGGGGGCTGATGTCTGCCTTTTTTTTTAACATCCAACATGTCAATTATTTCAGACTTTGTGTGAGCCCACAAGTGTTGTGTCATCTCTCCTCTCCGCTCCCCCTAACTTTCAGTGATATTCTCTCACGACAGTCCTCGCGTGTTCTGTGCAGACAAAAGGGAACAAATAGAATTTACAGTATGCGCTTTATTTTACTTGATGCCTACTGTAAGATCTAATATGTGGAGTGTAAGGGCTCCTGTTTCAAACCCAAATGTGTTTTCTGTATTCGAAGATGACTGCCCATGTGCCCCGGCGCACACGCTGCGCACATTCACTTGCCTGCTAACATACAATGACAGGAAAATTAATCGTAACACTAGGAAGCAAATGATTCCTTTTGGTTTCAATGCACCGCTCCTGTAGATTAGCCTTTGTCTTGCCAAGATTAGATCTAAGCCTCGCTTTTTTTCTCTGAGAGGGCTAAAATGCTGGCCCTCCATCTGCCAAGATACTAATAATTACATGTCTCCAGCAGCACATGTGCAGCCATTGTAATTAACTTGCGTGGATGTCATGAATTCTTTGTAGCCTTCCGCTTGTCAAACGTGGTGGGGGTACAGAGGTGGGGGGTGGGGTCTGTGGGGACAGGGAAAGGGGATGACGAGAGAGTGCATGCTGTTATACTGATTGGAGGAGGGGATTTTCTTTTTTTGCTAAATATAAATGCACCGTGGATGTGAAACCATGTGTGTCTTAAAAGATAGCCCATTAGGTCTTTACTAAATTAGACACGATGCAGACAAGCAAATGACAGGCAGTTGTGTGTCTAAGACGCTGGTTGAAGCTTTCCGTCTCAAGGAATTCCCCTGTGTGTGTGTTTGAGTGTGTGACGTCTTAAGAACTTTTTCTTGTATAAATCCTTTTCTTGTTAGAACCAGTTGTTCACACAGCAACATTGCATTTCTGAGGTGTCCGTTGAGATTCGGGGTACAGTTTAAACTGAATTTATATCGGATTCATTTGCTCTGTTTTTAATCATGAGAAGTCAACGGCATGTGGTGTTTGTCTGTGTGTGTGCGTGTCTGTGTGTACATGAGTGACATGAAGTAAATGTTGGTTATGATTACTCTGAGAGAGACTGTCTTCTGCCACAATCAAAGACTTCTACTCTTCCTGATGAACTTTAACTTTAATTGTTCCCTGCCAATCTTTCATAGTCTTGTAAGTCTGGGTCAAATAAATATGGATCATAAGTGACAGTTTCAGCAGAACAGGAATGGAATCACTGAGGGTTACCAACTCTTCTCTCACCTCTACTTACTACTCTGATTTTAGAAGAACACTGTGTTAGACCACAGCCGATGACTGACAGTAAGCCAACCTGATTATAGTGGTTTGTTGTTTCTAACTCTTAATATGCAAAACGTTATTGGAATCATATTTTTATCGCACGACAGAGGGTAGACAATGTCAGATTAGGAGGACCTGCTACTTCAGTCAGCGGTGGCACTTGTGGATTAGCAAAATGAGCCGGTGGTTCAGGCTTTTTGAAAAGGGGCTACTGTAGGCTGTGCCTCAGCTACAGTGGGTTCACAAGCTTTCCAAATAATGGTTGACTTTGATGGACTTTTTATTTAGTGTGAACAGTTTTACCTGTTGATAGAATGAGGGACCATATCCTCACTATTCTAGGGCACCAGATAATTTATGGTCTGCATGTGTTTTGTCGACCAAGGGAAGGTGTGTTCCTGTCCCTTGTCACCGGTGTCTGTTGTACAAGATTTTGAGAACCTTTACCATATTCTTGGAAAAAATGTCTCCAGCTGTCCTTGGGGCTAAAGGTTGCTCTTGCCCCTTGTCAAGGTTTTCATGGTACAGAGCTCTTGGTGCAGCCACTGAGGAGAATGGCCTCTGCAAGGGCTTCAGGATAGCCTCTCTACTTTCTTGCAGATGATGTGTTCCTTTCTGGCACATCACATCTTTACCCCCAGCAAGCCCTGGAATGGTTTACAGTCGAGGATGTGCCATCCAAGTTGAAAAAGAAGTGACCCCTCAAGTGGAAGATTTCCAGTTTTACACAGTCCTGTTCACAGTGAGTTTTGAGGGGGTCTGTTACAGCGAAGAGGAGCTCAGATGGAATGCAAAGTTGTCCTTTTACCATTATATAATGTGCTCTAATTTATGTTATCTCACAAAACCTTTTTAAAGGTAGAAGTCTGGAGCCCACTATCAACAATATTACACAAACTCAACAGTTTTCCCAGTCGCAACCCTGGGTGCTAGCAGAAAAGAAAATGCATAAAAATCTTTTGATAAGAGAAACTTGAATGAAGATTACATGGCACTCGCCTTGAGACCTTGGGTTGAAAGCATGGTGATAGCTTTTGTTAAATTCATTTGATAAGAAAACATGGTGGTAGTATGTGTATGAGATGATATGTGAATGTCAATGATAACGTGTGGAACAGGATGATTGTGTTTGCACAAGCTGAATTGAACATGTGCTTCTGAGGAAACTTGTAATGAAATTAGAGCGTTTGACTGAAACACATGCAAATATGACTGAAAATGAAAGTGTTTGCTTCTCAGTTCCCCATTGGCTCTTCCATTTACACAAGGAAGATGATCATGTGATGTGTCTGTTTCTCTCTCTGCCTCATTTGAGCAGCTGCATGGCCATCAGTCCATACAATATCATGAGGTTTTAACGTTTGTGGTTGTGAGATAACATGTTAAGTCATCCAGGAAGATCGCAGAAATGCTTGCCTCATGAACGAGGAGTTGCCCTGGAGACCACCACTGTGGTTATATCTGTGAAAATGCGTGTGAGTTGGGGGCGATGTTTTTATTTTCATTCCAGTTTCATCTATTTTACTTTCTTGTTTTTTGTTCTGATTCTTTCCTTCATCTCTAAGAGGATAACAACTGACAATAATTTCAGACCAAGCTGGCAGCAAAGTGGTATTACTCCACTCGTGACGATTTTTCATGTGTTCATATCAGACGTTGCTGACTTGGGGTCTTTTGCACTTCTGGTATGGACTTTAGTAAATAACTACATAGCCAATAGTCAGTCCTGAAATACTATTTCTGAAATATGTAGATAATCTTTCTGTCCAATTGCAGGGTTGCTAGTTGAATTCCCCACCCCTCCTGTCTGTTGTTGAAAGTGTCCTTGAGCAAGAGACTGAACCCCCAGTTGCTCCCAATGGTGTGTTTAGTGCCTTACAAGGCACCTCTGCTGCCATCGGTGTATGAATGGGTGAATGCAATATAGTGGCCTCATAGTTTCGCAAATATTTTCAGTGCAGCTTCGCATGCCTTTTTTTTAAACAGTGCATTGCTTTCTGCGTCCTGATTGGCATATATATTTGATAGCTGGCAGTGTGACGGAAGTGCTGTATGTTTGCAAGTTTTCTCCCCGACAAAACCCACAAGTTTCAGCTGAATTCAAATTAAATTAAAAATTCTGGACCACAAGGTAGTAAGACATAACAGGGTAATATTTATAGATTCCTTTCATGATGATGGTTGCAAGCAACACCTGTTGGAGGAGTATGAGAAAATTACGTCACACACAAACACAGACACATGTTATTCATAGAACATTAAAAAAAAACCAATCATTTGGATTATGGTAGTTTACTCGCTGTTGGAAATTAAAAGACTAGAAAGCATGAACTCCATGGTTGATGAATCAATGAGGTTCGTGTCGCCCATCAACCCGGAAAAGACAGCAGCCTTGCCATTCTACCTGAGTCAATTGGTCCTATAAATTGAGTGGGTCGTGGCTTGATCTTAATCAGGTTAGAGCCTGAGCTCTGCTCATCATGTTGTCGTACTGTTGCCTGGCTGGAAAGCCACATTTTTTTCCCTTTTCCTTTCATTGTAATCCAAAGGCTTACAATAGAAAGCCCCCCCCCCCCAAAAAAAACAATAACTGGTCATTTCATGTCAAAATTAAAAGCTGTGAGCTAATCCTATCTGGTGAAAATTGCATGTACTGAAACTCATCCATTTTTTAATTCATTTTCTTTTTTTTTTTTTTCAAATATCAAGTTGTACACTGATGTAATTCTGAGACTTGTCAGACTTTCAGAGTTGATTTGATATACAGAACATCTAATCGCAAATCAATGCCATATCTCTCCGCACGAATGCAGCTCACAGCATGAAAGCCTGTCAAATCCTGTGAGTAGGGACTGAGCATTTTTCTGACTCTGGCCACCTCTCTCCGCTGTCTCTGCAATGTAATTGCATAAAATACTTTATTTTTATCTGACACAGAGCAGTGATGTAAGTTCCTCTCTTCTCACTTTTTTTAGACTACCAAATCATCTCACATCCCAACAACTACCACCCTTCCCCTCCCCCTCAATGTGCTCTTTCACTCTTTCAGTTGCCGCATGGCATCCCCCTGCTATAGTCTGCTGAATGCATATGTTCAAGTCCGTTTGTGTAAATATGGAATGAATATGGAGTGCTTGATGCCAGTGTTTGTGTCTGTGTGCATCTGGGGCTGCGTGTGTTTGACAACAGAGATTGCAGTTGAAGCAGAGTCAGGGCTCAGGTGTATGTTTCCCCCGTGGTACTTTGTGCTTATACACCCAACTGGCTCCTTGTGAGTGCTGGAACAGATATAATGATAGGTCTAATAATGAAAGGAATCATGGCAAACTGCTTTCATGGTACACTGTGCTGCAGTACAAGCTCAAGACCAACGGCAAGCCAGTGGCTATATTACAGTTCACCAGGGTATAGTGCTTCTTTGAATGAGGCAAACTCATACCGATCTCAGTAGCCACTTCTGTAATCGTAAATTCAATCAGCTTCATTAGTTACAGGCATTTAGACATCCCCTTTCGGTTTTGGATTGCACTTTGAAACAGAAACATGCTCTTTACCTTGTTATATCTCGCAACAGTATCATAGCACAACAATATGTCATAGAAAGGATATATATGATGTTAGAAGGTACTGACATGATAAAAATGCACATTGAGGATCACAGTTAAGCTAGAAGCCATCAATGACCTTCTCCACAAATTATAGTTTAATGCAAACCTGTTTCTTTCTTAAAACAAAATACATTTTGGTGGCTACGCCAAAGCATTTTACCATAAAACAAAGAAAGCTGGCATGTGGTTATGAAGTGAAAAATGTAAGACTGATGCTCAGTCACAGTTGTCAGAGGAAAAAATAATTCTACTTATTCTGCTCATGGACTCGTTATGTTGCTCATGGACTCCAAACAGTAAACAGATGACATTCATAGCGGATTTTATAGTGATAGATAACAGCCACGGATATTTCTATACTGGCCAATCATACCTTTTTCAGGCTGTTTTTTTTTTGCATAAAAAAAAAAAAAATTTTTTTCTAGTGGCTTCAATACAAAGCTCCCACTCACCAAACCGATCGATTGCAAATGAGACACATACAACTGCAAACTATCGTCAAGAAGAGGCTGCTAGGGACCATCCGAACTTCAGGAAAAATGCTCTCTGGCGGTTGTAGTAAATGTGCTATCAGTTGTCAAACACTGGATTTGGACAGTGGAACACCTGTTCCTTCCCAGTGCTGAGTCTAGGAAATTGATTTGATTGACACTAGTTGAACTCTCTAATTCTCGCTCGCTGTTGCTCCCCCCAGCTGAGCAAAAGTGCATAGACAGTAAATTACCTTGAATGCCAAAATGTTTTGCCCAACAAACATGAAGTGCAATTTTGTTGCAGTGTTTCTCAACCAAAGACTTAAATTGCTGGCCTTTTATTACTCCTAGTTTTATGAAGATTTGTCAGCTCTCCAGGGTCTTTGATAAGTGATTTATTTACAATGTCTACTGGCCTGTAACTCCCCTTTTTATTGTATATAACATTAACCTCACATATTTATCTTTGCTAACAGGTAATACTTGGGGCCCGGCAGCAAGACTGAATGTCAGGCGATCAATTGCAGGAAAAGTCCAATTCCAACATGTTCAAACAAGAGTGTGTGTTTGTCACCATTTAGGCTCAACGTTGAGTTTAAATACCTGCAGGGGACCACTTTGGACCTGCATAGAGTATGTGCTGATGGTGTAACACATCTCACTTATCACAGAACTGTTATGTTAAACGCCTAGCTGGACCATGTGGCTGGGGAGAGGGAAGTCTGGGCCTCCCTGCTCCTGTTGCTGCCCCCACGACCCGACCAAGGATAAGCGGTTGAAGATGGATGGATGGATGGATAAGAGGGAAATGAATAAAACCAGTAATTAGACAAACTCTCCATTACATTTCTAATCAATGAAGCCTCCGCCAAGAGGTGAGCTGTGGCTCAAAGAGAGCTCACTTCATTAGTTTTTAATTTAACACCCTTCGTTTTGCACTTATGGTGTGCCTAAATTCAGTTTATGAAACACATAATCAGCGATGAGAGAACTTTGCACGCTTTGAGAATTAGGTTTGGCAGATGGATTGCTGCGAGGCAGAAAAAGTCTCAGAGAGCTGGAATGAAAAAAGCCTACAGAGGTCATTTGCTTTTGTTTTCCAGGCACGTGTAGATAATATATTACAAATCCATGATCTATCTCTGTCTTGCTTACACACAAATCACACACACCTATATATTTATGCACATGCACACACAACTACACCCACACGGAGACGCGTTTATAATAGGTGTAAATGGAGCGGTGTTATAAGTGCTTCTGAAATGGGCTGGAGGATACAGTTGTGAAAATGTTAGGTTGTCGTTTTTTCTTTTCAATAAAGCCATTTCCTGAGCAGCTCCTTATTTCTGAGATCCAGATGGGCATTCGACTTTTCCAGTTCCCTACGTCAGCATCATTAGAGGCAGGGGCATAATTGAATTTGCCCAATGGCGGGTGTTGACATGTCAGAAAACAAGTACAGAAACACACAAGTAGAAACCAAAGAAGAAGAAAATAAAAGTTATACGTAGTTTGATATAGATGCTGGTGGATATTTAAGGTAATAGGGGGCAAAGGAGGATGGGATGAGAAGCACAGAGCCTGCTGTAATGGTGGTAAATGAGAGTAAAGAAGCCAAAGTGACGGGTTACATTGACCATAGATTTGTGGTAATATGTTGTAATAGAAAACAGATTAATCCAAGCTTTTGACTTTGTAAGACCCACTGAACAGCGGCCTTATGAAAAAGGCTAATGAAGTGACTTTTAATATCCCCTTGCCTGTTTTCCTAAGAAATTATAAATAAATTATACAAAATTGCTGCGGTTGTTGTGTCATGATGACATGCATACTTAACTGCCTGGATTATTTTGGAGGCAATCGTGTCTGGAGTGTAAGTACCACTACACGCACAGGATGTATCACATTATGAAGAGGTACCCTGCACGGGCAGACACACGAGTCAGACAGTAATCCTTATAAGGCTGTCATGAGTGGCCATTGGCAGTCCACTTCTTCAGAAAGATAGTCAAAACTAAACATTTCAGTGATTATCAGAATTCTACTCAAAGTTACTGAATTGGAAGCCTGATTCGATCTTCGAACATAAAAATAAGAACTGATGCACTTAAGGTAGTGTAAACCTGTTACTAATGTGTGGGCTGGTTGATTAACTGTTGGAGTGAGGGTCAAAACAAAAATGCTCATTTTTAATGAATGGCGAATTGGGGCCTGTTCTACCCTGGAGGATACTGGAAGGACACAATACAAAAAAAGGCCATTCTCCACATACATGGTTGTTCAATAATCATGCAGGTAATGTCAGTGTATCGACTGCGTGATGCGCTCTTTGAGAGAACTTGCCAAATGAATTGACAGTAGCCATACTGTTAGCGTACAGGGTGCTGATATTGCAGCATGTGTCACATTATTGGTGTTGACAGCGTGCCTCCACCACTCGCTTCTCTGCCTGCTTGCACTTTTCATGTGACTAAAAACAACATGAGTTACTAGCGCGTTTCTAGCATGGAGGTGTTCAAACTCCCACACTGTTTCTATAATTTAAATATCATGTTTTCAATCATAAAAAAGGTCTTGTAAGAGTTTTAGGTATGACTGAAACTTTCTGTGGGATGTGGCAAAGTCCCGGGGTGCCTTCCGTTCACATCAAAGGAGTCCTTTCAGACAAAGCAGTGATTAACATGTAACCTTAAATTTAACATCATATTTGAAAATCTTAACACTTGAAAGCACAGAACTACATAAATGTGACTATCTGGAGAAAGCTGCCACATGTACAGCTGTCATTTCATTGTGAATTAAATCTCTTCCCTGGTCAAAACGCACGTTTGTATCTGGGACCTTCATTGACTCAAGCGTTCCTTCCAAGTTCTAAATCCTAACTGGAACGCTGTAAATAGCGGTTCTGTATCCATTATCTTTTTATGTATTTTTCTTCTCCGGAGAAGTTTTTTATTTGCTTGTTGCTTTAGTTGTTTTGTTTTTCTACCAACTGTGGGTATTTGGCTTTGCAGACAGCGCCACACAGGCTTTAAGAGCAGAAGTACAACAACAAATTCTTCCCCTGTATACAATCTCTTTTGAATGCAACACCTGAGTGTTCTGTTGGTGTCTTTTCAAGATTAAATTAAGTACAATATTGTGGCTCATTTGTCATTAGCATGAAATCAAGGTATTGTACATTTTTCTCACTTGGTCCTAGTAACAGATGCAGTGCTTGCCCTGGTCGGTGATCAGTGGCATAAGGCTGGGGGCAGAGTTTAAGGTGGCGCAGGGCAGCTGGAACCTTTTCAGTCAGTCAGACACCAATGATGTCACAGCCAAGTGACCGAACACGACTTGGCAGGGAGAGTCAGGGGACTGTCACTCTCCAACCTACCTCTGAACAAGGTTGAGACACTCAGCGGCCTTTTTCATAGACTGCTGATATAGAGCTGTTGCCAGCTAAGCCCAAAACCACACATCTATCCGTGTCTGGGTAGAATGTGGATATTATTGTCTTGTATTCAGGCTGGCACTACGGATTGATTTCCATTTATTTGTTTTTGGCTTACTAGATGACTATTCTATTGCATCATTAGCCAACCCACTCTGGCATCTCCACCCGCTTTTGTGTAATTGCTGCAAATATTGACTCTGGAGGAGGCGATGGGCCCGTCTAAGGCTTTTTTCTGCATCAAAGGTCCAGTGACTAAGCAATGTTAAAACAGTGGATGCACCTGTTATTGGACAAGCCAGACAGGGTTTGCATGGCTTTATTGTGTCTCAAAGACAAAAATCAGGCCCGTTGTTGTTGTTTACCGCCTATACGACTTTTCTTGTTTAATTTGTTCTGTGCCCAGGACTAAGCGGTCTGCGGTTCAATGGCTCACAGGTGAAGGCGAAGGGCTGAAAGAGCATTGATCTGTTCCTGGCTGCTCTGAGGCAGTATGCACAGTAAGAAATGTTACTGTAAAGACAAGTGAACAACTCCATCGTCACACACTTGCAAGCTGCTGTACTTCCTCAGCTGTGGGTTGTTTTGGAGCTGGACCATGCTGCCTGCTGCACATAACACAAAGGGACATTCAGAAAGTTAGTTACGATGTTTTCAACATGACTTCGTCGTTTTCATATTTTTGCTCTTGTTTCATCATAATGTCTTGACTCTGACCAATTCTCATTAAAAACAATCAGAATTACATCTGAGTTCCTCCCTTACATTCCAGTCTTCCACTGGCTTCTGAGCTTCACAGAGCTACAACAATGACGGCCGTCAAAGTAAAGGGCTACATATGCGAGCACACCTTCAGTGTGTGTGCTTGTGTGTGTGCATGTGTTTGTGTCATATATGAGGCTTCAAGCCATTTGTGTCCTTACCACATATCTTAATATAGCCTACTGGAGTCATAAGATTACGCAATAATGGCATTGCATCAAATTGATGAAGAATACTACTAACATGTGGTGCTCCCATATCTGAACTTTGTGAGTGCCACTGGCTCAGTGCAGACTCTGTCAACATAATAATGTGTTGATTTTAATTAAAATGCCATCCATGATGGTGTTTGCAAATTAAAAATGTAGTGGAAAAGGAGAGAGAGTCTTAAGGTCGATTTACATTTTAGTTAAAGGACTGTTTTCAATAAGACCCTTTACCTTTAAATGGAATTTGACCAGAGTTAGAAAGTGAGCCAAATGTGCCAAAATTTTATTCAAAAATTATTGGCAGTATATATCCTTGGGTTTCCAGATCTCCAGATCCTTGTGTTTTGCTATTGTCGCAGCGCCAGATCGCCAATTTTCCGTCTCAGTATCATGCTCATGTTTTCTCTGTAAGATCCTGGTGTGATTGTGAATTGTGGTCTCTTGTCTTTGACTCAATTTCAGTTTTTAGCCATTTAATCATTTAGGGTTTGCCCCCGGATAAGCTATCAATGATACTGCACCACCTCGAAATGGCTATGGATTTTTTTTTCCATACCCACTGATAACTTTTAACTATCCAGTCGACCATGTCGCTTCCCTGCCTGGACGGCAGAGCCCCATAAAATGGCTGAGGAGGAGGGAGGAAACGGTTGTAAAAATTGCCCAACACAATGCCCAAGAACTCCTGCAATGCCCTGACCAAGGCCGGGCGGGGAAAGACAGTCATTGCTTGCACCTTCACGGACAACAGAACTGCACCATGGAAGTCACCAGGAAGTCAATCATCAAGCCCCAGAATTGACAATTAGCCGGGTTGACTATAAGGCCGTGGTCGTCCAGACGATGAAAAACCTGTGTCAGGTGCTCCAGGTGCTCATCAGCCGACGGGCTGGCCACCAGTATATTGTACAGGTATACAAACACAAAGGTGAGGTCACACATCCCCGATTCCATAAGCCTCTGAAAGGTCTGAGCAGCACCCTTCAAGCTGTATGGGATGACCACCGCGGTCTTGGGTACGTCCTCCGCGCACACAGGCACCTGGTGATATCCACCTACCAGATCCACCTTGGAAAAAACGGTGGCCCCTGCCAGCCACACGGAGAAATCTTGAATATTGGGGATGAGGTTACGGTCGTTTGCGGTAATGTTATTAAGCCGGCAAAAGTTGCCTCAGGAGTCGCCATGACCCGTCGCTCTTGGACACCATGTGGAACAGGGAGGCCCAAAATCTCTTGGACCACTACACTATCCCCAGGTGTTCCATTGAGGCAATTTCCTCCTTGGCGGTTGCTAGCTTGGCTGCGTCTAGTCGCCACACCCACGTGAAGACGGGTGGTACCACCATGGGGATGTGGTGTTCCATGCCATGCCTCATAGATGCGGTTGAAAACATGGGCGTCTTTAGCAACGCAAACTTTGATATATATCCCCAATAACAAAAAGTTAATGTGGGCTCGTGGCCCAACCCCCCTGTCTCGCACGGATAGGTGGTGAAAGACACGGCATCAATTAAGCGGCGGTTCGTGACATCCACGAGCAGGCCGTTGGCGCACAGACAATCCGCGCCGCTGATTGGGACCATGATGGAGGCAATCACAAAGTCCCACTCAAAACGGCGGCCACCGAAACAAACAGACATTGACTGTGAACCAAAAGTTGTTATTGACAACCCGGTAGTAGCGTCGAGTAGCAGGCCGCTGCCTCTGGGTGGAATGTTTCGTGTTGGAGGGAGAAGGCTCTTCTATGAGCCAGAGTCCACCAGGAATTGCAGTCCATACCTTGAGTCCCTGATGAACAACAGCTGGGTGTGTCCGCCGGCGCACACTGCTGCTACTGAGCTCCGGCTCCGCGGTTCAGCTGGCGGGCTGAACAAGCATGATTCAACGCAACGCCTTGCCTTGCTGCCGAATCTGCCATGGAAGATGCAGAGGTCGGTCCTCGCATCCTTGGGGCAGCTGCCCTGGCTGAATTCACGATCCGTGGCACCGTCCTTGTGGGTCTGGCGCCACGGCGTCCAGCCAACTCACTTCGTCTGACCGTAGCGGCTCGCGTTCCCATTGTAGCTCCGGCAGGGCAAGCAGCGGTATATGACGAAGACGTTGCGCAGGTACTTGCGTGCGTTGGCTTGGTTTCAGGTGCCGAACTTCAGATATCTTCAGGCCGCATCACGTAACGGTCACCAATGTGGTGCTCGGTGAGGAATAATCGATGACCAAGCCTTGGATTCTTGAATGAGAGATTACGTTTATTATTGAACACCACCATACCACTATCAACACATATATATACAAGCCTACGGTCTAAGCCACGTCCCCAGCCCCCAGTCCCATGGGGTGAGAGGCCATGCCCCTCTGTGTCCACCACAGTATCACATATTGGGACATTTAAAAACAAATGAAGGGATCATAGGGCTTAGAATGGAGGTTTTGATATCAAAAACGCTCCTATGCCTCACAAGAGAGACAAGGGAAAAATCAAGTGTGCTCAGTCGCTGTGAAATTTGGTAAAAGGATCAACTCTCAATTCTCCCATTTCCTCTCCAAATAACAATTCCAATCTCCCCCCCCCAAAAAAAAAGCTCTGTGGGCTGTTGACACAACGCACATTATGTCACCAAATAGCCTTCCCTAAGATGCCACTGTGCAACTGTGTGTTTATCGAGCTTGTGTTCTGAGCTCCTCCAGCAGAAGGAGCACGTTTGTGTTTGCTACTGTAAGACTGAATGAACCATTCAGCAGGGGTGTGTTCTTGTGTTTATGCTTGAACAGTAAAGATCAATATTTTATTTTGTAAATGTTCACAGCCATGTGTTTGTGTGTGTATTGGGGTGTGGGCATGCAATACAAATGAGAAACCTTCTTCTCTGATTGCATAGGGAATCTGTACACAAAGTAATGGAAAATATAGATCAGCACAGTCTCGACACATTCTCCAGTCTCGGCACATTCTCAACCATCTTGCCTTTAACAGGACGATGGACAAACTGGTATCTTAAGCTAAATGTTTTTTTTTTGTGTGTGTTTTTTTTGTGTTTGGAACCAATTAAAAAGCAGAGACAGAGCAGTTTCTCCACAACCCCTTATTCCAACGAGTAAAAAGCCTGAGGGCTTCAAATCAAGGTGTTAAGGTGTGGCTCATCAGTATAACATATCAGGAACATTTTCTGACAGAGAGGGACAGAGGTAAAATTCAGCAGACTGAAGACTGAGATAGATAAATAGATAGACCAGACATTACTAGTCTTGTGCAGAAGCGACAGATCGCTGCGGATGAGAGGATGACATTTTTAGCCGTAGTTAATGGGGGAGAGGGCAGTAGGTAGCTTTTTGACGAGCTGGGGATGTCCGGACGGTTTTCATTTACATTCATGAATATTTACTCTGCCACTACTCTACTCTGACACCTCAACATTAAGTACTTTGTTTTTTCCCTCCATGCACTACTTGTCAAAAAAGCATCAATAGTGATTGTGGAGCGGCCTTTATGGAGTATGTCACTCACAGGAGTGGGACGGTTTTGAATCTGTGGGTGTTGCCGTTTTAATTTGAGTCATTACCATTTCATGGGGGGGAAAAAACAATGAAAGGTTTTGTTGTGTGACACCAAAGGTCAATTGTTTATTAATACGTGCTGGATTTTGAAAAGTAAAAAAAAAATAATGAAATTGCTTGGGTAGAAAATTACTAAATAAATCTTTTACATTTTTATGGAACAGATTTGCTTTTCTTTTCATATATCTAGTCTATGATATAAGAAGAGAATCATTCAAGATATTTCTGTCCAAGTGCTTTTATCAAGAGCATTCATGTTATTTAAGCATTATATACAAACACAGCCAATTCTGATTTTCTTTAAGTAAAATACACTTCGTGGTAAATATTTATGTCAAGATCGGTGTCATCCAGCATCACATATTTACCATGTTAAGCACAGAGAAAACAGAGTTTGATGAGATTGTTTGTATTTAAACTTTTTTTTCTTCATTTTTGTAGCTGCAGGCAAAGTGTGTCACTCATACTTCTTTGACATTTTCCAATCTTTCACACTCCAGCCTGTGACAACCCTGATATCCAGCTGGCAAAAAATAATAATAAATGGTAATGCGCTTGCAAAATAATGGCATTAAAATTGTGTGATAATAGTTAAAAATGTGTGGTTGAGATAAAGGAGGCTTTCAAAGTTTCAAGTCTGGAGGTTCCATTGGATTTTGTATACATACATAAAACTCTGACCGAATGATGCTTCCTTGGGTGAAGAACCCCAGAGAGGCAGATCTTTTGTCACTTTTAAACTTTGCATCCAACATTACGTTTCTTCAAGCAGTGTTTCACTGGATTTATCCCCAGATTCTCTCTAGCCCCGTGTTCTCTCTCGGAGTGAGTGAGACAAGAGGCATCAGCAGCGCAGTCGGTGACAACTGATGCATGTTGGGTTTTCAGTGCAGATAAGATAAGAGATCGATTGGCAAGCAAGCAGGCAGAACACACTCATTCGGTCCGATTTGTCAGGTGTATGAGTTTTCAAGGTTGTGAAAACCGGGAGGGAAAAAAGGAATGAAATTATCCTGCGATGGTTGTCAATGCACTTTTGCGAGGAAAAAAAACATCTGATCTGCGAATGAAGGGCTGTTTTTTATGCGTTAGTCAACTCGCTGCTCACAGGTTGATCTGTGCTATAAATGGTTATTTTAAGGTGGCCTCTGCGCCGTAACGACTTTTTCTATTTCTACAATCAATTCAAACTCCATAAATGGTAGCACCCACCGCCAACAAGTCACAGTTGGCACCATCTGATGGGATGATGGTCACATGACAACTACATGGAAAGATTTCCTACAGTTTTCAGTGACAAAATTGTCTCAACCTTTCATCACATGTTGAGCGAGAAAGTTTAAACTGATAACACCGTATCTGTCTTGATATTTTTGTGTTTTTGTGTCCAGTCGTGTGTCAGCAAAACCCTTAGGCTGCTGCAACTCAAGCAACAGATTGTTTATGTCTGAAATGAGCATCAAATAGCAATCTCTCAAGTGGAGAATGGGGCTCAAACACACACACATAAACACACACATACACACATGCACGCACCCACTAGGCACGCGCACAGACACATCCGCCGACTCATATATTCTATGTGTTTGTCTATTTATAAATCAGTCGACTGTTCTCCGCCTTCACAAGCTGCATCCAAGTCCAGCCATTCTATCTGTCCGTCTGTTTATCTATTCATCTGTCAGTTTGTCTGAACCGCACCTGTCCATCCGTCTGTCCATCGCCGTCTAAGTGCCCGATCTGGGTGTCACTCCTGCAGCTGAGTTGCCTTGTGCACAGCAGAGGTTCCAGCAAACCTCCAACCACCGAGTTCAATAAGAAGTGAGCTGTTTAAATATCATTTCAATTGACACTTGCAGTCTCTTCTCTTTTATCCTCTTGTTTGCTTTGCCTCCTCTGTGACCGATGGTGTTAGTTTGATATTCCAATAGAAGTCTCTGACGACTGTAATATTCTCATTTTCTCATGCACCGGAATCCTCAAGATTCCACACGGCACTTGTGCTCACTCGATATCAGCACAGGGCCTCCTCCGGCATCAGTTCAGAGAACATATCAAAAGTAGATGTTCATGATAACAATTGATAACAATGTCTCCGAATGGCCTCCGCCATCAGTCAACTCATATCTTTATGAAAAAATATTGAATGTAAAATAAGATAAGATAGTACTTTATTGATCCCCATAGGGGAAATTCCTTTGTCGCAGCAGCACAGCAATAACAATATCCATATTAATAAATAGTCTAAATATAAATAACAGAGAAAATTAAAAGACAGAAAGTCACAAAGTCAAAAAAAAGTAAATAAATATAAAGATAAATAGATAAACAGCAAGGGTGAGAGTAGACAACCAAAATCGGCAGCAACAAGGGCAAGGATAAAGACAGTGGCAACGACAATGAAACAATGACAATGATAAACAGGATGCGATGGAGTGATATCATTAGGGATAAGAGTAGACAACGGAGTTAGGGCACGACACGTGTGAGCGAGTGAGTAGTGAGGTGGTGGTCGCACGGATGAACTTCCAAACAGTCAGAGTTGTGTGGCATCCAGACTGCTGTTATACAGTCTGATGGCCGTGGGCACAAAGGAACGTCTGAAGCGTTCAGTTCCGCACAGGAGTGGGACGAGCCGTTGGCTGAATGAGCTGCCCATCAGCCACAGCTCGTCGTGCAGGGGATGAGAAGGATTGTCCAGGATAGCCATCATTTTGTCCTTTACCCTCCCCACTGCCACCAATTCAAGATGGTCCAGTTTCAGTCCCACCACCGAACGGGCTTTCCTCACAAGCTTGTTGAGCCTGTTGACCTCACCAGTCCTGGCACAGCAAAATATCACGGTGGTAAACTTCCAGAAAAGGGAATAAAAGCTACGCTCTATCTGTCAACAACATGGTCATTCTGGCTGAATATAAAAACTTTTTTTTAAGACTTGCGTTTTAAGGAAAAGTATAGGTTTTCTGTCTTTTTTTCCCATTCATCTGTCCATAAGACCCGTCCCACATTTAACATATTTTATTATTACTTAAATCTGATCGATTTAGCCCCAAATTGGATGATGCAGAAATTTCCCCACAGTGGGACTAATAAAGGAATTATCTTATATTATCTCGTCTCGTCTCAACATCCAAGATGCAATAATTTTCTCTTGTTTACCTTTGTTTGACGGGGATTCACAATCATGTGTCTGAACAGCAGGTCATGTATTAACCCCGGGACACATTTAAATTTAAGGCTGCAATAACTCTGCCCCCTTCCACTCCCCCTATCAGTATGGCAAACAACCAAACCGTAACTAAACATCCAAACACTTCTTCATGAATTAGTTAAGCCTGCAAAATAGCACTATTGAAGAGCCAATCCCTTCCTGCCCTACTTTGTCTATCCCTCCAGCTGGTTATAGGAATTTTCTAGATCAGTGACCACAGTAATGAGGAAACCTCAAAGACACCAAATGATCCACCGGTTCAGTTCGGCAATCGAGAGACGTCTTGTCGGTGCACAAATTGCTGCACGTTTAAGGTGTGATCGGACACACAAGGAGAAACACTATTTTAATTTGGACCCAAGCACAAACAACAAGATAAATCTCTTTGCCTCCCAGTGAAGTTCACACTTTTATCCATCAAACTGACGCCAGTTTGTATTATTAAGAACTTGAGGAAAACACTTGAGGTAGTTTATGGAGAGAGGGAGAGGAAAACACTGAAGTATAAAAGCAGTTCTTAGCTACAAATTACTCACATCTGTGGCTGGCATGTAACAGCACTTTAACATTACTTAACAAACACATTAATTCAGAAACATACAGCTGCTGATGGAGCGCCTTAAAGGAAAATGAAGCACTAACATGTTAAAAATTCTTAGCCTTATTGGTCCTGCACCGCCCCCTTATTCTGAGGACATTTGAAATAAAATACGTAATAAATAAATTATTACTTATTTGTAACAAGTTAGAAAATATATACTCAGCATAGCCCACACTGATGGAATGTTTTACTTCTAATGAGGCTTGACACAAAAGTTATGTCCGACGCCCTTCGAAAAAAAAAAGATTTCACCACCTTGCACAACTTGTGAGTCCACCTGGATCCAACAGGCGGTGCCGGGAGAGCCTTTGTGATTCAGTTACCACTACCGTTTCTAATGTTCACACCAGTGTAATGATTACAGTTTTTTTTGTCATATGCGTAGTTAAAAAAGTCGATATTTGAAAACGCATTTTTTTGACAAATTTTAACAATCTGTCGGTCCATCCAAGGACTTTAAGGTATGGGGATGTGCACAAATGGCGGCATCAATGGCATAATCGTTAAAGAAACAAGACAAGCTCACATCCCCATCCTCCGAGGCCAACAATGGTGTACCTGTGATGGGGTTTGATACACAAATTAGATGCTGAGTATCCATGGTCTGATCCCTTATCTGAAAAATGACACCTTTGGATGGCCCGCCTGCTTGGGCTGGGGAAAGAACACTAACAGCAGGTGCAAAGAACACAAAATGAGCCGGCATTGTTGGGGTAGAGAATAGAGCTGAATGGAGACGGTAAATCAAATGAAGACCTGCTGCACGGCAGGCATGCGTCTTTTACCTAACAGGAGCATTGTCCCAAATTACGAAATGGGGTGGGGAAACGGGCAAGCCATCCATTTCCGGATACGAGTCTGTCAGAGGGTGGAGAACAACCTTTATTACACACATCCAAATAAATGAAAAGTGCTGTTATATAAAATGTTTATTGTTGTAATATTTGTTTTTATCACTCAACCTACCAGGCAAACATATTGATTCTTGCCTGTGTTCTCTCATGCCGTTTAAAGGGATCTGTTGTTTATCAACATGTCGCCAGAATAGTATGAAGGAAACACTTCTTGGGAGTTTAAAGTTTTTGCTTGTGCATATTTTACGTTTAATTTTATTTGGAAATATTCACAAACCTGAAAACTAAGCTCTTCTTGTAGGTTGTGTAAAGCACAACTTCAAAAGAGGCTATTCGTCTGTTTCAATCTAGGGAGCCTTCACATGCTCTTCTTCCTTGAATTTTCAGCTTTTAACTCTTTAAAAGACATTCATTAACTGCCGTTACATAATGGTCCAAATAAAAAATATATATATTTTTGAAAATCAGACATTCAGCAGTAACAGATGGAGAATCATAAATCCCTTCCTTTTTCAACACAGATTTATTCAAGATGCCTGGATGCAGGCTGCCTGAATTATCTCTAAAATTTCTAAATCTTTCTACAACATATGTTGTGTTTGATTATCGCTGTTATTTTATTCATTGCCCAAGAAAAAAAGTTTCATTGACAGCTGGACTCGAAAAATATCTTTGATATCACCCCCGAGGCTGTAAAGGAATACACACGAGATAAAGTAGGAGTAAAAAAAAAACAAAGGCAATGCCCCACCTCCCCACCCTTTTATGACATCGCAGCCTGTGTTCCAAGCAGGACAAGAGAAAAGGACTAAGAAAAAGAATGGACTTTAAAGACAACGATGAAAGAAGACAGCTGGACCAGAGAGAGCACTCCACCTCTTCAGCTCTTCACCGTGAAATTTTAGTTTTCTGAGAACAACCATCACAACCTTAAACACAACACTGTGAATATATCAATGTATTCACACACACACTCACACACAGACATATATATATATATGACTATATATGACTATGTATATGACTATAAACATATCTGACTATATATATGTGTGTGTGTGTGTGTACATATATATATGTATATATATATATATATTCACACACAGACACATTTATGGACGCAGTGAGAAAAGATTTATCGACATACTAAGAGAGGATATGAAGTTCGTTGGTGTGAGAGAGGAGGCTACAGATAATAGGGTTAGATGGAGAAGGTTGATTTGTTGTGGTGAACCCCTGAAGGGAAAAGTCGAAAGGAAAAGAGGAAGATTCACACACACACACACACATATATATATATGTGTGTGTGTGTGTGTGTGTGTGTGTGTGTGTGTGTGTGTGTGTGTGTGTGTGTGTGTGTGTGTGTGTACAATATTCTATAATATATATATTCTATAATATTCTATATTTTTTCAAAGAAGAAACAATTCAGCTCTTGATTTTGGACTGATCTTCACATCCTTCCAATAAAAGTAAGTTATGGATTATAAACTAAATTTTTTCAGTCAACATTTTATTCAGACTAACTAGTCAGTTGGGAAATTCCACCCACACAGGATGTCTTTAAAAAATTAAAGAAATGGGATCGTACAGGATGTCAATGTTGCAGGTTGTTGCATTCATATCAGCCTGTCTAGCTAGAGTCCTGACACTTGACTGGCAGCTGAAGCTTACGCAGCACCTGTTGATGATATTACTGGATTTTTTAAAATTAAATTCATATCATTCATATCATGTTGTCACTAACAGGCACAAACACTGCATAAGATGCTAGCTAGTCAGTGTCAGTTGTAATGAAAAGACACGGAGAACCCAGAAAGTCCTCTTTTGAGGACTCGCTCGAGCTCAATAACAAATTGGATAGTTTAACTGTATGAGTCTAGGCTGCCCAGACAGTACACCAACTTCTCAATTGGGAAGCCGGGACTGAGAACATAGAACATCATTGTGAGACTTTGTGAGAATTAGAATTCTTTTAATTACAATTAATTAAAAGCCGAAAATGACAAAGCAGACCATCGAGAATTGCAGGTCCTGTTATGTTTCACAGTGAAAATGGAAAATGTAGCACAAGTCCTGATCTTACCACTGATGTGTACAAGTCCATAAACGTATCAGGCATTTTTTGGATGAAGCGACTTCTCAGACCAAGGTGTCGTGGACACTTGGTCTCAGCCGCTTGTCTGAACAGGTTGTTTAACTTGCAGATGCTTCGTGAGGCAAATGATCAGGGAAATATAAAGAGAGAAATCACAGCAGTGGTTTTGTTTCTGAAGCGGAAGATCCAGAGCTGCTGCGGGCCTGCCGGGAGAGCGGGGTCCAGTACTGGGACTGGGGGTGCTGCTTGAATTTACTCTGTGGGCGGACCTGGGGGAAGTCTGCTGCTGAGTGACATGCAAGCGTCACACTTCCACCACTTCCACTCTGTAACAAATGGTTAGACATGGTTCCTGCAAATTTGAATTGTAAATTAAAAGTTGAATTTAAAAAATTTTATTTAAAATTTTGATTTAAATTCTTTTTAATTTCAAGGAATACATATATTGAAATCTGGTCAGCGTTGTGCTTTTGCAGGTTTCGAGAAGACAACCCCTCCTTCTTAGTGGCCAGTTACAGCAGTATCGACACTTACTGAGATGAAAATTAGGCCAGGATGATGAGTAGCGCTGCGGACAGGGTGATGTCTGACTACCACTTGAGGTCTTCCCTCTTCAGCAAATTCTAAAACATCATCTTCGCCTGTTATGAACCACACTTGTGTAGCACTCCTCCCTCTGCTGGGGAACACACATTTTATCTTTTTTCCCCCGTACCTCTTGTTTTGATGACGAGCCCAAACAATCATTCATGATCTCTATTCAAACATTCTGGCAGTTTTCCCCAATCAATATGTTTTATTTTATATTAATATAAATATTATATATTTATTTGAATATATATGTTTTTATATATTCATATCCATCTGTATTTTGTAATATTTATTCCACATAGAGTAGGATTGTTGTATCCTGTTGTATATGTTTTTAACATAAAAAGACATTTTTATTTATTTTATTAGATAATAAAAGTGACAAAGTGGTAACCCCCCAAAAATATATTCATATATACATTCATACTCACACACATAAAAATACATACATAATACACACACACAATATATATATATATATATGTGTGTGTGTGTGTGTGTGTTTGTGTGTGTGTGTGTGTGTATGTATGTATGTATTTATATATATATGTATATGTATATTCATTACAATTATAATAACTGTCCCAGAAGACAGCAAACCTTACCGGAAGATTACTAAATACAAAGGAAAATGTTAGTAATGTATTTTGTAATATTACAATACATTTTTATTGATTTTGTTTAATAATAAAAGTGACTTGGTGGTAAAAAAAATATATAAATATATATTTGTTGTTAATATATCTATATATTTGTGGGAGTTTGGGTTCTTCATCTAATAGAACGTCATCTTTTTTGTCTTAAGGGCTAACTCATGGTTTTCCCTTCCGGAGGGCTCAGTCCATGCCAATTACAGGTCCAGTGTCATTAGTCGACATGTCCACGAGGCTGCCGTGATGGCCTGCTGCCAGAGTAGGGGTAGGCGAGGGGGGGAAATGGGAGGATGGGGGTAAGGTTTCGTCAGAGAGGAGGAAGCTGCAGGACACATTTAAAAAGAGGAAGACAAAAATTTCGATTAAAACCGACACTTATTTTGATTGTCTTACACACGCACACAAACTGAATTCATTACTTAGCTCTTTGCGTTTTAGATTTTGTTGAGATTGCGAATCTCCGCCTCATAAAAAATAAACAGAATAGATTACCCCCCCCCCGAACACAGACATCACTGCACAACAAAAACAACAACACCAGAAAACTGAATTCATCAAGCCATGTGCGCACACAAGTGGTGACACAATCAAGTTACGATAAGTGGACAAAAGGCCATCTGTATCGCATCCCACGTTCTGACTTGCTCTGATTAAATTTTCTGTCATTAAAGACGAGAGACCGCAGAGATTATGCCCAGTAATTTATTTCAACATTAACGTTTGTAGTTCTTTTCAGTCTGCAAACCCGAATGAAATGGGAAAAACAAAACAGATTTATACTGTTAACAAAATATCTTTTGGGGGACATCCGGGCTAATGTTTTGCATCCCTCATTATAGAATTCACAACTTCATATTTGATTCTTTTTAAGCAGTGATTTCTATTGAGTGAAGTTTATATGTGGTGAGCTATCAAATCAACCCATCCAGACTGGAGGGCAAAAACCTCTGATGAGATTTATTTAAACTGATTCATTACTTGAGAGAGGAAAAGAAGGATACTGGGGTGTAATCAAAAACGCCCTGTTTCAAATTAAGACAGAGCTTGAGTGACAAGGACAGAGGTTCTAAGTCATCAAGAACGAGTGACGACTGAAGTTAGCTGAGATAGAAGATTTTAGGATTTTTGAGTACACATGCTAGCATTGTACTACAATGTAAACAATGTAAATACTTGTAATTTATTTTTCTAATAGTGACACATAATGACAAATCAGGAAAGGCAGAATTGATTAGAATATAATTGATCCTGTGAGATTTTCGCGAATTTCTTATTAATGCACTTCTTATTCTATCATTTTGGAATAGCGTATTCAGGATATTACATCAAAGTAACTCCTCGGAGGTGTATAATGTTGATTTTGTTTTATTATGGATCATGCTTAGTTTATTTAAGTGATTCATTTGAATATAAAATATGAGATGGTTCTGTGCATAGTGCAAATCCAGGTTCTGGAAACTAGTTTTACTTCGGTTATTTGTCAACTCATTGGGAGCGATGTTCTTTCATAAGTGCATATTCTCGAGACACAGACACAAGCACTGCATAAACACAAACACACGTACCCCGACCCACTCACACACAACAAACACACACACACACACACACGCACGCGCACGCGCACACGCACATGCACATGCACACACACGCGCGCGCACACACACACACACACACACACACACACACACACACACACACACAACTAATGTATCACTTCATAGTGAAGCCATTAACTCTAAATACCAATGTCATAAAAACACTGACTATAATTTGCCAAATTTCTATAAATAACTGGATTTTCAAAGATTTTAAAATATGTATATATTTTCTACAATTCAATTATAATACACAAACAGACCAAAACAACAAACAAACCAAATAAGCATGGCATTAAACTCCGCCACTTACCGGAAGTGTACTGACAAGCCTCTAAGTTTACAATGGCGCCTGGAGTGTCAGCGCAGCATGTGAGGTTGTAGTTTAAATCCAAACTGACAAAGGGTGATGTGCATGTCACTGTAAATAAAATAGGTGAAAAGAATGTGGGATGATTTAAGGATGGTGAGGAAAGTTATATATCACGAGTGTTGCAGTACCTCAGTGCAACAGGAGGAATTCAAGCCCAGATCGTTGGGGGTGGAGGAGCTTTGAAGATGATCCAGAGTGAAGAGGGGACAGGAAATGAGTGTGTTGGCATCTTGTTTGACAGACATGACATTCCAACCTCCGAGAAACCATACGGTGTGCGCGCTGCTGTGCTACAATCGCCCACACACGATTGAAATGCAGCAGTCTGAGATCTTGTTTCCTTCCCAGATATCGTCATCTCACTTGAGCAACGACATGAATGCTTCTTGAATGGTGAAGTTCTCGTTTCGGAGCATTCACCTGATGACAGCACCAAGCAGCTCATAGTTCTACTACAAGTGATGAAGCTCCCCCTTATAAACCAGGGAGGGATGAAAAAAATATGTCAAATAATTCAACAACAACTTTAATTAGAGCTCTCTCACTTTTCAATGTGTTTTTTAGTGAAGGGTGAGGCAGGTTCAGTTTGGTTGATATACAGTATAATGTACTTGAAACACTTCAGTACCTAAGTGTAAAAGTATATTACTTTATTGAAAAGTACTGTGTTCAAAAGAAGGATTATGCACTTAAAACTAAATGAATTACTTTGGCTTATGTTGCAGTAATCGCAATGCAATTTCCAGCATTAGTGGTACTGATATTATTTTCACTGGGAAAAGATGTCAGCATGATTATGTTGGGGTTTATGAGGGTCTGAACAACATAAATAGGTTAAGCACTCGAAACAACTGTGGCTTTTCAAAATGATGCCCCTAGTGATGATGTTATTTCAGGTCTATTAAGGAATATGCACGAATAGGAAGGAAAACAGTCAGTTGGCTGTGAGCGCAGTCAATTGATTTGATATGTTGTAATGCTTTGGGTGTAATTTGAAAAATGTCAAGTGTTCTGAGCGCCATGAATTTTTAACGTGCTCTTGACACTAATTCGGTGCCTTATTTGAATAATGATGTAACTGTGGGCGTCAGTTACTGAATCATGGTAGTTTTAATGGTTACGGTTTTTATATCTAAAACCGGTTAAAGATATGAATATTATTTTGTCCCGGACATATACTTTTTCAAAGGCTGGTTGTGGAATGACCTGAAAATCAAACATACTGCAGCCTAAACAACATCATCATTTTGGCAACACATACTTAATGCATTTGAAAAAGCTCCCAAGGCATGACAAGAAAAAATAAATAATAAGATAATTGGTAATTGCTAAAATTGCTAATGGCTAACAACGCAATGTAATGCAATGACATGTACTATATCTGTACATGTCATAAACTATTCCCGAATGTACCCAAATTCCGACTTTTAGTGAATCACGATTTACAAAAGGTGTATCCAGAGCGCTGCAAGGAATTTGCATGCACTGTAAACACTTCAGTTGTGCAGTATGCCCTCTAAAGGCAGCATATGTTGACCAATCAAATCAAATGTCATATATTTTTTGTTCAAAGGCATATGTTTTCTGAATCGCTTCTTCTTTTCCTTTCAGCTTGAATGCCACAACCAATCATCTTCCTCCATCCAACCCTATCCTCTGCAACTTCATCTCTCGAAACAATTAACCTCCTCTCATCTTTTACTCCAACCATAAAGTTCATTTTTCATCTCCATTTTTCGGCCTCCAGCCCTACAGTTCAAACCTCAGTACCATTATCATCATATATTTACTATACCTCCTCTGTACATGTCCAAACCATCTCAGTCTGACTTCAGCTCAATCACACATCTTACATGTGCTGTCATTCCGATGAACTCATTCAACATCCTATCCATTCTCATCACTCCCAGAGAGATCCTCAACATCTTCATCTCTGCTACCTCCAGGTTTGCCCCTTGTCTTTTCCTTTCCTTTCTTCAAACCAGACAGCATTGCTACTCTCACCACTGTCTTGTTCACCTTTCCTTTCATCCAGGCTGATACTCCTTCTCTTTACTTCCTGTAGCCTCACGGCTTCCTCACATTCACACACATGTATTGTATCTTGTTGTGGCTAACCTTCATTCCTCTCCAGGGCCTACCTCAACCTCTCAAGTTTTTCCTCTATCTGTTACCTGCTCTCGCTACAAATCGCAATGTCATCTACTAACGTCATATTCCATGAAGATTCCTATCTTACCTCATCCATCCTCATCTGTGGTTTCTGAATCTACAGTGTGTTGGACTCTCCCTGCCTCCGTACTCTATATCATACTCTGGCACTTTTTGTGAAAAGATGGAAATGAACATCCATGCAATGGCAAACTGATTAAGTATGAAACAACCCTCAGATATTCGCCCAATGACATTTGGGGAGGGAGGATGGTTTGCAGATTAAGGATGATGGGCCAAATGTGAGTTCCATACAGGTCAGGTGATGTGTAGGATCAGTTTGCAGTCTTGCGGTGGTGAAATATTTATTCCCGCGCTGTATATCTTGTCTCCATATTTCCACTCAGTTTGCATCAATGCTTTGTTCAGCGTTCATACATTAGTCTCATTTAATTTTTCACAGTGCGGATTCCTGTTTCAACCTATTAAACAGATAACTGGCTCTTCAGAGCTAATGAATATGAAATGATTCACCATATGTTATCAAATGCCTTGAATCAAGAAAATTTGTTTTCGGTGTCAAATCAATTCCCACTGAAGAAAGTATTGATGTGCTATTTAATATCTATCGATATTAGTTCATTTCCTTAAACACCTGTTGACAATGACAGGAATCATTCAAATGGTTTTAGGATGAAGTTGCTGCAAAGAGGTGATGTTGTTTAGAACTACTGGGGAAACATGGTCTTAGTTAAATGAACTCCATTATAAATCAACACAGAAAGTGTAAAGAGTCTGTGTTTACGGGGTATTTATAGGAGAATGGTAGATGGAACAGACTTTGAATGATGAATGTGATCACTGTAGCGGGATCCAAAAATAGTCACCCATACCCATTATATTTGCTGCCAACAGCAAGAAAATGTGGCAGCATGTACCGGAGAAATGGAATTGTAGAATCTGTGACAAGCTGCAATAAAGCTGTCCTGAAGACCTAACCAGACAGCAGGTGCCTTTTTCATTCCATTAGTTTGTCACCTTCCAATAGTTTTCATGTTTCAAAGTGCATTGTAATGGTTTCTGCCAGGGGTTGAGCCTTCTGGAGAGTATAAATGTCAGTCCAGTGAGTTTGAGAATGTAGGAACATTTGAATTTGGTGACATATGGACCTCCTGGTCTCGACTCCACTCGGCGCTGTATGTGCTGTGCTACAGCTTGTTACAGATTGAAGTGGGTGGATGGTGTTGCACGGTGAGGCAGCAAAGCATTATCAAACAGGCATTACATTTGTTTGTGCCTATGGGTTTTGTGGTCATGACAGGGGATATATATTTTTCAAAACTCTTCAGTGGCCTATGAGGGATCGCTATGGAGGCAATCTCTATCAAGGTTTGATTGATGATGTAAGACGGTAAATTTGTTTGACATGCACAAGCTAAATACAACTTATTGGATTATCAGAAATTTCTAGTAGCAGCATTAGAGGCAGAAGCACCAGCAAATTCGAGACACATTCTGTTGTCTAATTCTATCCTTGTTGTCTCCATCCTTTTAATTGTCTCTTTTATTTATATTTATATTCATATTTATTGTTATTGTTGTGCTACTGTAACAAACAAATTCCCCCTATCGGTATCAATATAGTATTATTATCTTATCTTATCTTAAATCCTGTAAGATTACAACCACTGGTTTAAAGTAATGTGTGTTTTAACTTGCGAGTACCGTGTGGGTTGTCATTCAAATGTAACCGAACAGTCAAGCTACTCTGTAGTTCACCTCTCACCTGGAGATGTTCCCTCTCCGGGTGGGTTTGGATGACAATTAAGCCAAAGCACGTTACGAAAGGCTTTGTTGTTTTTCTCAAAAGCTGCTCGGCAGGTATTGATCCGAATCTGAATAGTTCAAACTTGACCAAACTCAGCGGTCGATATCATTCCTACCCCTGTGGCAATCACTCGAATGAATTTCTGTTCTTCTTCAGCTCCGTAGATGCTCCTGCTCTCTGTTGCAGGCCTGACTCTGGTTTCAAACCATACTGTTTGTTCTCATGTTCTCGCATGGCAGCTTGACTTGAGCTTGGAGGTTGTAATGTTATTTGTAAATGTTCAAGTATGAAATGTGGTAAAATCACTTCAGCTCATCACGTGGATTCAAATAATATTCGGGTGCTTGGGATCACATGATGCCAAAAAACTTTGTGGCTCAGTCTTCCAGAGTGCCACCCAAAAAATAACACCTAAGGTTTTATTATAGCTGATATTAGGAATGGACCACAGATAGTTTTTTCTAGATTAAAAGTACTGACTGCAAAGCTCTTTTTGGACCAAATGATGCCATCCTCGTAAATCCCAGTTAGGACACTAGCAGTATATCCAAGAGTAAACGCTGGTATAATGCATAACAGATACGAGCCATGTCTATGGAGGTTCTCACTCCAGGTCACGGTTAATTCTTGTCTAAATCCTTTTCATGGCAACTGGGCTTCAAATTCCTTTATTGAAGTTGTTTCACCTCTAATCCGAAAGGCCTGTTCTTGTTGCAAACTGAAGAAACCTCTTGGATGAGAGGTGAAATGTCATCAAGGGAAGAAATTCTTGTCCAGTTGCCACAAAAAGGGTAGATACCAGCCATCTGTCTGGCTTTGGCAGCCACATCCCTGCTGATAAAGAGTGGGAAGATGTCAAATACTGTTTCCAGGAAACATTTATACCATCAATATTAAAACATTAGCAAGTAGATTAAAGCGATATGTTGAAACAAAATATGTTCATCCCTCTAAATACTCTTGCCAAGATGTCGTCAATGTGTATCAACAGTTTTATGGTGAAGGTATCTTGAAACTTTTCAGAGCTGGTGGCAGAAAGTTGCAATGCATGCTGAAACAGTTCATATTCACCAAGAAGCCACAGTCATGTTTTATCTATCCTCCTGGATGTCCTCTAAAGGGAATATTGTGGCCGAGGCATGCAGACCTGTAGCCTACCGATCACTAGAAGGACTTAATCACTGTCTCCTATCCCCTGTTTACACCTACATTTACACACAGTTGACATTGAAGGCTGTGACAGGAGGTGACCTGTTCATACATTCACACGCCGATGCATCAGGACCGAACAGTATCTGCAGGACGCTAGCGGCTCAAATGAACTCATTCACTGAAATTTAAATAGCTTCAAAATAATAAGGATATTTATGCACAACATAAATTTGTGTCAAATATATTTAATTATTTTAGAATTTTTAAAATATGTGACATCTTTTTTACTGGTTATGAATAAGAGTAGAGGACATCTATGATTCTGGTCACACCCCGGACTCTGCTGTGAAGTTTTCTAACTTCAAAATAGGGACTATAATCTTCATTATGCCGAAGCTGCTTTCATCCATGCGCCTTCTTTCAGGAGTGTGATTTGAGTGAGCCGGATGGGAGGGGGACCAGATTGCTTTGAAGAGTTTGGCTGATGTCTCAGCTGAAATATCCCACCCATATCATGGCTGGACCTTTGAGGCACAATTCCGAATTCAGGGAGGAGATGCATGAATGGAGGAAAAAGATTAACAAAACTGAAAATTCATAAAAAAATTTAAAAAAACATAAAAAAGTATTGAATGGCTCAGTTTGTTTAAAATGTTTATCCTATACACTGGGAAAAGACAGGGTACTAGCAGAATAATGGTATAATAAAGAAAAAGTCATAGCTGTAGATGTTAGTATGGAATTCATTACAGGATGCCTGCTTGCTAGAGTTTTGTTTTATATGATTCTTAGTTCCACGCTGCTGGTGAACGTATTGATGGTCAAATTTCATTACTCTCTGAGACACCCTGTGCACGCAGTCTCTTTTGGTATTAGTCTGTTTCCTTGCAGCTATTATCTTGCCTTACAGCTGCCTCAGCATCATCACATAATTACCCCTAATATACTGCCGAGTCAGGCGCTACTAAACCTACTAGTCAATATGCTCTTATGACCCATTAACAAACATAAACTGAGCAGCAGCAGAATGTATTTATGGTTTTACGCCGTGTAACACAGTGGCTGATGGTGAGTTGGGTTGAGTGATTTATCCTGAGGATGACCAAGAGCTGTCTTTTTTCAGAGACAGCGCAAATCAGTAACGCAAGTGCTGATCATTCTTCATTTGTTCATTTGTTCATTTGTTTTTTTCTGTTCGTTCATTCATTAATCTGTTCCCCTTGTCCTGTACACAGAGTTTTGGCAGGGCTGGAGCCAATCTGCTATCTGAACATAGTCACAGTGACCCGACGATACTGAGAATACATTACTCAGAAGTTTAGTATACATTGGTAAAGTAATTAAAGAGCAAAGCTGTCTTCCATTCCTCGACGGCTTACAGGTGAATCGGCTAGTCGAAAACAAAAATAATACAAAATACATTCTAAGAGGGAGAGGAGACGGTGTCTCTTCAGTTAATATGCTGTCTTGTACTGCTGAGGCTGCTGCTCTTGGTTTCACTGCTGTCAGTCAATGTCCTGAATGCTTAAATAGCATATTCACATTGTGCTAGCACTTGGTTCACATTCTTCTCCATCTCTTTTCATTTTCTGCAAATCACTTCCAGCTCCAGCCGAGACTAAGTGTTGTTGAAAACATGTGACGACAGTGAAAATAAGGCACGGAGGACCGTAAACAACCTCAGTGCTCACTGATATCAAAGATAAAGCTTCCTTATGCTTGAGTATTTTTCATAGTAACAGTAAAAAACATTTAACATTGATAATTATCAGATCTTTTTCGGAAAATAAGTGTTTATATTGTTTGATGGTATATTAATTGGTCAATAATAATTGTTAAAAGATCTTTTTTTTTGTCTGGAAGCATCTTGAAATATGATCGACCGAGACAATCGAGCGAGATAGTCTCAGATGAATGGAAAAATGCAAAACTACGCGGTCCCTTCAGCTTTCCAACTTGCGGTGATGTGAATAGAATTCGTGAAAAACCTTCCACCAACAGGGATCACATAGGGTCACACAGAGTCTTGCAGGAATTCTCCTCATTTTAAAGGGGATAGAAGGTGACAGATGGCACATTGGTCAACAGCTCAAATAGCTCCTGAGGGGTTACTGGATCTCAAAAGGTCAATATAATTGATTGGTTCCCATATTTTAGGAAATGCTTTATTAGCCATCTGCAGATGTCAATAACTTTATTAGCCATCTGCAGATGTCAATAAATAACAGAATAAATGAAAAAATTAAGTGCATTTGGACTCCTATAGATTTAATGCATCCTTGAACTAAAGCATGGAGACGAACCTATTAAATTACTGAGAAAAATATGCCTGTATGTTTTGGCTTGAATGTGTTTTTGTGTGTATGTGTATGTGTATGTGTATGTGTATGTGTATGTGTATGTGTATGTGTATGTGTATGTGTATGTGCATGTGTATGTGCATGTGCATGTGCATGTGCATGTGCATGTGCATGTGCATGTGCATGTGCATGTGCATGTGCATGTGCATGTGTGCAGAGGCATTTTACAAAGACATAGGTTAACCCATACAAATCTTGAATTGCATGATTCATGATTTGATGATGAAAAGATCGTTTTTTATTATTTATTGTTTATTATTAGCGTCATTTGTGTGTGTGCACTCACACTTGCATGTGATTTTTATGTGCTGTCTGTGGACATAAGGTGCATGTTAAAAGGGTAATTGCTTCTTACATCACTTCCATTTTAGCCCCACTTCTGTCACCAACCCCCTTGGCTGGACCACAGGGATCAGAACTCCCCACTGAGTCCTGTCATGAGTGTAAAAGGGAGCCTGTCCATGCAACAATGCGCTTAATTTCCTCAAGGACATTCTGGCAGCCTTGGGTCAAAGTGGAAAAGGTAGTAAAAGAAATTACTATTGATCTACAGATGTTTTCTGGAGGAGTGGGGGCAAGCCAAAGACTAGGCAACTATAAATGACAAAAACAAAATAATAAGAAATACACAGTGGAACACAAATTAAAGAGCTGGATTCTTCCAAATAATTTCAAATGGGTCGCTAAACTTTTTCCCCGATTATCTTGTAGTGACAATGTAGATAAATAAATAATGCATTTGAAACCTGTTGAATATTATATATTCAAACAATCGCAAACAATTATTCCTTTAGATTTTAGATAAATAATATAATTTAAAAACTTAAAAATAAAAAATTGGCCCAGTGTTTCTGAGATAAGGATCGCTACATGTTGTTTTTATGAATTTTCCTTTCATTTCTAATTAATGGTACATCAAAAGACTTAGACTGAGACTTAAAATGACTTTCACTTTCATTCAGGTGTCACTTTTTTTCTCGTCTTCTAAATGTTCAACAGAACAAAAAAATAGCAACATTTTGTCGAAAAAAATAAAATGTGAAATTGGGCAAATACTTATACTCTAAGATTGTATGAAAATATAGTTAAGATATAAATGATCATATGTGTAAGTATATTGAAAGTCAATGACGTGCAGCCTGGGGAGGCAGGTGAGGCAGAGATTCACCTGATATTGTGAAAAATAAAAAGCTAATGATGTTGACCTAAAATAAATATATAATATTTTCCCACTGATATGTGTTATAAATGTATTTTCTGTATGATTCCAATTATTTTTGACATGTTCATAAGTAAGAAATGATGAATTCACGCACTTTCCCATCGAATACAGGGCAGAAAGCTGAGGTGCGGTAGCGGTGAGCTGTGCCTCACTTCTGCATTTGCAGTCTCACAAACTTGGCTGCATGGCGCTGCTTGTATTTGTCTCTGAGCATGTTGCTGATATTAGAGTTTGAAGATTTGTTAGATTTTTATACATACCATGTAATGTTTTCAATGTAAGTGTGATATAGTCATCCTCACTCAGACAACAAGCTGCAGAGGAAAGTCACAAGGTGAGGCAGATGGTAATGTGCCACACAGCTGGCAGGTACTTGTTGCTGCTGTCCTTCTGTAAGGAATGTAGGATAAAATAAACAGCACGAAGATAAATAACGTAAAAAGGAGGACTTTTACCAAAAAGTCACAGAGCTTTTCATGGTGGGAAAGGTTAGGCACATGGACTTCGTATACGAATGACGGTAAGACCACGAGTGGCTTTCAATAAAAATAATGAGATGAGACAGAGTAAAAAAGAAATATTTAGTTTCAAAAATTAGAAAAAAAAATTTAAAGACTGTAAGTGAATTATTGTGTTTTTTTCTACTCGTTATCTCTTGCCAAATATGTTCCTATGTACAGTATGTGTATGTGTGTGTGTGTGTGTGTGTGTGTGAGCGAGCGAGAGAGAGAGAGAGAGAGTGAGAAAGTCAGGCATGCATACTGCTAATAGGAAATAAGATACTCTTTTTAGTTCTAACAACTGTAAATCTGACTCAAAAGGAATCAGTGCCTCACCAGCCATTAACCTCATTATATGCCACTGTTGGTGTAGTGTATATCACACTTGAGTAGAATAGAAAAGAATAGAATAGCCTTTATTGTCTTTGAATGCAGCCTCAGGGTGGCACGGGCCAGTGTCTCCCAGAGCCAACCTCGGGGTAAAACTTTTTGCCAAAACCAAATATGCAAATCAAACCTATGAATCTCATACCGGATCGGTCGAGGCTCGGGTTAACAATGACCACGATTGGTGCCAAGAGCCTACAGGGTACCAGTGAAAATTGGGACATTGTGGGCCGAAGAAGGAGAGAAGGAAGGCGTGTTCAGAAGCAGAGAGAGAAGAGGAAAGGCAAGAATCTGGGACTGAGAGTAGGTACTTTGAATATTGGGACGATGACAGGAAAAGGTCGTGAGTTGGTTGACATGATGCAGTGAAGGAAGGTGGATATACTCTGTGTCCAGGAGACCAGATGGAAAGGTAGTAAGGCTAGAAGCTTAGGAGCAGATTTTAAGTTGTACTATCATGGTACTGACAGGAATAGAAATGGAGTAGGAGTTATCTTGAAAGAGGTGTTTGTTATGAATGTTCTGGAGGTGAAAAGAATGTCAGACAGACTTATGAGTCTGAAACTGGAAATTGGTGGTGTGATGCTCAATGTTGTCAGTGGCTATGCCCCACAGCTAGGATGTGAGTTAGAGGAGAAGTTCTTGAATGATTTAGATGATGTGATGCAGAATATCCCCAGAGATGAGACTCGTAATTGGTGCAGACTTCAATGGACATGTCGGTGCAGGCAATAGAGGTGATGAAGAAGTGATGGGTAGGTTTGGTAACCAGGTAGACTTTGCAAAAAGGATGGAAATGGCTGTAGTGGACACTTTTTTCCAGAAAAGACAGGAACATAAGGTAACTTCTGAGAGTAGAGGTAGGGGCACGCAGGTAGACTACATCTTGCATACACAAGGTAAGTTGAAAGAGATCAGTGACTGCAAAGTAGTGCTAGGTGAGACTGTAGCCAGACACCCTAGGACGGTGGTTTGTAGGATGACTCTGGTGACAAAGAAGATCAAGAGGACAAAGGCAGAGCAGAGGAAAAAGTGGTGGAAGCTGAAAAGGGAGGAGTTGAGAAAGGTTCTGGGTGGGCAGGGAGAGCTTCCAGATAACTGGACAACTGCAGCTAATGTGATCAGAGAGACAGGTAAGAGGGTACTTTGTGTGTTGTCTGGAAGGAAAGCAGATAAGGAGACCTGGTGGTGGAATGAGGAAGTGCCGGAGTGTTTACAGAGAAAGCAGTTTGCAAAGAAAAAGTGGGACACTGAGGGGACTGAAGAGAACATACAGGATTACAGGGAGATGCAGCGTAAGGTAAAGGTAGAGGTAGCAAAGGCAAAACAAAGGGTGTACAATGACTTGCACGCTCGGTTGGACAGTAAGGAGGGAGAGAATGATTTATACAGGTTGTCAAAACAGAGCGATAGAGACGGAAAGGATGTACAACAGGTCTGTGTGTGATTAAGGACAGAGAGGAAAATGTATTGACAGATGCTAGAAGAGTGATGGGAAGATGGAAAGAGTACTTTGAAGAGCTCATGAATGATGAAAATGAAAGAGAGGGAAGGGTAGAAGAGCTGACTATTGTAGACCACAAAGTAGCAGAGATTAGTAAAAGTAAAGTGAGGAAGGCACAGAAGAGGATGAAGAATGGGAAGGCAGTTGGTCCTGATGATATGTCTGTGGAGGTATGGAAGTGTCTCGGAGAAGCAGCTGTAGAATTTTTGGCTAGATTATTCAACAGGATCTTAGAGAGCGAGAAGATGTCTGAGGAATGGAGAAGAAGTGTGATGGTGCCCATTTTTAAGAATAAGGGGGATGTGCAGGATTGCGGTAACTATAGAGGGATAAAGTTAATGAGCCATACATTGAAGTTAGGGGAAAGTGTAGTGGAACTAGATTGAGAGCAGAAGTCAGCATTTGTGAGCAGCAGTATGGCTTCATACCTAAAAAGAGTACTACAGATTGAGTATTTGTTTTTAGAATGTTAATAGAGAAGTGCAGAGAAGGTCAGAGAGAGCTGCATTGCGCTTTTGTAGACCTCAAAAAAGCTTACGACAGGTTGCCAAGAGAGGTGCTCTGGTATTGTATGAGGAAGTCTGGAATGGCAGAGAAGTATGTTAGACTGGTGCAGGATATGTATGCTAGCTGTGAGACAGTGGTGAGGTGTGCTGTAGGTGTAACAGAGAAGTTCAAGGTGGAGGTGGGACTTCATCAGGGAACAGCTCTGAGTCCCTTCTTATTTGCAGTGGTGATGGACAGGCTGACAGATGAGGTTAGACAGGAATCTCCAGGGACCATGATGTTTGCAGACGACATTGTGATCTGTAGTGAGTGCTGGGAACAGGTTGAGGAAAATCTTGAGAGGTGGAGGTATGCTCTGGAAAGGAGAGGAATGAAGGTTAGTCGCAGCAAGACAGAACATATGCATGTGAATGAGAGGAACATTGGTGGAACGGTGAGGCTACAGGGAGTAGAGATCAGGACGTTGGAGGATTTCAAGTACTTAGGGTCAACGGTCCAGAGCAACGGAGAGTGTGGAAAAGAGGTTAAGAAAAGGGTTCAAGTAGGTTGTTATGGGTGGAGAAAAGTGTCAAGGGTACCATGCGATAGAAGAATATCAGCCAGAATGAAAGGAAAGGTGTATAAGACAGTGGTGAGACCAGTGATTCTGTGTGGTTTGGAAGACTCCAACATTCCATTACATGCATTCTTTCTTTTCACTCAAAACATGATTTTAATTTATTGCTGTACATTCCCATCTTGCAGAAAGGGGAGGAGTTCGATGTCCACAGGTATGAGGAGACCTTCTGTGGCGTTCTGTGGTACTCCTTGGGAGTCTCAGTCTATAGCTAAAGGTGCTCTGGTAGGATTTGAGTACAGCATGTAAGGGGTGAGAAGCAGTGTCCCTGATACTGAGCAGCTTTCTCAGCATCCTCCTCTCAGACAACTCCACTAACGAGTCCAGTTCAATTCCCATGACAAAACCGGCCTTCCTGATCAATTTATTAAATCTGTTAGCGTTGGCTGCCTTCAGCCTACTGCCCCAGCACACTATAGCGTAGAAGATGACGCTGAACACTGCCCTGTGATTGAACATCTGCAGCATGGCTCTGCAGACATTGAAAGACCTGAAACACCTGAGAAAGAACAGGCGGCTCTGACCTTTCTTACATCTGTGTTTTCAGTCCAGTCTAGTTTATTGTATATATGGACGCCTAGGTACTGTACTCGTACAAAATCTCCACATTTGTCCCATTGATGGAGATGGGGTTTGGACAGGTCCTCCGTTTCCTGAAGTCCACCACCAACTCCTTCGTCTTTGTTGTGTTGAGTTGCAGGTGGTTCAGTCCACACCACTCTACGAACCTCTCCACCACACTCCTGTACTCAGCCTCTTGGCCTCTGCTGATACAGCCCACGATGGCAGAGTCATCTGAGAACTTCTGCAGGTGACAGGACTGTGAGCAGAAGGTGAAGTCAAGGGTGTGGAGTGTGAACAGAAAGGGAGCCAGGACATCCCCTGTGGTGCCCCCTCGCTGCTCATGATCTTGTCAGACACGATCTTCTGCAGCCTTACATACTGTGGCCGGCCTGTGAGGTAATCAGTAATCCAAGCCACCAGTGGAGTATCCACCTGCATGTCTAGTAGCTTGAGTAAGTCAAGTCGAATGGTGTTAAAAGCACTGGAAGCCGCTCCAGTGACTTCATGGTGTGCGATGACACGGCCACTGGTCTGTAATCACTGTGTGTGTTAGGATGTGTTTTTTGGCACAGGGACCAAGCATGAGGTTTTCCACAAGCAAGGGACAACCATCATGCTCAGGCTAAGGCTGAATATATGTTGAAAAGCACCACACAGCTGAGAGCACGTCCTTTGAGCACTCTAGGGACAAGGCCGTCAGGGCTCACAGCCTTTCCCGACCAAAGGCGACTGAACTCTCTTCTCACGTCGTCCAAGGTGATGACGAGGGAGGCTAGCAGGTCATCATAGAGCCCCAGTGTATAAGGGAGGCAGGGCTGAGGTGAAGAGACAGGAGCAGGGAGGGTCATTGAGGAGAGATGGTATGAAGAGGGTGCAGCTGAAAGGTGGAGGGGGGAGGGGAGAGGGGGGATAAGGTGAATGGTAGTAGGGGGGTTTTGGGAGGGGGGTGAAGGCAGGGGGATGGACAGAGGAGATTGAGGTGAGTGTTCGGGGGGGGGGCATGAGAGGAGCTGGGGTGAGGGTGGGCAGAGGCCAGATCATCAAACTTGTTAAAGAACATGTTTAACTCATTAGCTCCCTGCAGGACACCTTCCACCCCCTGGCCACTCTCTTTTTACTGGTCAGTGATGGTTCTCAGACCACTCCACACCTCCCTCATGTTGTTCGGTTGGAGCTTGCTCTCCAACCTCCTCCTGCATGATTCCTTACCCACTGTGATCTTTTCCCTGAGCTCAATTTGCACCTACTTCAATTCCTCTTTGTCACCTTTCCTGAATGCCACCTTTTTCTTGTTCAGTGTCGCCTCTATGTCCTTTGTCACCCATGGTTTATTGTAAAGGAAGCAAAGTATGGTTTTATTTTAAAATAAGAAGGTCAGGGTTTTGACCAAGAGAGGAATCACTGGGGTAATGGTTTAAACACATGTTCATGTGCAGCAAGTCAGAGAATTGAAAAAGATTTATTTATTTAGTTAACCATCCGAAAATTTATTATGTGTAGCACTCATCTGCACTCGCATGGGGTGCTGGAGCCTATCCCAGCTGTCGGAGGGGCAAGAGGTGGGCTTCACCCTGGACCACCGTTGACCAGGGGGGGCACGTATAGAGAGGCACACAACCATTCACTCTCTAATTCACGCATCTGGGAAACTTAGGGTGTCCGATGAACCCACTGCATGTCTTTGGACTGTGGGAGGAAACTGGAGAGTCCGAAGGAAACCCAAGAGGGAGAGAATATGAACTCCTAACAGAGAGTTTGAATCGAACCAGGGACTTTTTGTGGAGGGAAGAGGGAGCGCTAACCACTGAGCTGATAGAAACTCTACCGTTTCTGTACTCACGCCAGTCTGGATAATGAAGACCCCCATTTTTTCATTACACAGTTGCTTTTGGTCAAAGCAGGGTGTTGCTTCCTCTCTAAAGGGCTTGACCAACAACAGCTGCTTCGACATTTTATCCTTGTTTCCGAACAAACAAGCTTTTGGTCCTGCTCTGCAGGACTGGCATCCCCAGATGGCGTCGAATGAAAAGGAGGGAGAGAAAACCTTTTTGTGTGTCTTCATTCAGCTTGTGATTGGACTCCCTTCCCACACTTTTTCTGATTTTTCTCTGCACATCTGGCTGTGCGTCTTCCATGTTCCTGTGTTGCCTTCTGTTTTTTTTTTCCGTGATTGAATAATTCACCTGCCCCACCACTTTAAGCTTCACTTCCCCCAGCCCCATTGCACTGAATGGGTCACATGCTCAATTAAAAGTGAAATTTCAATTTGACGTGTGAGCTTCAGGAGAGAGCACCCTTTAATATTCATCGCCGTAACTGTCTCTTTTGTCTGTCAAGTCTCCGTGCATACCATAAAAGTGACACTGAGGATATAATAATTTGCTAATGGTGTATATTAGTAAGATAAGTAGGGCAAAGTTGACAGCTGATTCAGGATAGCACCATCTGCTTAGTAGGATTAATTTATCCATCCATATGTAGTGATTATTTATCCCTCTCCTACCACTGCTGTTTACTGAGAATTTTGACGATTGATTGAGCTGATGATTTCAGTTGATGATGAGTGTGATCGCATTGGCAATATAATATATGTCTGTCCCCTTTCCAGGCAATATGCAGAAAAGGTGTTATCAATAGATACATACATCCATATATCTACCCGCAGATGCACTTCTTATATGATTTTTAATGCCATGTTATATGATATTAATCAAGAAACTGAAGAAGGGCAGCTCTCACCTTCAATATTGGAGACTGACTGAGTGTGAGAGCAAGGTGACCTAACTAAACATACAGAGCTTTCCTGAAACACCAGGAGAATTGTGATTCACGTCTCATCTTTTTTTTGGCCCAGTGAACATCAATATGATCCTTTTTTTCCTTTGTCTGAAGATTTATCCTTTTTTAATCTTGTATTTACAACTTTTCACCTCAACATTCCACAATACATTTATTATTCCTGTCATGTCCCTTTTGCTGGTGTTTCCATCTTATCATATCGTTTTGTATGGAGATTCTGTATGAATAATCAATAATAGCCATTAGCATGTTACAATATTGATTTACAAGAGCGAATCTAATTTGCATTTCTTAATTTGATCAAGGGACAAATTATCTTATATCCCATCACTTACATCTCTGCACTGGGCCTGTGCAATCCAAAATACTACACAACCAAACCGCAACAGTATTACTACTACTGCTACCCTTACTACTACTACTACTACTACTACTACTACTACTACTACTACTACTACTATTAATAATAATAATAATAATAATAATAATAATAATAATAATAATAATAATAATAATAATAATAATAGTAATAATGATGGTGATGATTGGTGAACCTCTTCTCTCGCCCAATGACTGCTAGGATAAGCTCCAGCCACACCACAACCCTAAGTGTAGGATAAGCGGATACAGATAATGAAATTCTTTTTCCTATTATTATTGATGCTAGGTATTTGGACAGAGCCAGGGCCACAACATCCCAAGAGCCCTTCAGTCTGATTAAAGTGATTTGTTACAGAATAGAGCATGTACAATCTTGTTCCAGCACCCTTCTATGTTTTCAGGCATCATTGGATTGAATACACTGTGCCTTGTTTTAGCCAATGATGAATTCCGGTCACACGTACAGCTATTAGCCACATGTTCTCTGGATGCTCTCCACTTACTCTGCTGCTTCCAGATATTGACCTTTGCAAAAGAGGTTCATTTGACCAAAACAGCACAATCAAGCAGAAAGCAGGGGTCGAGCGGGATCTTCATTTTCCACCTCTCTTGCGTTAATCCCTACTTTCATTGTATGCATTAGAAATGGTCTCAGGCTTAGCTCAGGTACATTAAACTGGGAGCATGAAGCTAATAAAATTAAATTAATTAGGTGACGTGCAATAAATGGAACTTTTTTTTCAACCAAGCCTTTTTAGAAATATTTTGTTAAGGATGACAGAGGCCATAAGATAAGATTGGATTTCATCTTCAGTGTTTGGCTGCATGAAACAATATCCTACAAAACTGTTTTTCATTTGTATGTTTCCTTTCATTCTAATTTTTAGGATTGTAATGGTTTTGGGCTACATTTTAAACCATTGACATAAGATTTCTAAAACACAAGTAGCGTCATTTGAGTCTATCATTTGGCCTTGAAAGAGTTTTCACTGCATCTCCGAAACATATTGCTTTGTGGTGGCAAACAACTGGGAGCAGTGGCTTTGGTAACAATGTTAAAATCCCACAGTGTCTTTTTTAGTCTCGGGCAGCTTAAAAACTACTAAAACTTCTATAAACAACAACCTCTTCAAAATAATAACTGTTCAAGTCCAGCGGTCTTCAAATTGACTGTAAATTTTGCGAGTGTATTTGGGAGTGCATAATGAATCATAGCACGCATTGAAACCCATCTTATAAGGGATTGAGGTCTTGATGCTCGTCGAGTTGCACAGCGACTGTTTGAATTCAGATGGATGAGATGCTGCCACGTCTTGGCCAAAGTCACCATGGAGAAGTATTGAAATTTCTAGGTCCGCTGGGATGTCTTATCCTCAGAAAATATGGCATTGCAATGTCGTTATACAGCCAGAGGTTCTGACATGAATCAGCCACTGAACAGTTAAACACGCCACCAGTATTTATATAACTGTCCTCTTGCAACAACCAATCGTGAATAAAACTGAAATATGAGGAGTTGGCGTGTGGTGTTATGGGCTAAGAGCAGGAGGAAGATGATGTATATTTCCCTCCTTTTCCTCTTGAGGTGACCGGAAATAAAGAACTGAAATACTGGGGCGGGGGGATTAAGAATTAGCAGGAGACGCTGCTGATGTTTGCAATGCCAACAGCATTTGCATACATATACATTCAACTCAAAGGCACTAGCATTGGCTTAACATTTAATTTCACAGTGCCTTTTCATTATACCTTCATTACTATACATTTATACATTTCATATCTCATCACGCATGATAATGAAATCCTTCTGGAATGTCAGTATTATGTTGAAATACATGATATATATTTTTTTATTCATTACAAAATTGTACTTTTTCTTCTTCTTTCAGGTTTCAGGTTAGCTTTAAATTGTAGTTCCACCACCTCTTGTTAGCGTATCTGTAATAGGTAGTGTTTTTTGGGTGAGGTTGTTAGCCCCACGCCCAACCCCCCACCTGGAGGACTAGGTGTTGCCTTTCGTCTAATTTCTACCCCGAAACCGGCTTGGTAAAACCTACCAGGGGTATAACCCCCGCTGGTATGACCTCCAAGGTCATGGAAGTACACAAGCCTCTACAACACGGTCGCGTAGCAACACATAGCGGGGATCATCCTCTCAACCAGGGCTACAACCACTATTGGTACATGGAACGAAAGGATCATGTTCGAAGCTGGAAAGACCACACAAGTTGCCATCGAGATGAAGCCCTCAAGTGGAACCCCCAAGGATAAAAGTGGGCTACACCTCGGGACAGCTTGAGATGCTGGCTCAGGACCGAGATGCTTGGAAAACTCTTGTTGGCGGCCTAAACCCCAGAAAGGGTTGTAGGCGATAGTAGTAATAGCAATTCCACCTCTGCCAGTTTCAATGTGTATCCTCCCTGATGGATTTATTAATCGTGTGTGTGCGTGCGTGCGTGCGTGCGTGCGTGCTTGCGTGCGTGTGTGTGTGTTGTATTTGCTTTCTCCCGTTTTAAATGTGACCACAAAGGTACTGGATGTGATTTGTGATTCAAATGTACAGTAAGGACGACTATTAAATCCTTGTAAAACAGTTAATGCACTGTCACATTGTCCTGGGATTTTCCAAATAGGTTACAGTTTCTGAGAACTGCCCAAATGACCAACAAGTCATGAATCATAGAAGCGGCCACCCAGCACATTCTTCAGACACTGCTTATGGGAAAAATACACTGAATGGTGAGGAGAAATTAAGACAAAGTATTGATAGGGCTTCTCCCTTATAGCTACTGAAAGTCACTTGATGAAGCGGGTACGGGCTCTTATTGAACCATTTCATCCCAGCAAAAGAAACGCCAGAGTTTGCAAATGACTGTGGGAGAAAATAGATGAATAAGTAAGTCACATGGAGTCACTTCACTGAATTTATGGAGCCAAAGCAACAAGTGTAAAGCAAGATTCATGGACAGACAGTGGAATAATAGGCGTATGCTGCCAGGTCTGGCCTTCATGACACAGCAACATGATGAATCCTCTCTGAATGATGAGTAGGGTGATTTCCATAATGCCATGCCATGTGCTTTATCACCAGGACATACATTTAGGTTGACAAGCTGCTTGGGCGGCATTCTATCACCAGATCATGCTTCAGTGCTTCCTTGTTGCCTAGTAATAGAAGGGAGGGACTTGCATACTGCTTATGACCGGAGAGCTGTTTGTGGAAAGTTGCTGACGGATGTGTGTGTGTGTGACATTACCTTGAATTTAAATAGAACTTTTTTTTTTTTTTGAATAAATGTCTAATATCTTCTGAAAAAAATGACTTTGTCTCCAAATCCGGCAGAGAAAAAAATCAACACAGCGTTTGCCACAACCAGAGAGCATTATCCAACACATGTTGTTTAGCTTGTGAACACCAGACATATAACAGGTAATATTGGGGCTGGAATCCCTGCTACCTGCATAGAGCACACTTGTTAGGCTGAAATTAATGGCCAACCAGCCAATATCGGGAAAAATGATGGCAGGCTCGGGAAGGAATTCAGCCAGAGACAGCTGGAGGAAGGATGAAAATGGCAGCAGAAGTGATAGGGGACAGCAGAAGGCATTTTCTGCCATGTCTAATGCATTTTGTCTTCTTATTGTGGACCTGTGAGGCTGTGTCACTGTGCGAATCTAGGGCCGTATTACACGTCCAACTCAAGAGGTCTCCAGTTCTATTTCGGTAATTTGTTCCTTTTGCTGAAATCCAGCCCTACTTTTCATCCTTATTTCAGTTTACAGTTTCAAAATGATCCGAAGTGATCCTTCTGATATTTTTTTTCCTCCTCCTCCTAATGTCTCTCCACTCTATTCCCTTTTCCCGTCCTTTCTTCTCCATCTCAAATCTTATCTGACCTTCATATTATTTCCTACTCTGAACTCTCCCATAGCAAGTCACTCTTCTCTTTAACCTATAATGGAATTAAGATCATGCATTTAACGTGCACAGTTGCATGAAAGCCTAAACCCTTCTCTTTGTTTTATTTGTCTCTTGCCCCCTTTTTTTAAGTCTTTCTGTCTGTGAGATGACGTGTCTTCTCTGTAATTTTTTTCCTGAATCTTTCTTCCTGGTTGGTGAGCAAAGAAGTCACAGGTCAGCCACAGTTACAGGATATCCGCACGATCAAAACGAGGAGACTAAGCTATTATTATTACTTTATTATTACTACTTATTTACTCCTCCCTTAGACGAAAGTAGTGATGTAACACTGTAGGTATGAACACGAAATTCTAAAACTAAAGTAAGTAATCTTGCTGGTCATTCTGTACATGCTGCATGATACTCTTACTTCTAAGCTCAGGTTTCATCTATATTAATACCCCATCTTTCTCATTGTGTGTGTTTTACATCACCTTCCTTCTATGGTTATCAGCGTCTGATTAATCGTTCAGCACGAGGGGAACAATGCCTTATCAGCTGATAATGGGACATATGACGAGACACATCCACACATTTTCATTCAGTCAGAGGAACATTCAAAAACTCTAAAGCCTCTGTATTACAGGTCATCATGATATACAGTATCATACATATGACCATGAAATGCTATTTATAAACCTTCTTTATTTGAAATCTGACTTTAGGGTTATTTTAAAGCAACATTAGGCAATACTTTCAAGCACTTATGTATGTAGCTCTTACAGTACAGAAGTTATTACAGAGGTGAAAATGGAAGATGTTTATTAACAATGTAAGAATTTCATGCAACTCAGTTTCTCCTGTTATTTCGTTTTAGTGTTTGTTACACTTTTCTGTCATCTCTTGTATAACTGATGCTTCTTCGGCAGATGTGCACATTATGCCCCACTTGCACGAAAGAAGGAAATCATCAACTCTTTTGCCGTGCTGTAAATCCGACAGAAAAATACACTCCTGTGTCACACTAGGGCTCAGTTGGTCTGTTAAAGACTGTCTAAAGTTTGATCTTACTTATTTTGACATTTGCCTTCAAACGCACAACCTATATGGATAGGGGCTTCATATTTTGAGACTTTTAGTATTTGTGAGAGAAGGGTGTTTAGTCAGCCTAGCATTTATGAGTGTGTCCTTGTGTGTGTGTGTGTGTGTGTTTGTGTGTGTGTGTGTGTGTGTGTGTGTGTGTGTGTGTGTGTGTGTGTGTGTGTGTGTGTGTCTCGTTCAACTGTCCTGGGATGGAGGGCAAATATGGGACTGAAGTTGAAAAATCTTGTGCTCCAAAATATGGATAGATGGAAATAGAACAAATTTCCGTTAAGGTTTGTGAGATTTAAGGATCAATGTGCCTTTTTATTACCTCATATTGAAAGGAGGCTATTGGGAATGTCAAGAGATGAATTTACATTTTGCTGGGAGGCATTGTTGTGGGAGCCCATTGAGACTCTGCACCTCCAAAAGTAGTTAAGACTGCTCTTAGAAAAAAAAAAAAAATCTCAAAAAGAGTGCTGCTTTCAGTGGGATTCATATTTGGTCTTGTTTTGACATTATTTCTAAGGTCTGTCTCATGTAGGTTGTACTTTTCTTAACAGCAGGATAATTACCCATGGCATTGAAAGACAGGCTCCTCTGAGCATTTTTTGGCCTGTTAGACAGATAAGATTGACGCACTTTTTAAGTGTTATCATGTAGTAGCCAGTATGTGACTACAACAATTTATTTTTGCAAGACTTTGCAAGAGACTTATTAAAAAGGCAACCTCTAAGAAGAGACACTGTTCTCAAAATGTGTACCTCTCTATAGTCATAGAAAAATAGCTTTTATATGTTTTTTTCATTTTTAACATAAAAAAATTAATCGTAGTCTGTTTTATTCCTGATGTCAAAAATGTGATCAAATTCATGTTGAATCAAACAGTCACAGCAAACAAAAAATATTCATAGGATATTGTTAATTGTTATTATATATTTTACTGTATTACTTTACAGTAAGTTGACTTATGTTTGTTCAAAATGAATGTAAGTCCTTTCTCAAAGTCAGAATTTTCTTTAATGGTGGACATTTGCACACCTCCTTAGCAGGGGGTGTGACTCCCTGTCAGCACCAGGCCTGTCTCCAGCTCCCTATCTTTCTATTCTTTTGGTTAACAGAGACTGGCAGAGAGGATCGAGTGAGACAGTGCAGGGTTGACAGCAAAGCTCTGTGATGACCATTCCGAATAACGTGAGAGGCAGCAAAACATCAACTGAAAATTGCCGAGTGCAGGCTGCAGAAGGAGGTTAACGGGAGCAATGGGAAAGTCGGAAAAAACATGAAGTGGACTTCACTTGCATTTTTTCTAAGAAATCCATTATAGTGGGGAGAATCAGCTGGCAGTAACATGCTGAATATAGAATTGTTGCCTTCAGTTTGATGTTAGAAATACTGTACAAAACAAGGGGTAAAGAGATTTGCTGAACAGATTGGGACATGCTATAATTATTGAGGTGCTTGTTCAAAACGGTAGAGCCAACCATACTTCCAGGCACCGGTCCTCTGTCCACAATATCATGCTGCGGCTGTAAGATCATTTGGTTCTTGGTCGGTGGTTGTTTTTTTTTTCCCCCTTTCTTTCTGCACTGCAGTGTGTTGACAGCTACTGGATCAACAAGCTATTTGGAAAGACTGGCCTTGCAGTGGACTGTAATTTGATTTTCAGTGGAGAGGAAGATGCTGCTCATGTTACCGATTCATGGACAATACCTCTTTTATGCAGGCCGCAGGAAACACAGTCACACACACATGCACAAACACACACAATCCATCCATCCATCCATGGGGGCAATTTCTAATCCATGATACAGACATATAATATGTAAGTAGAATAATTTTGGATTGCAGTTTAAGTGAGAAAAACAACTTTTCTGAAATAATCACTTATATTGACAGTCTGATATTTATTCCCCAGCTCTCTGCTTTATGTGTAAAGTAAAGCATTTGCGCTTGACACAAATCGGACTGGCTGAGTGGACTACCTTATGGCCAAGCAAAGCTATTAAAAAACTACACTTTCCAAAGCACAGTTTAAAGTGTGTCTCACGATGCCTGCCTATACTTGCTGGATTGGCTTGAATATTCGTGGGCGATCAGTTGGTAGGTTTTACACCCGAAGGTAATTCCAAAACAGGATGACTCAGAGGAGGCAACAAACCAAGATCCATGAGAGAATACAAATAGATGAAAAGTGTCTAGACAGGATGGTGACAGTGCAGGCTGAGCTGTGATTGTGTGTCCATCAGACTCGGCTCCCTCTCTGATGACCACAATCATCCACAGAAACCGATGCGAAAGGTCAGATATTTGTTTTTTGCTTTTTACATCCCTGCTCCGCCATAACGTGACCTTTCTTTGAACATGCACCGCTAAAAGCCGAAGGTGCTCCATCTTAACTCCCCTCGTTTCGTTTTACGATACCGCATGAAAAATTCACGCCGGGTAGAGATCACCCAAATGTATTGTGCAGCTTTAATCCAGCCTCTGGATGTTGGGATTTTAAAATCCCACAAAAGAAGGTAAGCAAGTAGGAAATAGGTAGGTTTTAAACTGGACACAATGAACCCATGATTTTCTGGTATTTTACCTAGCCTCAAAAGACTGAATCTGAATTCTCATTTTACATGTATAGAAAAATGACATTAAATTCATCAGTGATTCATTAGGCTCTTTGATTGAGAGATGAGTTGGATGCTTCCCATGTGATCCTGTGAATCGCTATTCTCATAGAGCTAGAATGATAGCCATCAAAGTCGCATCAGTCATTAGAGCTGGTGTTTCTGAAAAAAAAAGAAAGCGAAGAAGAAAGTGATTGACTGACTAAGGAACTTCTGTGAATTTGTCTTGCTGTGTGATGCCAGATTTTGATGCTCTTGGAGACCGGGTGCTGGGACATTTCTGTGAAGAGGGTGGCTTGGGTCAGACACCACCAGGCACTTTTAACCACTATGATATAAAAACAATAATTCGCTGACAGACCTATCAGAGTCAGCTAATTAGGCAGGACTGTGGTTTGCTGAACAAGTGTCATCATTTGAGAGGGTTGGTCGGTCAAGCGACCTTTCGCCTGCTTCTGCACTGATAACACTCTGAACCGTCACCAAAAGGAGTTGTGTGAAAAGGAGAGGTGGAGCAGAGGAACGAAGGGTAGGCAGAAAAGTCTGCGTAAATAAAGCCCATGTCAGTGAACCACAGATGGGGTTCGCCGAGAGAATGTGTTTTGTCCATGATGGATTCTAAACCATGATCCACTCATTCCATTCATTTAACCTCCATGATTGGACAACCAACTTTCAATATCACCAACATCAAGCATTAGAGAAAAATACCAGAAAACTGACAATATTGTCTATTTTAGATTTTGTCTTGTTTACAGTCAGAAATAAATAAAAACAAAAAAATCTCTGCTGCTAGAAAAAGGTTAGACAGGCTTGAGGAAGCCCATCTCATTGCTTAGAGATAGAGATAGAGATATTTGTGTGATTGGATGTGTAGGTTGCAGGAGGTGTATTTAACACATTCTCTAAATCTCTCATAGGAAGGTCTTTGGTAAACTGCCAATAAAAGATTTTCAACCCTCACTGTCTCCCCCTCTCCTCTTGGCCCGGCTTTCCATCTCTTGGCGAATGCTTCTCTCTTTATCAGCTCGTCGCCAGCTTCCTCCCGGTTATTAATAGAAACACAAAGAGAGAGTTTGATCGTCTCTGTGGAGGTTCATGACAAAGTTGAAATGGATAAAGATGAGATTATGTGTGTGAATCATGAAATTACTCAATATTGGCAACCATCAATTGACAATTTTGAAGGTGATGATAGAATAAATAACTGAAGGAAAGCTCAAGTAAATGATTTCTAGTCATCAGGTGAAGTCACACTTAGTTCTCGTGGGATTTCTAGTTCACATTATGGTCAGTTACAGAGCATAATACAAACCCAGCCTCTGCCAAAATACCGTAATTTCCGGACTATTGAGCGCACCCGGCAAAAATAACGGTATCGCTATCTTCGTCTTCCTCCTGCGCACTAAAACCATTAAAGTCGTCTTCTTCATTGTTGGAATTGAACAGCCTCAGAATTACTTTGTCACACACTTCCTCGGTCTCTCTTGGCGGCATGAAGCTCGTTAGCCCCCCAAAAATCCATAAATTAGCCGCATCATTGTTTAAACCGCAGTGTTCAAAGCTTGTGACAAAAGTACCGTCTTACGGTAAATTGCGGTAATTACAGTAATCTGGGCTCCGGTACTGAGAGTGCTAACCTTTCTGTGCCATTAAATATTTCCTGCATCATTGGCCTACCTGGTGATAGAGTATTATTTAGCAAGCTTCCTGTAAATAATATCTTGGGGAGAGTCCATGGCAAAGTACGTCTGAGGCTGTTTTCTGCTACTGAGAGAGGCTCATAATGTTATTCTCGATGTGCGACAACCTCATGGAAGGGATAGGGTGTCTGTGTAAATCCATTTGATGAGGCATTTAAGATCTGACAAAACCTTGAATTTGACAGATGCATCTGCACTGCACTGATCTTACGCAAAACCTCTAAAGTAACTAATGAGAAAACACAGCTTTGCCTGTTGCACTGTGGAATCATGTCGAAATCCTTTTTAAAAACTGTTTGTTCAAGAAATTTCAAATCAAGGTATTGTGTTGAGCATTCTGCGATGTGTAGTTTGTTATCACAGAGGGTGGGTCCATGATGGAAAAGCAAAAGAAGCCTCCATGTTTGGGTGTCATGACACTGCTGATTTTTAAGGTGGTCTTGTTTTAGAACACTATACTCAGTACGCAGCTGCAAGGTGGTACCATCATGATCGAAAGACTCCCCTGATTGGATGTTTTCTGGGAAGAAAACCTCCACTGGAAAGGCAGGCTTTCTTGCACTCAGTGATAATATATTAAGACATGAATTATGTACGTATTGGGAAAGAACAGCTCCTAAATGAGAGAATAAAGACTCTTTATATCTTTTTTCGATGAGCGTTTTCTTTGTGAACCCCTTGCTGTGTTGCTTTTGTCAATGTTCCATTCTTATAAGAATGAAAATATCTTAAGAGTCTACATAACTGACTCCTGTGCTGATCATAGATTTTTCTATCAGTGTGGTAGTTGGATACATCTGGGATTAGTCCATATCAGTTAGTTATAAATCAAAATATCAGTAGAGTCCTTATATACACCATGTATCGGAGGATGATATGACTGGTTGGATGGACTGGAAGTTCAAGGGTTTGTACTGATTATTGTGTAGTTAAAGTCATGCCTCGAGGAAATAGCCTTGATTCGGAGTCAGAAGTGGACCTGCAGGTACAATTCAGTGTTTAGTGTCTGCTGTGATTTTTCTTGATAGAGGACAGGTGTTATGTATACAGATGCCATAATTCAGGTGACTGAGGAACACATCCTCACTCCCAATGCGTCAACCACCTTATGAAATGTGAAAGTTCCCTTAGCGTCACATACCGACGCATTAAACACCCCTTTTTGTCATTTTGTGACAAACCTGGAGCGTCACGTCTTCATCAACATCAGTGTCTATTTCTAAACCTAACCGAAATAAAAGCGGAGTTTGTATTTTCCACATATATTTCTGTTGTAAATGAGGAATTACATTCCTCCACTGACGCTGTACCTTAAAGTAGACGCTTCTCCAGGTGTGTCTATCAATTAAGTTCCGCGTTCGTCGCAAAATGATCTCCCATTTTCATTTTTATTGTTTTCTGGATGGCTACCCCCAGTCCCCGACCACAAACAACCATCCCACACCTTGTGAATCTATGTACACACCAGGCAGAAGTTGCTCGCTGCTCATCCCTTCAGCTGCTAGATCTCGCTGAAGGGAAGTGAATGTATGGTTCTTTTGAAAGGCCGATCGATGATCATCTAGTCAGCCAACATTATTAATATTTCAGTTGAGATGAATCTTGGGGGGAATTTCAAAAAATTTTGATGCGTTTTATTGATTTTCTCTCCAATGCTTTTAAAGTAAAGAATATGCTGCAATAATAAAAAAAAGTAAAAAGAGACCTGTGTCTTTATCGGAACCTTTTTACATTTAGTTTTCTGTTTGTTCTGTACATCCTTTGGTGCAGGTTGCTAGTTTCTTGAACTTTTTTATTTCACAATTTAAATACTACTTTTACAGAGAATGAGTCTCTGCAAGTCAGCATAATACAGGAAAGGTAATGGCGTGAAACAATAAACCATTAAGTCGAATGACTTGTAAAGGCTAGATAAAAGATAGAAATACCACCCAGTCAACATTAGCAATCACTTATTGCAACAGATGTGTAAAGTCTGACTGTGGATGTATATTTGATAGCTGGCACTTATGTTCTTTTTTCTCTTTTTTGCTGATGTCTTTTTTTTTCTCCCTCTTGTGTTTTAATGCTTCCATAAAATATAACATAAATCAAGTACTGTATTTAAAGTAAAGTATATTTACATTCCATCTGCATTCTAAATTGATATTAATGTTTTCTTGATTTTTTTCACTCACTTGGCAGCTCAGTAATTGATTGGTATTTTTCTGTATATTTTGTTTCTGCTTTGCCTGTTTTATGAAGAGAGTTGGATTGTTTGCTAGAGTTTTTGTTTTGCTTTGTGAGGATGAAACTACCTAGAGTAGATTGTACTGTTAAAAGTGTGGGATTGATTTCACACACAGAGAAGCAATCCCGCATACGCTTCATAGTCATCTGCTTTAAAAATTGATATATTTTTCTTTCTCGATGTTGTGGTCAAGACTAAGGTGCATGCATGAAGCCGCCTCACATGTTTCACTCCTTGATCAGATTATGGTAAAAAAAAAAAAAATTTAACCAATGCTGTAAATGGTATCCTCAACCAAATATTAATCTAAACACATCCATCCTGCACCAAGTTGTCAGTTATTATAAGCATCACTGTTCTTTGGCCAGATGGGAGTTAGACCTTTGCCATCACTCAGCTCACAAAGCTAACAGGTTACTATGGTGACAGCAGAATATAGTGTTTAGTGGGGGGGATGGGTTAATAATCAACTTCCTTTTACAGCTTGACTATTTCCTAATGAGCCATTGATGCTGTGATATGGTCAAGGCTAAGGTATGCAAAGAGCATACTGGATGTGAGAGATGAAGTGTTTGTTGTGCCAGTGACTTGAGCTCTTGTTCTATGGGAGCATATTGTGGTCATTACTCAAATGAAATTAAAACGCATTGGCAGAATGCTTTATCATTGTATTATTCCATTTTATCCTGCACTTATTCCAATGAATATGATCAAGCACTGCTACACACACATACACAATAACCATAACCTTACTACGTCATCATAACTTGTTACCTGTGATATATTATTTAGAATGTCTTGTACTATTGCACCATGGGTCTTAGAGGAACGGTATTTCAACCCTCTGTATGTGTGAAACATGGCAGTATTGACAACACAGTTGACTATGACTTTGACTATCATCTGACATGAGCCAGGTGACCACTAGGATGGGAATTTTGATTATCGTCTCACATAAGTAATATTACTTGCAAAGAGTTAAGGGTTTTATGAAAATGGGTCAGCCCTTGACCGAGACATATGTGTTTCCATGTCGCATATGTTTAGTTCAGGCATGGGCAAACTACGGCCTGCGGGCAATAAACAAGCGATATGCGGGGTTTTTAATCTGTCCCGCCAAACTTGGATTTTTATTCGAATTAAACTTCATTTATTTTCCCTTCTCCCTGAATTGCTCACCTTCCCCCAATGTGCACTCTTCATCCACAGACCTTTGTTGGAGTGTGGCGTATTAACCACTACGTCACTTTTTCACTTTGCCCTCTGAACCCTTCTGTTAATGAGCTGATCACAGAAAGATAAGTGGACAGTGAGTGCCTTGTCTTTAACAAAATATTTTTCTGAAGTTTGATCAACAGCTGTATGCCTGATATATCAAACATTTTTGAGGAATACAATATCAGCCGGCACTTTGCCATGAAGCATGCTACCTATGCTTGTGAGAAGTCACAGTAAGAACAGGTGGCCACGCCTCAGAGGTTGACGGCTAATTTACTGACTCAGCAAAAGAATTTTACCGACAAACCGCAATTCAAGAATCAAGCACCAGTGTAACGGGAGGGATATGGACCCAATTGCAACATTACAACTCCACACCAACAGAGAAAGAGTTCAAAGACTTTACTGAACAGTCCCTAATAGCAGAACGCAAATGAAGCAGGAGAATTGGAGACAGGCAACAACGGTACCGGCAAGACGGCCAAGGGAGTGCGGGAGCTACCGAAACCTATTGAGGCAGTGTGGAGACAAACTGCGTTGGCTTCTGGAGGTCCCCCATTGCCATCAAGGCAACCTTTCCATTGGGGAGGTAAAGAAGTCAACCTGACAAGTGAAGCTTAGGTCTTCGGTCATCACTGATCGCCTGCCCTGTGCGTCCAGGGTTACCAAATCAGCTGGAAAAAGTCCTAAGAACCGTGAACCAAGGCAAATTTTACGCTGGCATTCAAATTAGCGATTAGCCATTTTTTTAAACCCCTTGAGGATGGCAGACAAGATGCTGACGTTTCTGGGCTTGACCTACATATTTGAACAGACATTCAGCATCATGAACAACAGCAAAGCTGGTCACAGATCCAAGTTAAATGACTAACACTTCCGATAAATCCTAAAATTGGTAAGACAAAAATAATTCCCAACTTTGATGCACTGGCAAAAAAGGGAGATCAGTTTCTAATTAAACTGAACATGAGTTCCCCCACTGTGAGTTTCTCTACTGTGTTTTGAAATCAGTGCATTTGGAGAACAATTTCTATGCCATTTATATTAGTTCACACTAACACTCCATCCACCTGTTCCTGGATGTCAAATGTCTTCTGTCAAATTTCAGAACCCATTGTTGCCCGTGAGACAAAATGTTTGCCCACCCCTGGTTTAGATAGAGATCTCGAGTTGAATCTGTAGGGTCTGGATTCAAGAAATTTCTTGACGTGTTTGTGTGTGTGTGTGTTTGGGTGTGTCTGTATCCTGCTTAACCATATATAATTAGATTTGCTTCATTTCTTTGTGCTGTAGTGGATCTTTTTCCGACTTTTCGCAACTAGAGTCTATTTTCAGCAAGTGTCAGACTGCTGATTAACACCATTTGGAAATATAGCTAATACATTTGTCCTTGACACAGATAGAGACACATGTACATTTACACTTGGCAAGTGCATACCCATGAGCATTTTAATTTATATTCATGTAAATTCTGTATTTATCTTAAATTTCTTACTTTGTGTCATTCGTGTGCCATTCGTGTTTTTTATGTCTAAAACTCAAACCGTTTTTTGAGTTGGAAGGTTTTTGTGGAATCTTTAAAGTGACTGAAAATGCTGACATCAAAGTATCAAAGCAGCATCAATGTAAAAACGGGACTGGCTTGGTCTTTCAGGGTGTATTTAAAGCGTACGATAAATACACAACCAACTTATTTTTAGATGTCACCTGTCACCCTTATATCAAAAAGTGTCATTTTGAAAGGGACTGGATATATTTTATCTTTTATGAAGCAAAGCATTGATACAACTTCCGTTTTATATCGCCCTCCAAGTATCACGCTATGAAGTCACCACAAATGTTGATGTCACTTTAAACACTGGGGAGGAAGTGCAACATGAATCAACATGGTTGATTCTCTTTTTTCAATATCCGGTCAGTTTTTGATGGCTGAAAAAGATCAAGTTATGGTTAGTTACTGTCATGATGGTGACCAAATACAGCTCTTAGGGGAAAGCGGCCTGTGGAAATGGCCAGACCTATTTCCTTCTTCCTTGCAAGCACAGATGTTAGATGCTTATGATGCTTCGAAACCTAACCACTTACGCTGCAATGAGAGCTGCAGGTGAAACCCAGCTGAGTTTAAAAAAAACGTGACTCTCTTTGAAATGGTTTGTTCTTGTCACAGCTTCAGTTTATTTATTTAATTTTGTTCCCTTTAATGTTCTTTGATGGTATTGTAGAGACATGAATTTTATTAATGATTAATTGATGATCCTTTCAGTTGGGTGTTCTGGTGTCAATCTTCTGAGTCTTTTTTTTTCTTTTCAATTTAAAACCAAACATGGGCTTCTACAGTGCATCTCCACAAGCCTTACTGAGTTCATACTCAGTTACTTATTTTTTTACTCTGAAACAATACAAACATGGGCTATTCCAGCCAAGCAAGTACCATGAAATGTCTGGCTCTCACTTGCCAATAAATCAAAGAAAGACGAACCGTCAAGTGTAAAGATGTGCTGCCTCTTTGAAAAACATATTCACACATTTGTTTTTTAAATAACCTGCTGGTCTCTTGTTTACCGTTAAAAGTGTGGCTCCATAAAGATGGTGAGTTAAGTCATACAATCACTGAGCCACTTCTTGGTGATGTAAACAGGGAAGCGCAGAGGGAGGCATTACTGACAGCAAAACAAAAATGTAACTTGTAGGCTCAATCTGACAAAATCTGAAACTAAAGACAGAACCAAGATGCAATCTTGATTTACAATTTAAAAAAGTAGCATTAAAATACATTTCGTTGTTATTATTATTATTATTATTATTATTATTATTATTATTATTATTATTATTATTATTATTATGAATAATAATAATAAGCACAGATGTTGAATAATAATAATAATAATAATAATAATAATAATCGTAAAAAGGATTGTGACAAAGCCACACAAATCCATGCACTGGGAGGATTGCAAGCGATCCGCCTGCCTCGGTGTTGTCTGAGTATCATTTAATTCACAGTCTAAACACTGGGCTTGCTCCTTGTAATTATGCTTAACTTCCACATATACACATCGGGCCAAGGTACCCAAAATACAGCACAATGCCATGTGTGACAGCTGAGCGCTGTTGCTTCAATTTAGTTAAATTAGTGATTGAATAAAAGCTGAGCAGCTCTCGGGTCAAAGGAGAGACAAAACACAATGCAGCTGAAACTAAATCTACCAAACAACATACGCTGATGTTCCTTTCTGCAGGATTACACTTTGGCTTTAACTGTAAACCCCCTTCTGCATGTGATCAGTAACAAGTCAGAATCAAATCACAGCTGGAATAATAAAGAAATCATTGATTTGAATGATTTGTTTGCGTTGATATGCAATGGTAGAAAATGGCAATTAAAATCCAGTGTCAGCCCATATTAGTCCCATGCTGCTAATTAGTCTGAGAAAAATACATGTAAATAAGAGGTACCATTCGTTAAGACTTGATTCTGTGTCGATCTGTTCAAATCTGTTTTTTTTTCCATTGCCCGTTTTTAGTTTCATTCATTCATTATCTATCCCGCTTATCCTACAATAAGGGTCACAGGATGCTGGAGACTGTCCCAGCTGTAATTGGGCAAGAGGCAGGGTTCACCGTGGACCAGTCGCCAGTCAATCACAGGGCAACATATGGAACCCTGCAACCATTCACCCTCTCATTCACACATCTGGGCAATTTAGGGTCTCCAATGAACCTACTGCATGTTTTTGGGGCTGTGGGAGGAAATTAAAGAACCATGAGAAAAGCTACACAAATTCTGGAAGAACAAGCAAACTCCACACAGAAAGGCCTCCCGTTAAAATCGAACCAGGGACCTTCTTGCTGTGAGACTTTTAAAGTTAGCATTGTTGAGCAGTGGAAATTTAATCTATTGCAGGGTCAATGATTTGTAAAACTCAATTTAGTCCCAAAGTCCTAACATAAACTCTTCCCAGATAGTGTTACTTTTATTAAACCTGAAACTTAAAATACCATCAAACCATCAACCATCAAAGTTGGCGAGCTTTCGTTTTTTGTGGGACGAGGTCTGCAGTAGAGTGTAGAATATTGGTGCCTCGAGCGAAACGCCGACACATGGCGACAACTCATATACTTGATTGAAAGTGAGAGGTCAGAATATACAGAATATAACTACCTTACGTCAGGACTTGACATGTCAAGAAATAGCGTCAATTCACGGACAGTCACTGCGATTTTCTTCTCCTACAATGACTCCTTTTCGAAGCCACATAGAATACAATTTCCCCTCCAAAGGCCATGCTGTATTTACAGAAGCCCAGAAAGGACAACGTAGTCTCTCCATTCCCTGTTCAGTATTTTAATGAAGTAACCTCTTTATAAGGGATCATATGTAACATAATGCCTCCCTGGCAAAAGGGCTTTTTTGAAGGAAGGGATGAGCACAGAGGTTATCTAAGTATCTAGTGATTGACTTGGTAGCAAGTCAACCTCTTTTAGATCTGCATGATCTTCACGGCAGGTCATGACCATTCATTTTGTGGCATTTCTGGCCATCTGGTGCATCTGTGTTCGCCACATGAGCCGACCCCATATCAGATCTGTCAAATTACCAACCTTTTTCCTGCCACTGCCGCAGGTTATGAGTCTCTGTATGTGCATCTGTGCGTGTGGTTGTGTGTATGCCGGCATGCATATGCATTTTTGTGCATCAGTCTTATATGTAAGCTGTCTTTGATTTTGTGTGCAGCCTGTACATCACTAAGCAATGTTGCCCTAAAGCATGCAATGTAATTTGTTATCAAGCAACTGTTTGTCTTTGTGTGTCTGTGTGTGAGTGCATAGCACACATACCTATTTTTCCTTACTGTAAAGAGGAGAATGAATAATCCAAGGTGTTCTCGCAATAATGATTGGGAGTACAGTATGTGTCTGTGTATATGCAAAAGAGGGGTTAAAACCACCTTGTTCTTCTCATAAAAGCCCCATCCTCCCAATTGTTTCCAAGGAAACGCAATACAATTGATAAACCTGTCGCCTGGCAACATTGCCCAGTGTCTTTTGGATCCAAAGCTGGTGGTGACACTCAGAATCAAACACATTGTGCTGACGGGGCTGAGAACAGAAAGACACACACACACGCACACACACACGCACACACACACGCACACACACACACACACACACACACACACACACACACACACACACACACACACTGTTTCACACTTGTGGCAGTGGCGACTTTTCCACATTTCTTTTCACTGCCTTTTCAACTGCAGGCTCCTACAACGTTTAACCTCCTCCTGTGGAAACAGATGAAGTTTGGATGTGTGATTTCCAAACTGTGACTTTACTAATAGATTTCTAATTTTTTGGTATCAGCTTTAATATTGTCATATGTACAGGGAAACTCTACATATGACAAGAAACAATTTGAATCTTGAAATTCTACACCATTTTATGGACTGACAAATATAGTCTGATGAAAGATAATGCTTAGTCATCCTTCGTCCAGATGATGCTTAGTCTTTAAAATCTCAGTCAGTCAATACATCAAGTGCCTAACTGACAAGACTATATTCAGCAACTAAAGAGTTTGACTTCTTAAAATTCTCATTGCATGACTTTGTGTGGCTGCTTTAGTTTTCATGTGATTGAAATGGCATTAAAATGGCACCTGATTGATTTTTTTTGATAAAATGGAGCACATTTGAAAAGTTATGAAGAAGTTACTAAGATTTTTTTTTCTGAATAATTAAATTAGATTATTGTTAATAATATTAATAATTATTATTAATAGATGATTATTGATTGATAGAAGTATTAAAAAAAATCATCATGCTATCATACTCATTATTAGAAGAATGATCCTATTAGAAAAAAACCTAGGGATTGTGCAGACATTATTTGTATGTATATCTATATTCTCTTAGTTACTTAATGAATTTATTTACATCTACATAATCTTTTTGTGTATATCTAATGTATGTATGTATATATACACACGCACAAACAAATATATGTATGTGTGTCTTTGTTTGTATATACACATATAAATATGTATACATACACACACATATATATTTTATATTTATATGTATACACATATGTGCATGTATGTATGTATGTGTGTGCGTGTGTGTATATATACTGAATATCCATCCCCTTGAGCTGCCACCTTACCATGGTGGAGGGATTTGCACGTCCCAGTGATCCTGGGAGCTATGCTGTCATGGGCTTTACGCCCCTGGAAGGGTTCCCCAAGGCAAACAGGTCCTAGATGAGGAACCAAAGTGCGACTCAGAAGACCCCATGACGCTTGACATTATTGAACCTAATTTTCCCCTGCCCGGACGTGGGTCATCCGCCCCCCCCACAGCCAGGCCCAGGGGCGGGTCTCAATGGCAAGGTTGCCTGGCCTGGTCGCCTGACCTGCACCCATAGGGCTCAACCATGCACAGCCCGAAGGGCTGACATATATATGTTTGTGTTTTTGTTGTTTTTATTCATGTAGCTCGGGTTGGTGAACAGGAAACGCCTGAACATGTTGCATTTTCCAGCTCTCTGATGCAACTACAGTAAATGCAGGTTTTTAAATATATAACGAGACTGAGAGTGCTTTCATACCCATCTCAGATAAGTCAAGCTGTGTCACCATACTGTCTACCAGGAATTGTGTTTAGCTTCATGACACTGAGAAGTATCAAGGTGTTGCTTAAATGGAAATGTCTTTAAACCACCTGCTGCCTCATATGTCAGAAACAATCAAACAAGATGTTTCTAATTAAAAAGAGCATTAAATTTATGATGATTAAAGATTACAAGTGAGTTAAACACACACATACACGCGCATACACACACACACACACCCACACCCACACACTCAAAAATAAAAATAAAAAACATACACGCACAAACTCAACTTGGGACAGGTGCCTTTCTTCTCTATTACAGAATTCCATTGTTGTCGAGTCCATCACAAATGAATATAACCTTCATGCCCAACATGGACATTTCCTCGACTTAGACCCAACAATACCCGGGCAGTAAATGTTACGATCATCATGATTTAAACTAATCCACAGCTGAATGTGGTGCCTAACAACTGCGCTTCTGTAAACTCCCCCCTGACATCTTTTTTTTGGAATCACTCAACCTTTAAGAAAACCTTGATGCTCACCTTGGAGTTGCAGCCAGAGAGAAACAGGCAGCGGGGATGAGTGACTGTCTATTAAACATGGCTTTGCCAATAGAAATGACAATCAAATAAGTGTAATTCTGATTACATGCAAGGGCCTGGCTCAAGTGCGCTTATAAGTTCTCACAGCTCATGTGGCTTCGACCCTGCAAATAATCCTCTCGTCATTATCAATGTTCTTTAACGAATCAATGTGTCATAGAGGTAGAGCAGCTCGGGTGTTCTGGCCCAAAAAGAAACATTATCAACAACAACAGACGTGGCGGACAGAAAAAACAACCTCCAAGCACTCCGAATTCCACGAGCCGCCTGTTCCATCCGAACTTCTTTGACCGTTTTAACCCCTGTGAAATAATACAATTCAACGTGGTGTAGAAAAGGGATGGAGGCAAGTTTTGATTGAACACCGAGTGCCCAGCTGATAATAGAGACATTTTAATTGAAATGTCACGTTTGATATTGTTTGAAAGCTGAGAAGCTCCTTAGCACCATGACTTCATGAAACTGATTGTATTTCTACAAATCTGAGCGCTGGTCACAAGAGCCAGACACTATCCAGATAAAATGTCATGGGTAGAGGCTTTTCTGTTCAATTTTCTAATACAATACTAACATTATACATTTTCTCATACAATACATACATTTATCAGAATCTATGGGATTGAAATTACAGACAAAGAATCAACCCCCTCACTATTCTGAATGGGTTCAATCCCACCTTCAAGGCGCCGCTGTTGAATTTCGAGTCAAATTTGGCCCAAAATATGAATACATATTTCGCTTCTACCACAGTTTTCTGACACAAGTTAATGTCTTGCCAATCACCAAAGTTATGGATAAAAAAAACAAATAATTGCAGTTATATTTGTGGTTTTATCTCCACTTGTCTGTTATCAGAGACCCCTCCCAAAGAATTCAAGGGTAGGGGTGGTACATGCAGATGTGATACAGATAAAGAAAAGATGCTGTTGCAAAGCAGGAGAGGATTGAAAGTGGCCAGGTGAGTTATTTGAAGGGAGAAGGAATCTGAAAAGGAAGTTCAATTAAGTGATTTTATGACTCGTGGGGGAGTATGGTCTCCCAATGTTTATTTTCTGTTTTGATTTCCTTAATGCACATGTTTTTTTCCCTACATATTTACCCGTAGATCTGTTTTTTACCCCCCCCATTGCCACTTTTACAGTCTCTCCACACACTCCCAGCCTCATGTTTGCTGCCTTTTTTGGTGTCCCTCCCACTATCTTTCTTGAAAAAAAAAAATCAATCCCCATGTGTCTCGGTGCATGAATTGATCCCACATGAGAGCTGCTGTTCTCACACTGCCGCTCGTCAAATCTGTTAATCTAGGTGGATTTTTACTTGGAGCTTGCATGTTCGCTACCTGAAGTGGCAACATCCCGCTATTAATCCCCCTCTGGCTCAATATGCAAATACAGGTAGCAGTGATGCTCATCATTATGCCCCTTTAATCTCTAGCTGTAAATGAAGGGGCTCAAGGATTACAATGATCAATTCCTTAACAGGTATCAAAATACACAAACACAGACAACCACATACGTAAACACAGGCAAGCATGTGTACATGTATGTGCACACCTGCACACAACCATGCACAGGCAACTGCCACCGTTTCCAACTTTCAAAGCTGCAGCCTGGGGTTGCTTCAAGGGCACTTTGAAGAATCCCTGATTACCAGACAGCCTTTAGCTAGCAGCATCAAGCTTCAGTTCACCAAACACACACGCACATAAACACACACAGACACACACAGCTCACTGAACTCTGTTGAGAAAATCAAAACCCCTTTGTTTTCCGTCTGTAAAGTCTGAATATCAATGTGTTCCTGCATACAGATGAATGTCTCTCTCACGTGTTGCCATTTGTGAGGGAGCAGTTTCATGAAGGGGAGTTGCAGCATAGCATATGTTGAGCTGCTCGATAACACAAGTCTTTACACCTTCCATCTGGATGGTGTTCCATTTGGGCGCCACATTTCAAAATCTGAGTGCGCCAGATCCAGTGCGCTGCACATTAATGGAAATGTGAGAAATAAGGACAAAAGAGGAATGTATTAGGTGCTTGATGGGGAGGGGAGAATCAGTATTGTCATGCTCACAGTGGAGTGTAATCCATTAGGCATTTGCAAAAATCCCTTGTTGAGATTTAAAACATTTAGTCAAGTCAAGTCAGCTTTCATTGATAAGCTGTCAAATCACAAGAGGTATCTCATGATCCTTTCCATATATCTCTCTTTAAAATGATTTACAGAAACCCAATGATCCCCCCTTGAGCAAACACCTGGCGACAGAAGCAAGGAAACACCGCCTTATACAGAAACTTTCGATGGATCTGCTCTCAATGAAGGCGGCCTTCTGTCTCGACCGGTCACAATATCAAGAGATAGTGAGCAAGAGTAGTGTTTCCCAGTCACCAATTTTGAAACAATTTTAAGTGAGGAATCTGCACAGAAAAAAATCATTGAACATTTTTTTGTCAGTCAATCAGTCAAACTGCCATCCCCTCAAAGGCCTAATTAAGATTCCTCATCCCTATTAGAAAGCATGCCTTTATTTGATGGTTTTAGTCTACCGTATAATTTTATTTGCATATTTGCAGTATTTGGTCTTACCTCACCTTCATTACCTACCTACCTAATTTTCTCAGTTTTCTCTTCAGTTTAATTTGATAAAAATGGCTGCACCTTGAAGCTCTGTTTCTAAGACTTCTACACAGCTAGTGATTTCATCACATATTATCCTTTTTTGTGAATTTGAACACATGAGTGCTAGCTGTTCGGGTGATGTATCTTTTTATTTTGTATTTGAAAATCCTTTCCAAGTTGCAAGGCTTGGTAATAAATGTTTTGGATAAAAACTGAAAAGGGATGAAACAGAGGTCTTGGTTTGGTTAAACAAGTGAAATGATAGTTGCATTTTACTTGATTGTACATACAGTACATGGCTGGGCAAACCTGGGCTGGTTTTGCTTTCTTTTTCCAAAGAGTAAATGCAAATAATATTCAGATCCAATGAACGCCTAACTGCGTTTTAGATTTAACAAATTTTAATTGGTGAGAATAGCTTCATTTAACTCTGAGGATTGGTTGACATTAGGATGGGATGTTTTAAATTGAGGGCAAAAACCCTCAGAAATATCAAAGAAATAACTGCCCACACAAGAATTGAAAGAAGAAATGCTTGAGCAACAAACTAATGTCCCATCAGGGTTCTGACTTCTGCTTATTGCTTTTTTACTTTCATCTGGACTGAATAAATGCGGAAATAAGGAACAGTTTTTGTTTGAAGAGACGTACAACAGAGCCAAAGCTCAGTATTGATAGGAATGTTGAATTTGCACGAGAGCAGTACATTCTGACTTTCACAAAAACTGATTAAAGGGTTGTGATTTATTGAATTGGAGACTCAACTTTCAAAAGAGATTTCTTACATCGGTGGGGGGGAGCATCCTGCGCATTGACAATTACATTTACACAGTTATAACATAAGAACTGCTGAAATCTAAGTGGGAGAAGCTCACATTCTAAATTATAAGCTATTTCAAATGGATACAAATACGAATATGATTGTAAGCTTTCATTAAGCAATAAAGCCAACCCCTGCTTTCTGTCATTATTCTTCATACTTTGCTTGAATCCAACATCATATTAAAATCAGTCCTTTACCATGGAGAAAAGCAGTGCAAAGATAGGTCACCAAGCACTGAGCTTTTAACTAGTCAGCGCTGGTTGGATTTACGAGATTTTGGCAGATCTCCTCTTTATGGTGAGTGCGAGCTGAGCAATTTTCATGCTGATTACACCCAAATTTGTAGGTTTGGTGTGTCGTCTTCCATCTGATGTAAGGTCCAAGTCACTTTCCTTTGCTCAAGATATTCACGGTGACAGTTTTAGTACAGTCACAGAATAAAGCTTCAAAATTGTCAAAACGCAAATCTGTAGTTGGACCTGGAAATTGTGAGCCTGATACTCATTTGATCTCAGTCACATATCACCCTAGGTCAGGGGAGTCTAGCGTATGGCCCGCGGGCCAATACTGGCCCACCAGGGGCCAATTCAACCCATGGAGTAAATCTAGAAAATGAAAAAAATAGACAAAATCATCAACTATTTTTTAAAATAAAAATGCAGTTCCTATATTGTCTGCTATGGGTGCACTGTTTTAGTCAGTGTAAGCAACATGGCACAACACTATGTCACTCAGAACTTACAGCAGATGGCAGCAATGTGGCTTCTGGGTCTGTAAATAGTATTTTGTCTTTTTGTTAGAAATTTACCTACTTTTCCTTTTGCCCCGACACCCTCATCAGCAAGATGCCGTTGTCAAAAAAGAGAAAAGTGGTCATCGAGTGTAGGGTTTTCCAAGAAAAATAGAAAATTATTTGTTTGTTGAGGTTAATAAGAAACCTGACTGTTTGGTGTGTATGCAGCAAGTTTCAGTGCTCAAGGAATATAATCTTTGACACCACCATGTGAGACTCGCCATGGCGAAAATACGACAAAATGCATGGAGAGTTGAGAAGGCAGAAGACAAATGAATTATTGGAGAGTCTGAGGAAACAGCAATGTGTTTTCACCCGGAGCCGACAGGTCAGTGATGCTGCTGTGAAAGCCAGCTACCTAATTGCTAGCAAAATTGCATTACCATCAAAAGTGTATGAACTAAAAGTTGCATGCTAAAGACTGCAGAAATGGCGTGTCCTGAGAAATGACAAGCTTTTGCTAGCATTAGCCTGATGAGTATTACCATGGCAAACTGAATTTCGGAATTATCAATGGATTTGGACAGCCAATCGAAACGCAAAGTGCAGTCATTTGCAGCATTTTGTTGCGTAGCAATTGATGTGAGCACTGATATTACGGATGTCTCTCAACTGGCCATATTCATTCGTGGAGTTGATGAGACTTTGACTGTCACAAAGGAGTGTCTTTAGTTGATGCCAATGTTAGATACCACAACAGCCGAGGATATTTACCGTGCTGTCGTTAGTGTGCTGGACAGGGTTGGAGTGGACTGGTCTCACACTGTCAGCCTGACTACAGATGGTGCACCTTCAGTGATCAGGAAGAAGGTGGGTGTTGTGGCAAAATTCAAAGAGAAAGTACAAGCCACAAATAGAGGGGGTTGTTTTGGGACATTTCACTGTATTTTGCATCAGGAGACATTGTGCAGTAAGTCCTCAAAAATGGATCACATCATGGAGGTGGTTGTCCAAACTGTTAATTTCATCCGAGCCAGAGGTCGGAATCATCATCAGTTTGACCGTCTTCTCAATGACACTAACATTACTCATGGTCTTCCACACCACACTGAAATAAGATGTTTAAGCCGAGGTGCTGTGCTAAAGCACTTCTTCGATGTTCGTAAAGAAACCGTACAGTTCATAGAGAAAAAAGGTACACCTGTTATGGAATTGCAATGTACGCAATGGCTGTGGGACCTTGCATTTATGGTTAATATAAGAGAGCAATTGAGTAATCTAAACAAAAACAACTGCAGCTAAATGAAAATTTGCTGTAGTAAATACTGTATAATTTGGTGTTCGTCAACAGATTCACTACAAAAGAGTTTGGTTGAGTGGAATGTGTTTACAAATGCATGCCATCCATGTTGTGTATGAAGTGTTTTATGTGTATTTTTTACATTTCACGAATAAAAAAGGTGAATGACAAATTTACTTTCTAAATTGTCTGTACAAAATAGCTGCTACTTAAGATTTAAAAGTGTGCAGAGTTAATTTAGGTTTTCAGAATTGCTTTCAAGATGTGGTAAAAAAAAATTCTTATGAGTTAGATTTTTTTTTCCAGGACTATGTCTTTAAGCTCCACATACCTGTGACTAAATATTTTGTGCCATTGTACAATCACCGTGATCAGTTGTAATGCACAATGTACACAAATAAATGTTGAACTGAGGCATAGTGTTGTTGAAATTCGACTTACTTGTCCCAATGAGTCTCAGGTTGTTCGTAACGTATTTTTTAAAGGAACAGTTCATTACGTGTAAAGATTTTTATAATTTGCCTGTTCTCCTTTTCACAAAAGCAAAGGAAAAATGTGGACTTAGTGTTACTTCTAGGTAATTACGCTTATTTTACGCTGATTTTACTGGTCCGGCCCTCTTGACATCAAATTAGGCTGTATGTGGCCCCCAGACCAAAATGAGTTGGACACCCCTGCCCTAGATTATTCTTTGTATGATTATGTCGACAACTTGGATTCTGCCTTTCATGAACCGGGCCATGGGATTGCTACTTCCCATAGAAAATGAGGGACACTTCTAATCCAACATTAGAGGTGTTGCTGTCTCCATTGTTATTAAGCTTTGTTCGAATGTGTTTTCTCTATCTTTCAGTCTTTCAATCTGTTTCTGTCAACGACTGCATTCTTGCACGCCTCAAAGACAAACAGCAGTGTGTGATTTTTGCTAGTCTGTGTGCACAAACACAGGAATTTACATTTCCATGGACAAGCAAAATGGTGTTTTCGCTCAAATTTTGACATGAATAACAAAAGAAACAACTGCATTGAATGAATCAGAACAAAAATGGCCTCTTTCTTCTCAGTATGAAGGTTTTAAACTGCATCTTTGATATGAACATTGTCCCGAATCAAAATCTTCTTCTTGTGGCAACTGGACTTGATTTTCTTTCACCTCTCAAGAAGCCTCTTGGATGAGACGTGAAACATTTTCAGCAGGAGAAAAAAATAATGACGATTTTAACAAGAATTAACAATGACATGGAGGACTGAGAACCTCCACAGACAATACCATCCCTGTAACTTTTGAGGGTTTCACAACACCCCATCCACAAGTCATTTTAAAATACATAAGAAGTTCTTGCAATTTTTTTTAAAATATTGTATCTTTAATGACTAGATTCGATATTGATCCATCAAATATTACAACATCCTCCTTCATCCTTATTGACTGAAGATCTCCCTGTGGGCATCACAGGCCTGACAGGGTCTCTATAAAGTTTAAAGTGTTTTTCTGTTTGTCAATACTTTGCTGATCTACCCTTCCAGTCTACTTCAATCAGAAGGGACTGTTAATGTGAGGATCCAATCATAGCTTGCCTCGTAAAACTGGGAGAGTAGCTCTCCTCTTGATATAAGCAACGTCCCCCTCTTATTCACACTAAAGACCCACGCTCTGCTCCGATCGTTTCAAGTTGTTGCCAGGCCCAGTGTGTTAGATTATTCATCAAGGCTTGACAGCTGATGTGCCCTCAGGCGTGGTTGCAGGATAAATCCAGCATCCTTCTTTACTTCTCCCGAAGCCCAAGCAGATGCAGTCTATTTCAGAATTAATTTCAATCAGAAATATAATATTATCTTTTGATTTTTTAACTGATCAGTGTATATACATAGCAGGAATTTGGCAGCATCATCTACAAAATGCAAAATTCATTTTGAAAAAAGAAATAGACAGCCATGGGGTTGAATTTCATAAGCTACTTTGCATTGTTTATGAAATTCTCTTCATTCTATCAAATTAAGTGTGTGTCATTCACAGTGAGACCTGAGTGCTGCTTCACTTGGGTGAACACCTGAACACTTTCTCGCCCTACTCAAAGACCCTGAGCTTCATTTGCCCCTGCAGTATGTCATTAGCCATTGCCTGTTACCTGTTTGGCTAAACAGACCTGTTTCACTTACATAGATATGAAACCAGCTCAGAAAATAGAAAATGAAATGGATAATTTGCTATTAAGATGAATCACCTGGTTCCTTAAAACGCTAACAGTGATATTACTGGGTTGAATCTGCAGCACAAAGACATAGTAACTGAGTTATCTCTGTGGTCAACGACTGTGAAATTGATCCATTTGGACAAAGACGATGCTGCGTGTTTACCAGCGGACACTACAAAACGGGCTGAGATAAAAAGAAAAAAATGTGACAGAGATTCAAAAAAAGTCTGTGCATTTCTCTGGACTGAATGTATGAACGTGAAAATATTTAATGTGAGACATGAGGTGGGCACATTTTGTTAAACTAATTGGCGGCTCAATATTGTACTTAGTATGTAAAATGATAGATAAATATGATAAATATGACAGTGTAGTACTAAACTTCTTTGCACAAGCAGTACATAGCATAGTGTTCTTTTTTTATATGTCTTGTCGTATATACATGGAATCCCTCTGTCTTACATACATTTGAAGGCTGTCAATATAAGGCATCTATGGCAGTGTCTGTTCTCATTTCTTGCTTTCTTGTGATTTTTAATTACCTAAACACCAGTCAACCTAACCATTGATCCAGCTTCTTGCACATGTACTTGTGGTCCTCATCCATAGAGTTAGATATAAGTTAATTATAAGTGCTGATATGATGCCTTAATCACTGAGTTGAATATGAATCAACCAATAACAATAACACCCTTACACCTACTGAATATTAGGCAAAAGTTTTATTCAGAAAATACCTAAGTATCTTAAACTATAATATTTTTTCTTTAGGTTCTTAAGAAGAGCCAAAGTAGTATCATTGGTTCAGCCCAGATGTCATACAGCATGATTTCACACTTCAAGACCTGTATCCTATGACAAAGCCTTTATGTCAAGGCAAAGGAGGCTATGGGACTTATATGGCTCATACGTAACACATGCTCTTTCCCAGCTAATTTAAGCTACACCTGTCTCAAAAATGTTTGCTCATCATCTGAAACCAGACACTCGTCTTGTAGAAACAGCAGAGGGGATGCAGTTGTGGGCGACAACGTGGACGCATAGCTTTTGTGTGAATAACAGAGGAGGTGTTTCTTTAAGTGTTATGTATACTCTGTGTGTCTTTCAGGAGGACATCCATCTAAATGCAGATACTCATACCAAGGTCCAAAGTATGAGCTTGCTAACTGATTCGGGGGATTATTTTGCCAAATGCCTAATTCAACAAACGTCCTCATATGAATAATGCCTTTTTTTATACTTTTGTTCCAAATGGAGATGCATCCGCTTTGGATCTGTGACCTCATAATGCAATCTGGGATGGGAGAGACTGGCTGAGAGATGTTCTTAGATGTGTTGGAAAGTCACTTCCTCAAAGGGAGATACAGAATATGAGCCTGCATGGATCAGAGAGGAGTTTCAATTGTGATGAAACAAAGAAGAATATGGCTCAGTAAAACACTGGGATTTAAGTATCAACTCATGTTTGTGTAAATCCATGGTCATTTTTTTATTACTTGTTTTTGTTAAAATGGAACATGTTTATGGATATGATATCTAGCCAAAAAGAATATGCATCCTTTTGGAGTTGCATCTCAGAATATTGAAGATGAATTAGGTTATAATTGCCAAAAAGATACAATGAGGAAAACAGCTCCTAACCTCTACACCTTATGCTTTTAGTACTTATCTTCGACGTATTCTCCTCATATACTTGGGCTTTTTTCAGACCTTGCTAGTGGTGCCTAAACACAAACAACAGATTGGGTTGAGAAACACTAACGCAGATAATCTGCAAAGAACTCATAAATCCTATGGTATGTTTGATGTTTCTCAACGGTTTGAGACTGAAATGCATATAGATTTGTCAAGCATTAGTTACTGTTGAAAGTTCAAACACTGCTATTTAAGATGAATTCTCTTATGGACTTTAGGATAACCCCAATGACCCCACCACAAAAGTTTTGAGGTTTAAATTATTTTCATCATTGATTTAACCTAGAATTGCCTCACTAAACCAATTTCTTGTTTAATACAATGCACCGAGGGCCACAAATGTAGAGCGAGTGTCTTGTATCTGCAATGGCCATTGCTGTTCACAAACAATATTAGAAGAGACACAGCACTATTTACTTTGTAGGGCAATAGAAAGTGAGCCTAAAAGCATGCTGGTCACAGAGCGCAATAGGTCGCCCACTCACACAGGCACATTCAAAGATTTCACGGTGAATGTAGTCGGATGGCATCAGTGTCTCTGTGGAACAGCCTGTTTCAACCACCAACTCCTCTGAGTGAGGATAGGTCATTACCCCAGGTTCAATACACTGACTACCGAGTCACATCATATGTTTCTTTCCTCTTCAGTATTTGGTTTTGCTGAACCGCTCGGGGTAGGTTCTCATGGGGACCGCAAAGTTTAGGACTTTCCTCAGGTAGCCTGTCGGATGTTCCCTAGAGAACAAATAGATCATTCTGTTGACAAGGTGATGTCCCATGTGACTCAGTAGCACGATGTCCAGTCATGGCTGTGGTGGGTCGTTTTTCTGCAGTGCCCATTGCATTCTTACAAGCGGCTGCTTCAAAATAGTTGGACACATTGGACACCTACCGTCCACCCTGGAACTTTTAGCAGCAGCTAACTCAGCTAAGAGTTGAAGAAAATGATTGAACTTGGTGCAAAGGACCACATGATGCTCCTGAGCAATAATCTGCTTTGTTGATACCTTTACTAATCTTGAATATTACATTACCATTGAGCCTTTTGTCATAAGTAATGATTCATCAGGGTGTCTTACATTTTCTATGTCAGGGTTGGGTGCTTGTCAATATTTGCCGCATCATGATGTATTAATTTAGGTATTTTGTCATATATTTATGTTGCTGCTATTTTACCTTATTTCTTCAAATATTTATGTTTTTTCCATAGAAACTGTTTTTCTGAAAATATCTATTGTAACACTTGTAGCATTATTCTGCCCAAAGATGAAATATAAAATCAAGGATTAAGACAAGAGAATAATATTGATCCCACAGTGAGATTCAGCCCCTGATGGGTTTTTAAAATTCAAGCAGAGCATCACTTTATTGCACATCTCTCACTTTCATGGCTGGGTGATTTAAGTCAAATTCCAACAAGTGCTTGTCCACTTGGATTTGCTGCGATGAAACCTGCATGACGACCAATTATCTAGCACAAAGATATTAAGTTAGTCAATTTCAAACATCACCGCTGTACCTGTGGTGATCTCCAACAACCTCTAATATCTCTTTCTGAAAGTTTTGCGAACTGCACTGGATTTGCGGCATGGCACCATCGCAAACTGGAGGGTCCAAGAAACACAGCAGCACAATAGTCATGTGAATTGCCCATCAAAGTTTTTGATGATGGAAACCGTGGTCTTGACACCACTGACTCTGAGGCCAGTAAGGCCCTTGTTTTCTTTGCAAACACAATTTCCTTTTTTTCACAATTCAAATTTTCCTTAAACCGGAGCCACTGCAGCTCTGACCACATCATCTCAAGACCCAAAACCAAAATTATCTCTTGAGGAACATTATTATTGAAACCTACCAGAAAAACGGCTTCAGTGCTGAAAATGGAGGCCGATTTGAATCCTGCCTCAGTGACCAGGGGGCTCAGTTTTTGTTACCGGAGAAGAAATGTAGGCCACAGTAATAACTTTCTTCCTCAGGTATGGCAGAGACTTATATTAGAGACACAAAGGGTTCAGTGCTCCTGCGCCGTTCAGTAATAATACGCTTACTTGTTTGTGATTCAAGTCACAACCAGTCGTCTTTGACCTTTATTAAAACTAGCTGTGAAGTCAGAGCTGAAGTAGAGGGGAAAAAGAAGTACGAAGTAAAGGACTGACAGTGGCTGTCGCAACAAGATGAATTCCAACTGCATTTCAGGTAACGGTTGTCTGAAGAAGGAGAGTGTGACGGTCCAGATGTGGATGTGGATTGGGGGCCGTCAGAAGGGCAAGATGAGCATGAAAACAGTTTCCTGGCAACAGAGGCCCGTACTGTGAAGCCAGAGTAGAGCGACCAACTACTGCTCAATCATTTATATTTAAAAAAAACAAACACAACCTATTGGATCCTGTGTGTCATGTGAATCTGCATGTGAACACCAATTTCAGGGATTTTCCTCCATTTTTTTTTTTTTGACCATCCCTTGTACTTTATTTAATTTATTCTTTTTTTTTATTTTTTATTATTTTATTCTCCAGTGAGAAATAATTCCCACATCTGAAAATAACTAAAATTGAAATCTGGACATTAATTTCTTTGTTTCTTTTTAATTGTTTACCTATTGTTTCATTTTGATTTTAATTGGGACCTATTTTCTTAATCGCAAATGATTATTCATTGTAATAGCAGAGGCTGATCAAATGAACTAATTCCAAAAAAACTAATTGTAATAGCTTGCTTGTCTTCTTTTGCAGATTTTAAAAATCTTAACATTTTTGTTTCATCCGAGATCATATGAGTCAGAACTATTTATGAGGTAACTTTGTATTTGACAGACAATCACCAATTTCATTGGATGCCACCTTTGTGCACAGCTCACTAGCTTTGTCATGCAGCACAGAAAAGAGCATATATCTCCTCCTCTTACTAAAAGGTGTTTTATGAAATTCTTTTGTGTGGGTTGGCTGGTTAAGTGTCTTAGGCAGAGCAGGGATAAGAGAAGAGATAAGGTGCAACTTTATTGATCCAACAGTGGGGAACTTCAATTGTTGCAGCAGCAAAAGGCACAGTGCAGGAGACAGGTTGGATATGCAGTGCAATTGACAAACAAACAACAATATTCACAAAAAGGATGGGTATGTATATATATATATATATGTATACATGTTTTGCTTTTTGTTTTTTTTGACTTTCTGTCTTTTAATTGTTTATATTGCTTTTAATTGTTAAGTGTTTATTTATGTTTTGGGTATCTTTTTTTATGCTGTTATTGTTGCGCTGCTGTGACAAAGAAATTTCCCCTATGGGGCTCGATAAAGGATTATCCTATCCTATCCTACCTGTATGAGATAATAAATTAAATAAAATGATAGTACAATAGTATTACACACAATACTGCATCTGGGTAGACAAGAGGGCAGTAAGTATTAAGACTGATTTAGGCATTTCCAAAAAGTGTTTTTAAAATGCCATTAGTTACGTGAAAATGACATTCTTTGCCTTTTATAACTGTGTAAAGGATGATAATTTAAGTAAGCTTATTGAATTCAGTGGGGGATTCACATCAGAGTTTTATCTTCATATCAAACAGGAGCGTATTCATGTTTTGTGGTGCAATTATTGTTGTGTGTATCCCAAGTCCGCTGCGCCATATGTCTCATGCCTAGTACAGTGCACTCAGTGACATCAGGGTTGATTCCCTCAAGATTAGCAGAGCAAGGCAGTGTGGCTGCAAGCACTCTCAGAAAGGTGGGCTACAACTAGCATATTTTGAGGTTTATTGACATCAACTAACATCCAAGGGCCCTTAAGAGGGGGCGAGAAGAATTGTTATAACAGAGTAATTAATTGATGGGACAGATCTCTCCCCTTCATATGAGGAGAGCTGCGCCTGTGCAAAGTCACACGTTCAAACACTGGCACGAGGGAGAAGTTTGTCCCAAAGGGGTTTTTTGGAAATTCTTTCTCGTAGACAGGCAGCCAGAGAGCCTGTGTCATATGCGGCTGACATGAGACAGACAGACCTTTCTCATCTGTGACAGACTTTCATAAACATCCCCCCGGTTTGGTGACACACACTCATGGCGGAATCAGACGATGCTCATATGGTTGTCACACTCATTTTGTAAAAGTCCTCGTCACGACACTTCATTAATTTAAGTTGCCCTGCAAATGAGCTTGAAACAAAGAGCACACACACACACACACACATACACACACACACACACACACACACACATACACTCGCATGTGCAATAGTTTGTGCATAAGATACTCAATTTGAGGGTTCATGAGCGTTTCTGAAAATTGATGTATCGATAAAGACTCCTGAGGAAAAAGCAGTGAATAATCCATTTTGAGTACTCACCCATCTTTATGCCCGGGGCCTTCAACAAAACACGTACACACACTACACTCGTGTGTACCCTGCTGATTCCAAATCAACCACCTCAGTCTGTGTATCGGCGTGTATAGTTTGACATGCATGTTACTGTTGGTTAGAATCAGTCAGTGTTATAAAATTATGATAATGATATTAGGAAGTAACCTTTTGGCTTTTTTTAAGAATTGTATAAAATTATTGTGTCATATACTGTTTCGTTGTTACTATCTGGCACTCGCTGCGGACAGCAAACTAAGAATTTCATAGAATTTCATTTTCATAGAAACATGTTTCCTTATTCATATGACAATAAACACTCTGAATTCTGAATGCTTGAATCCTTCAATGTTAAAAAATCACTGATTGCTGATTTATACTTCCAACTGATCCCAAATAGCCAGTACAAACAATATAAGCTGTGTTTGTTGTTCACCCTTCATTGTCATTTTTCATCATTTCTCCCTCTCTCTTTTTCTCTGCAACAGACAGCAACTTTGTTCTGGGAAATGCTCAGGTGCTGTCGCTCTACCCCATCGTCTACTGCTCCGATGGCTTCTGCGAGCTCACCGGTTACGCGCGAGCCGAGCTCATGCAGAAGAGCAGCGCGTGTCACTTCCTGTACGGCCCCAAGACTAGTGACCGACTAACGGCTCAGATCCAGGGAGCACTGGATGATCGGAGGGAGTTCAAGACCGAGCTAGTCTTCTACAAGAAAGAGGGTGAGACGATGCTATTAATCCATCTCGATTAATCTTTATCTTCATATTCTAATGTTCTTAAATTCTTAATGAAAGGACAAGGGTAAGATGACATTGTAAGGATTTCAAAGAAGGATCACAGTTCTTTTTTTCTCTAAGATGCACCTCATAGCAATGGTTTGGATGTTTGTAAGAGGAAGTGAAAGCATGTGTAAATACTTGTTGAGAGTTGAGCCTGAGGAAGCGTCAAAGCGCTAATAACTGATCGAGATATCTTTTCTATTAACATTTTCTGAAAGAGGATAAAAACATCTAAACTGAAAAGGGAGTTCTCCGGTTGTTTCATTCAGCCCAGAAATGGAACATTTGCATCTTGTAATGCTTAATGACATGGCAGAGTTTAATGGTGAAAATCAATAGCTCCTAAAATTGCAAGTTAGTGTTGCGAAAGCACTAAATTATTAGCATTATTGCCGGTGCTGTTGTCTCAACAGTCAGTTGGCAAGGTGATAACTGGAAAAAAAAAACAGCACAAATCTAGCACTGACGAAAGCACCTGTCATGTATTCTGTATGAGATTGCTGTTGAAACCCCCGGCTCATCCGTTCACTCTTTATTTATTTATCAAAGTCAAGATATATGATGAAAGAAAGAAACAAGGATGAGGTAAAGAGGCAAAGACCCAGGCCTGGAATAAGATAAGGGAGAGTCAAGAGTCCCGTGTCAATGGCTTCCCAGAGTAGAGGGTTGGAAAAACTAGTTGCTGATGCACTGGCATCTACTCCGAAAACAGATGTTCACGTCGTCAGGGTTAACTCGGCCGGCCATCAGGGAATGATTCACCTTTAGAGTCTTGTAGATGAAAAGGTGTGTTCAAATCCAGCTTTCCGGAAGAGTCTTGTTCGCTTTGCATTAATGTGCTTTGCAAGGATCGAGATCAAAAGAGTATTCTTCCACCGCTGATGTGGTGATTTGATGAAAATGTCACAGTGACCTCCTTCTTTCATTCATCCCCCCCCCCCCGTTTTTTTTTAAACTCACTTTTATAAACTGCTTCAAGGAAATCAGATAAACTTAGTTATAACCATTGGAGGTCTGGCAGTGGAATACTATATCAATTAACAACATTCACATGTGACAGTTGGCATGCAGTCTATGGTGTGTCCCAAACTTTCAGTCACGTCACATGGCATCAAAATGAACACCTTTTCCATGAACAGCCTTTACTTTGACTGTGTTACCTTCAATGTTCTTGTTCTTCTGTCTGTTTGTCTCCCCTCCTGTGTGTTCGCCGCGCCACCTTCACGTATCTCTCATGTGTTCACTCATCGGCCCTGATCGGCCTCCTGTTGTGTCCTCTGAATCAGTATCTCCATGGCCCCCTTTGTTCCCTCCTGTACTTTCATATTGTTTTTGTATGTCAGAAAGAGCTGTATAAGCTGTTCCGAGATTGCATTAGGTTAGGTTGTGTTAGGCACCAGGACCTCTGCTGATTCATTGATCCTTTTAGGAAGGTATCATTGAGTAATTCAGTTTTGAAACCACTAGGAAGTGCTGTCTTTTTCATATTTCCCCAACACAAGGCTGCTACTACCACTCGCGATGAGTATGAAAGTATGAAAGAAAATCATGTGATCGGATAATAGAAAAAACAGTAAATGTTATGTAAAAAGACATTCCCAACCGATGATTCACCGACTAAGACTTGCGTGAGTAGAGCAAAGATACAAAGTGAGTCTGGGCTGGATGAAAGATGAGTAAAATGCAACAAACCCTTTGTGGTTGCTCCACGTTGTTTTTCCTGTGATACACCTGGATATCTCATGACCAAAAGATCTTCTCAGGCAAAAAAATGTAAACAAAAGCAAATCCATACATTTTTATGTAGTCAGCTCTTTCAATACTTATCAACAAGTTCAACAATAAATAGAATGCTTACATGCTTTGTTAAAATGAATATAAGAAGAAAGAATGCCTAAATATCTTTGCAGTCTGTTGTAATATGTGTTTTGTGGAATTTTCCAACACTTTGACAACCACATTTGTGATTTCTACTCTCCTCATTCTCTTTTTTAGATTGTACTTGTCATTTCCACATAAATAGGCTGCTCATTATGAAATAATACCTGCTAAGCAGTGTCATTCTTTGGTTTGATTGACTTCTTTGCCTAGAAGGTGCTTTTATTGTGCAGTTAGCACAAATGAAACTGGCTGTTGTAACCAAGTTGTTAAATTGAACTTACTACTGCAGATGCTTAAGTCCCAAAGTCTGTATGGGGCTTAAAACAATTAAGCTGCTGGTTCATTGATAGTTTTTTCACCTGAGAAGGCAAGCTAATGACAGAACACAGACAGTTCCCTGTGGTTTGATTTATCTTCTGAATTAGTCCACCAGTCCAGTGATGTGGATTTACACTTTTCTGTCCGCACAGACTTACAATGGCCAGACTCCATCCTTTAGATAGTCACATATAGACCAATGACTTTTTTCTGCACTGCCTCCCCTGTAAAATTTTGACTTCAAATCCACACTTCTTTCATTAAGCCCTTCCTCTCACAGGTCCAGCCCAGGGTTTTTGGACCTCAACTCCAACTGATTGGGGGTCTTAAGGACACTACACTTTGCTGTCAGCTGCCTGAAAATCTAGAAAAATCTCTTTTTAAAAGCAGTTCAAACAGACAAAGTGACATTTGTAATTACAATTTTCATTTTCAGTCAAAGATTGCCTTCATCCTGTCTTTTTATTGCTTTTCTTAAATTTGCTTTTTATTATATGCATATGTATGGGTAGAATGTTTATGTATGTATGTATCTGTGTGTTTATACGGATGGATGGATGGATGGATGGATGGATGAATGGATGGATGGATGGATGGATGGATGGATGGATGGATGGATGGATGGATGGATGGATGGATGGATGGATGGAGAAAGAGAGAAATGCAAAGACAGAGAGAAAGAGAGACATATTCTGCCTGATCTGTTGATTTTGTGAAGGAAACACTTCGACTGGTGAAAAGGCATTATTTCCATGTGCTGTCACTTGCAGGACCTCAGTCTTCAACTCACAGGAAACAGCATGTGGTGTAATAAATGGAACTCATAGTCACAAGTGATTACAAGCGGCTAAACGAAAACCAAAGCAGTTTTCTGAGTCAATCTCGCTGTCATTTATGTGTTGACGATTTTTTTTTCCTCTTCTACTGTGTGAAAATTTGATACAAATAAATGTACTCTTCCTTTCCCCCAAAAAACTTCGAAGCCTAATCCTCTTCCTTGAGGGGGTTTCTGCCTCCTGTACATAAACTGCAAGTCCTAACATGGAGGGCAGCCTATATTTGGCAGAAGAATTGGAAATATATAAGAGCTTGATACAATTCAGCTCAGACAAATGGTTTATTGTTTTTCCCATTTGTTTTCTGTCCAGGCACACAGTTCTGGTGTCTTTTGGACATCGTGCCCATTAAGAATGAGAAGGGCGAGGTTGTCCTGTTCCTCGTGTCCCACAAAGACATCACAGATAAGAAGAAGGACCAGGACCCCGAACAGGGACCTGACACAGGTGAGCCTACGACGAAATTATCAATGAGAAAAGTCGACTGACTTTTTCTTTTTTTTGGCCATGCCGGCCTCTTCTGATTCTTTCCTCTGGGTAGTGGCATTGTCTGCCAACACTGGTGTTAGAATGCGTTTATATCTTTGCACACCATGTTATTGACTTTAAATTGAAGCATGGACATGTGTTAAACATTATACCAGGAAGAGTATCCAGCTATATGATGGATGCATTTGTAGAGGCCCTAAAGGTTAAAAGGTCCTAAGATTGATGGGAGAGAATAACAGATTGTGTTTATGGATTAGTATTTGTGTAACCGAGGTAACTTTCTTGTTGGGGATCTTGTATTTTATAGAATTCAGATGGTATGAGCTGGAGCCAATGTAAGCTTCCATCCATAGCATAGTCTTTGTCTTCTGAATGCATGTATCAGAGGAACTGGGCTCGTTATGAAAAGTGAATTGAAGAAAGTCTCTCCGTGCTGTCTCATCATTGGGGAACCCCTGATCATCACAAAGCATCATTTCAATTGGTATTTGCATTTGATTCTGCATCAAATCTTTTGAATGAAATATAAAACGCAGCAGACTGAAACATCACCAGACTAGACAGCTATAATGAAACCCGAAATGAACTCCAGAGCAAAACACAACTGCAGTGGTCCGCACACTAGATTGTCCATGTATGCTCAGTGAGAGGTTGTTCGGCACCGCACACAAAGAACCCCTCAAGCCATGTGGAGTGGGAAAAGCTGAATGTGTGAGTGTAATGTCAGGAAAAAGATGGATATAAAGATAAAAGCTCCAAATGTCATATTGTGAGTAGTAAGACCCTTCAAGCGTTAAGAATATCGGTGATAATTTTCGCACAAGAAATAGATAAAGGACTGGGTATGGGAGAGAGAATTGATAAGAGGGCCATTAGAGGACAAATATGGGCCTGTAAAAGAACATCACAGCAATACAGAGGATGATGAGAGCTCTTACCTTAAGAAAGATGTATTGACGTTTACATTGTTGCCGCCATCAAATTATAAGGGGAGTCTGTCACCTTCCATTGGCTGCTCACAGTGTGAAAAGTGATATTTTACATCTTTAATGCAAACAGAACAACTCATTTTGAAAAGCTAAATTTTAACATTTGTAAAGAAGATGAAGATTGTGTCACTTTAAGCCCTGATTAAAAGAAATTGTACAGTTGAGTGGCAGTTGAGGGGAGCTTTTGAGAGCTTAGTGCACTCGCTATGTGCCAAGCTTGTAGCCAAGCTAGTTAATGCTAAACTGGAGCCCCACTCCTATGATATGGTTTGCTGTTGTGGCTGGAAAAAATAGCTATTTTGTGTTAGCATTGGTAGCAGCAGCTACATTTTAGCATCAGAGTGTGATCAGATTGTGTCTGACAAGTCAGACTATTAAAATAAATTGGTCTTCATCGCGTGACTATACACAGGAAGGAACATTTTGTCAGCTTTTTCGTAATATCCACTGTTAGGTGTGGTCACTGTCATTAAGGTGAGGTTATGGGTTGTTAGAAGTCATATGCTAGAAATAAGCTAAAATATCCATGAGATAGGATTGGATGATACTTTATTGATCACCGCAGGTGAAATTCCTTAATCACCACATTCGAAGACCAGGAACTAGCTAGGAAGGAAAAACACAGCCTGCAGCATGGCAACATAAATAAAGTATTAGAATACAGAAACACTAATTTAGAATTATTCTTGTATTCTTGACAGTATGTGTTGGGGATAATTTGCTACATGATAATGATTCTTTATTTCTTTTCGACGGATAAGTCCCACCAAATGTCAACCTTCCAGAGACGCAAAACTGAAACTTAAGTTGAGTGGGTTCAAGTGGCTTTTGTGGACAACTCCTGGTGGAAAAATAACTGAGAGAAGCCAACATTTAGATAGACTGGGTTCCCTGGTTTTATACAGTGCTTAAAAATTATGTTCAGGTTTTCCAATATGGAGCGCACCTCAATCACACAAAAACATGCGCATTAGCATACATGCACCAGAGGGACCGATAAGAAACAAATAAAAGGAAATAAATGGAGGACAAGGGAAAGCAGAAATCTTTCAAATTCCTCTCATCATCCCTGAGACATGACATTCAGGCTGTATACAAGTTTAGCATATCTGAGAAAATTAAATGACAAATTCAGTTGCAAACAAATTTATAATAAATTGGAGGTTTTATCGAGACAACAATGCCAGAGAAAATCTGGACAATCAAAAATAATCTTTTTTTGTGTCTGAGTCTGCTCACTGCCCGAGGCTCATCTACCATTTATTTTAGTGCGATTGGCCACTTGAATATGTATTGGTTAATTATATGGAATTAAAATCCAAATGGACAAAACAGATTGACTAAAAAGAGAACAATAAACAGGAATAGTCAAACATTACCAGCTCAGGGATCATTGAAATAAAAAAAGACAGATTCATCTTCCAGATTAAATATATTACCACAGGGGGGAAGCTGGGGAAACACATCTTTTCTTCCTCTGAAATGGTTTCAGCATCAAGTCCAACAACAGGTAGACCTGCAAGGCTTGATAGATTTGCAAAAAATGACTGCTGAAAAGTTTGTTGTTGTTTTTTTTTATTAAAAAAACAAGCTAAAATAGCAAGGTGCTTTGGACAGGTTTACTCAGGTGTAGAAAATGAAATTGCCATAATAAAACACCCCTGGCTCTGCTCGTTCCACTCTTCAAGGATGAGACGTACGGTGGTTCTGCAGAAATCTTGGAAAAAATATTAGATGGCGTCTAACAGACAAAAAAAAAAACTCTCCTCTTTCCTGTCCATGTTTTATGTTTTTTCTGCGTGGTGTAAGTTTTTTCTCCATTGCAGTTAGGCCTTATCTACATCTTACATATAGTGTTTTGCTCTGTGTGTCTGCGTTAGTGGTGCGACCGCAGTGGTTCCATGCATGTGGTCACACAGATGTGGCTAATATGGTCAGACTGATGAATATTATAATGTTCACAAGTGATTTCAGGTCATGGTTCTTCCTGGATACTAGGAGAACTGGGGTTTTCATGTAAATCTTGCTGGTGGCATTTATTCAGATTTTCCTTTCAGTGTTAACCCATGTCTTAAGAATCGCATACTTTAAATTTATTCCTCCCATCACACAAAGAGAAGATTTATGGATGTAGTGAAAGAGGAAATTAAGTGAGCTGGTGTTAGAGGGGGATACAGAGAATAGGGTTAGATGAAGGAGGTTGATTTGCTGTGGCGAACTCTGACAGGAAAATCTGAAAGTAAAAGAAGAGGAAGTCACAAGCCTAGTATACAATCGACAGAGAGGTTCACTATTTCCGTACATCCAGTTGCTGACTGGCTTAAAAAAATAACCCTCACACGTCAATGTGCTACAGTTTGTTCGCACACAGAACACAGTGTATAAACTGACTTTGTTAATAATTGAAAATGCACAGTCAGCCTGTTTCCTTAACAGCACATACAGCCTCCCTCAGGGCACTCATCTGCGTATACTCGAAAAATTGGCACATCTGTTCGCACAGCATTAGAAGCGCAGGCACACCCAAGGCCTGTTTACATAATATTCTTCAATCTGCTAATAGATATGCTGAAAAGCCAGAGGTGAAAAAGAGCACCATCGTTTCAGAGTCAGGGTTGCAGGAGAGTTAGTTCCGAGGCGAATCTGAGCAGGAAAAGATGGGATTATAATTTCAGGTTTATATGTAACAATATAGTTTTAAAAAGGATTCACCTGTAATTCACACAGAGCTAATTCAATTCTCCTGTAAATAACAATCATATCGAGACAGCTGATATCATAAATGTAAGAAAAATTTCTGGAAATTCTGGATTTTTCTAGAAATATATAACATCAGGCATCATGTCCCCCATATTAATTTTCATTTTAATATATTTTTTTTAAGAGCCTCTGTTTTTCATCGTTCATCCCTTAAAGGAAAAAAGAAAGATATTCTTTTAATGGATAAGGTATGAAACATTTGCATAGTAAATGAGTTACCCTGGGAAAAAACACTTTTTTTAATACACTTCAAGAGAAAAACAAACCCAAAAAGCTTTAAAAGTTTTAAATCTTCAATCCAATCCAACATTTTATCAGTCTGGATGTGAGAAACCTGCAGGTAATAAGACTTTATATCTTCATTGTAGCTCTGATACACTTACTGATGGCTATATTTCAGTACAGAAGTGCGACACGTGCTGGTCAGGTCATTCGCAAGATGCAACAAACACACCAGCAGGTTTGGAGATTCATGCTTGTTTCCAAAAAGGGCTGCAGTTATGATTTAACTATGTTGTAGAGAAATATTGTGCCGTCATGGGGGTCTTTGTCCATGTATTTGGATGCTTCTTTTTTAAAGAATTTGTCAGTTGCTTGATTGATGTAAAGATTGGTGACTGAAATTATTTTATTTTCTTGAGAAAGATATTTTATTTGAAGTCTGTCATCTGGTGACGTCACAGCTGTTTGGTCACCTGCCTGTTCGTTCCAATGTTACTGCAATTATGTCTGTATTGTTTAATTTCAATTTTTTACTGCATGCCAAGCACAAGTGAGGAAGTGTTCAAGTAAATATACATTCTACAGCAACATTCGTCTTCATTTTTTTGACTATGCTTTAAGTGGGTGTTAAATCAGTGAGTTGACACACTGCATGAGAGCACTACAAAAAATGTTGTGTGTTGGTTGTTATTATTGTTTCAGCCAAACTTTCTGAAGTCTTGCAAAGTGTTAGAGTAAATTTATCATATTTATCACAATCTGTTCTTTCCAATACCTGTGTTGTAGAGTATTGTGTATACCATGACTTTGTCACCTTTCTGTTTTACAAAGTTTTGCAGGGTACACACACAAATACATCATAATTGGATTGGCAGGGCCAGACACAAGGTGTCGCAGAGCTACATATTGTCGAAATTACATAGAGATAGAGAAAAAAATTGACCTTGATGCTTGAAAATGGATTTGGTTATGGGTTATTTGGTCACGGAAAGACTGAGATGTAATGTGGAAATTGGACTAGAATTGATTTTTCTTTTTGTCCTAATCTAGGAACACAAACCATCTCCCTGAATCTTTTATATCTATATATCAGAGTTTATATCTGTAAGCTTCATCCCACAGAAGTCCTCCATACACAGACAGACAGACAGACAGACGGATAGATAGATAGATAGATAGATAGATAGATAGATAGATAGATAGATAGATAGATAGATAGATAGATAGATAGATAGATGTGTGTGTGTGTGTGTGTGTGTGTGTGTGTGTGTGTGTGTGTGTGTGTGTGTGTGTGTGTGTGTGTGTGTGTGTGTGTGTCTATTTATCTCTTTAACTTTTTATACACTCATATTCATACGAAAATATACATGTATGTCTCTATAAATGGAAATTGTGATTTCGTTTTTGCAAGTATGATAGATAAGCTGCTTGATGCACCAAACATCACCTAATAAACAATAAAATCAACTCCAATGGGTTATTTGGGTGACTAAAAGTGAATGATAATAGCCTTTCTTCTAAGACCATCAAGAATTACCAGGTATTGTCATTTTCCACCTTTCTCTTCTTTTCTTGTAGGCTGCTCCCTCGAGGGGTCGCTACTATGAATCAACCTCCTCCATCAAACTTTCTCCTCTGCATCCTCTTCTCTCACACCAACTAACTTCATGCTCTCTTTCACTCCACTCATAACTCTCCTCTTTGGTCTTCCTCTTGGCCTCCTGCCCCACAGTTCAACCTCAGCGTCCTTCTACGTTTGTATGAAAGATATTCACCATCCCTCCTCCGTACACATTCAAAACATCTCGGCTGACTTTATCTTTTACATGTGCTGTCCCCCTGACGGACTCATTCCTGATCCTATTCTTCCTCCTCGCTCCCAAAGAAAACCTTAACATATTCATCTCTGCTATCTCCAGCTCTGTGTACTGTTCTTTCTTTAAACCAGACAACATTGCTGGGCTCACCACCGTCTCGTATACCTTTCCTTACATTCTGGCTGATCCTCTTTTATCGCACTTTACCCCTTTCCAAACTCTCCTTCGCTCTGGACTGTTGATCCAAAGTATAGAAATGCCCCACCTTTCTTTATCTCTTCTTCATAGTTTTCACCACAGTATTGTACATTATAATGGTCTTATCACATAATTTACCATCTAATAACCTCGTAACCTCGATTTTATGGCACAAATATAAAGTGACCTCAATGAAAATGATAATTACTGAATGATACTGTGAATGTCTGCAAACATGGCCTCTGGTCTGGCTATATGCCCTCTATTGTGTCTTTCTATCATTCTAAATAAATTATTTACTCTATTGCAAAATATGTTGATGCACTTGTCATGTGAATTGATTTCTGATGTTTCATTCTTCCTCTGTAGTCTTGATCTATTGTAACACATTGTCCCATGAAAACCAATACCAATTTACAGCCAGGGACATTAAGTTACTCACAATGCTGTTCCTTTCACAATGTGACAACTTGTGGAGAACTAAAGTGTATCCTATGTCTACATAGCATTATTCCTGATTACAGTCAGATAGTGATCCCCTGCATTATTAACTCATGGAAGCATACACATGTCCCTGGAATCTACACAGACTGTGATATGTGGTTCCCCAGATGCCACATCTGCACATCGGAGCAACCACATAATTCAAGCACCGTGTGACTACTCTATTTTCCCTGTTCATGAATTCACCCACAGCCGCCATACTCGATGACATCACAGACGGTGTGTTTCCCACACGTGACATCATAGCTTACCAGGTCAAATCTGTCAGACGCAGCTGGGTGAGGGTCATCGGCCTGCTTTGTAGAAGGGAGGGAGGCAAGTTGTGGTGCAGTTCCGGATGTCATAAAACGTCTCTTTTCCGCTGTCACAAAAACTGGATGTGGGAATGCAGACAGGGGGTGCCTGAAGCACTCTCCTGGACTGCAGCCTAATGGGATAATTTGTGGTTGCATGGGGGGAGAACACTTTGTTGTGTCACTTTGGGGAGAAATGCTATTATTGTATGTTGTATGTCCTCTGTTTGACAATATTTGCAATTTCAACTTACTCTCTGTTGTTTCTGGTGATGTCAATGTTATACAGTAGGGTGTTTGACATCCACAGGATGATTTTATCACCTCATTCTTTTTTATTCCAGTAGTCATCCTTGTTTCTTTTTCCACCTTATTTACTTATTTATTATACATATAAACCACCATAAATAATGTTGCTGTCAAATCAAGCCATTCTTGTCTTCTTTACTTTAACATTTTCTATCAATCTAGAAAGGTGTGCCTCCTGCCAAAGGTTAGGTCCACACTGACTGTGACTGGCGTATCACTTGTCACGATAGCCTCTTGGATTTTCCATGATAAATGTAAAACCAAGATACCACTTTTGCATATTTGCTATCCAATCTTGTTCATAGCCCCACTATAAAAAAATATCAGGACAATATATGTAGGTTTGAAATCATTCTTTCTGACAGAGAAGACAAAACAGTCTGCTTTCACTTCTCTGTCAGAGATTACAGTACTTTCCATTTTCTCCGCAGATGAGGAAACGGGTCTGGAGGTGCACCAGGTAACTAGGCCTCCGGGTTTCAACACAAACCGGCGCCGCAGCAGAGCCGTCCTCTATCATCTTTCGGGGCACCTGCAGAAACAGGACAAGAGCAAGCTCAAGATTAACAATGTGAGTCGCCTGTCTTTCAACAAAACAATACATTTATTCATTTCAGGTTGTCTTTTTGCCCTCTCATGTCATCATTATTCTTATTTTCAAGAATTTTGTTGCTGATTTTTGCGTTGAAATTAGATGTTTTATGATTACTTACAGAACAATGCAAAAGAATATTTTGGGTTGTTAAGAGAGGTTGTTAAGTACTTTCACCTTTTATTAACCCAGGTTACTTCCCCCCCAAAAAATTGAGTCAAAATTTTGGCTCTAAAATAACAGCCTTTAAGTTTTGATTTCCTGGTAATGGCAAGTCCTGCAGCCTTGTTTTCTCCTCCACAGCGCGAATCAACAGTATTGTGCATAAATCTCATCCCATCAGGAGCCTGACATAGAAACTAACATGGGCAAAACCACGTGTTGAAATATCAAGCCCAGCATGGGGATGGACACAACCACAACAGCAGTGATTCTCATCATACTCTACTGAAATCATAATTCTGTCCCTCTGACCAGGATTCTGTATCATGAAAGATTCATGACTTAGAGAGAAACTTCAGCATCACCCCTGGATTCTCAGTTAATTGACAATGGCTGTGGGACTTGTATCCATGGAAACACAACCGTCTTCTGGAAGCACGTTAATATGAACACAAGTCATCATACCTTGGGAAATCACCACCTTTTGACCAGTGTGCATCACTACAAAGAACATGTTTGCCACTGGACTGAGAGAACTTGTCCACTCTTGCACTCATTTGTTACATGTAAACAATCCTTAACATTAAATAATTTGTATTTGCGAGCAGCATAATGGACTCATGCCTAGAAAGAGTACTACAGATGCAGTATTTGCTTTGAGAATGCTAATAGAGAAGAACAGAGAAGGTCAGAGGGAGCTGCATTGCGCTTTTGTAGACCTAGAAAAAGCATACGACAGTTACCGAGAGAGGAACTCTGGTATTGTATGAGGAAGTCTGAAGTGGTCTCTACTAAGTATCTTAGACAGGTGCAGGACATGTATGCTAGCTGTGAGACAGTGGTGAGGTGTGCTGTAGGTGTAACAGAGAAGTTCAAGGTGGAGGTGGGACTTCATCAGGGATCAGCTCTGAGCACCTTCTTATTTGCAGTGGTGATGGACAGGCTGACAGATGAGGTTAGACAGGAATCTCCAGGGACCATGATGTTTGCAGGCGACATTGTGATGTGTAGTGAGTGCTGCGGGTTGAGGAAAATCTTGAGAGGTGGAGGTATGCTCTGGAAAGGAGAGGAATGAAGGTTAGTCCCAGCAAGACAGAATATATGTGTGTGAATGAGGAACCTGGGTGGAACGGTGAGGCTACAGGGAGTGGAGATCAAGAAGTTGGAGGATTTCAAGTACTTAGGGTCAACAGTCAAGAGCAACAGAGAGTGTGGAAAAGAGGTTAAGAAACATGTTGAAGCAGGTTGGAATGGGGAGAGAAAAGTTTCAGGGGTTCTTTGTGATCGAAGAATATCAGCCAGAATGAAAGGAAAGGTTTACAAGACAGCAGTGAGACCAGCAATGCTATATGATTTGGAGACAGTGGTATTGAAGAAAATACAGGAAGCAGAGCTGGAGGAAGCAGAGATGAAGATGTTGAGGTTCTCTTTAGGAGTGACGAGGATGGATAGGATCAGAAATAAGTCCATCAGGGGACAGCTCACGTTTGATGTTTTGGAGAGAAGGTCAGAGAAGCCAGACTGAGATGGTTCGGTCATGTACAGAGGAGGGATAGGGACTATATAGGTAGATGCATTCTGGAATTGGAGATGCCAGCCAGGAGGTCTAGAGGAAGACCGAAGAGAAGATTTATGGATGTCGCGAGAGAGGACATGAAGTTAGTTGGCGCGAGAGATGAGGATGCAGAGAATAGGGCTCGATGGAGAAGATTGATTCATTGTGGCGACCCCTGAAGGGAAAAGCTAAAAGGAAGGGAAGAAGAAGAAGAATATGAAATAATTTGGTGGCTGCCCCTTCTTACCACAGTTACAGATGCAGATTTCTGGAAAGAGGATGTTAGTTGTTTATAAATGGGTCCTTCTTGTACGGCTGCAACTCAATATTTCCTACTCACTATTGCCTTCATGCAAATTGCTATTATAGTTCAAGACAGACCAATGCATAGAGAGTGGAATTCACTTCTAACAAAAACAAAACAGTGGCAACTCTTGGTTGGATTTGTCATTCCCTCTGTCCAACACAAACCTCACACTTGTGGTTGTGATCTTCTGCAGCCGCACACGGCCTGACAGATCCATTCAACTCTTTTTGAGTAGGGCTGACTGTACTGACAGCCCGCTGCCTAGGTAAACATGGCCTTGGCAGTTTCAGCCTGATCCAAAATATTTTTTAACCATCAGTATCAACTCCACTATATTTTTGAATAAGTCACTGTTGTACTTTTTCCAGTCTCTTTAAAATGCAGAATTATATGGAAAGTGCACAATATTGTTTTCCCATCTATGTCTTGGCTTTGCTTAAAATAAGCAGACAATGAACAGCTGGTTCTTTTTCAACTGAAAGCGGAACTGTGTAATTTTGTAGAGGCATGATGTTAATTTGGGTTGAGAGTGAAAATATATAATGCTTGACATTTAAATGTGAAAGTGAAGGAAATATTTATATATCAGTTTAACGCCACCACCTTGATAGGAACCCTCTAGAAAATGACAACCTTTTGTTGGACTGAGGTCTCATTCTATATCCCGAAAATTAAAGCAAGATCTACAGACTTATTTATTATTAATTTTCTTTTACACTCAGGAATTTAGTCTGCGGCTTTGAGTTTTTAACAGTTCACGTGCCTTACATTGAAAAGTTCAATAAAAACTCAAAACTGGAGGTGTGTGTGTGTGTGTGTGTGTGTGTGTCTGTTTTGAGCTGTGTGTCATGTTCTCATGTTACCCAATGCAGAACATGTTTGGAGAGAAGCCTCCAATCCCAGAGTACAAGGTAGCAGCCATTCAGAAATCCCGCTTCATCCTGCTCCACTACGGGACCTTCAAGGCCGGATGGGATTGGCTGATTCTGCTGGCAACCTTCTACGTGGCGGTGACAGTGCCATATAACGTCTGCTTCACAGTGGTGGGGGGCCGAGATGAAGGGAGCAGCAGTGCCCCGAGAAGCCCGCCCAGCGTCAGTGACATCCTTGTGGAGATCCTGTTTATCCTTGGTGAGAGAGTTTCATGGGGTTATTACTTTATGTAGGGATTTAACTTTAAATCTTCACATGATCAACTCAAATCATATTCAAAGTAGCCATTAAAGAGCTTATTGGTCAAAATGATTTGCTTTGTGTTTCTTACTGGTGGCAAACCAGGAAAACATTGTGTGTCTGTTGGGCAAATTTGTTCATTTGTTCACTTTTTGGAACAAAAGTTTCTAATGCCCACACAGCGCTGAAAGGATATGGGGCGTACACAAAAGACCATCATGTCTCATTCCCGAAAGAAAAAAAAACAGCCTTATTGTCTCAAGTCTTTTCCATCTTACATTGGGAAATGTGACTGAATGCTTCTAAAATGGACAATTTGCTTCAATATAAAAGAGTGACCACAAGCTTTCCATCAATAAACATCCGCAAACAAATTATCCAAGCCGCCCACAGTTAAATGGCAGACTCCTGTCAATCGATATCCCATCTGTTAGAACTAATAGGACAGTGTGTGGTTACGTCTGCTCACTGTCCAGACTATTGAAACATCCTATTAGGCTTACCTTATCCTTTCTGTGAGTGAGATGCTTTTCATCTGTCACACTTCTTCCAGACCCTAATTTCGATAAGCTTGGGCAGTTTTGGGAGTCACGCAGGCGCTTGTGTTAAATCATATACTGAACTTCATCATAACTAACAGACTTTCATATCTGTGTCTGTCGAGACAACAACATTCTGAGATTTTCATTTTTGTAAGTGAGCAAGGACCTTTATTAAAAGTCAATATCAATGAATTAAGAGCCTTTGCTTTCCAACAATCTGTAAGCAAACATGGAACTCATCACAAAAAAAGAAATAATTTTCCAATTATGTTTTCAGCAATCCAGGTCACAATGACTCAATCAGCACTTGTTTTTTATATTCCTGTATGAGTTTTGCAAATCCCTGCCCCTTAATAGTTTAATGTTTTTTTTTCCTTGAAGTGATATTACTGAAACAGTTGTATCACTTCCTATTTTACTTTTCCTGGACCTAGAGAAAAAGTCATCTGGTGTTTCAGTTTTCAGCTCTGTTAGCAACTTTCTATAAATTACCTTCCACTGTTTCTAGGGAAACCGGAGATATTTAATCAACATACCAGAATTTCACCGTCAGATTTTATTTATGAGATTATCATCTCCCTGAAGGCCCCAACAAAATTGACATGTTTTCTTGGTTTCATCTGCTAAAAGAAAACAAGCTGCAGGAATTTTTCTTCCTCTTATCCTCAAGTTATTGCTCACTGTTTTTGAAAAACAAATGCAATTCTTATGTAACAGTAATATGTCGAAGCTAGATAGATCACTCCTGTGATTGGCTGTTGTCGTTGATATCCTCTGCAGACATTGTGCTGAACTTTAGAACCACTTTTGTGAGCACGTCGGGCCAGGTCGTGTACGATGCCCGCTCCATCTGCGTTCACTACGTCACCACCTGGCTCTTTGTTGATCTCATTGCCGCCCTGCCCTTCGACCTGCTGTACGCATTCAACGTCAGTGTGGTGAGTCTCTTCCAAGTCTGCCACTGTTAGACATGGAATGTGGCTATATTTTTATCTGTGACATTTACGTGGATACATTAATTAAGCCTTCAAACACTGTGATAAACCCTGCTACATGAAGCTTGTTCTCTGTTCACAAAAGAGCACTTAAAGGTGGGCACGTTCTCTACCTGCTGCATTTATTTTCAACACTGACACAACAGCGGCACAAAGCCATATTTGGAGAAAGGTAGCATTAATGCTTAATGTCCTCGGCTCCCAAGTGAAATCATTAGAACAACATTTCATCCAAACCTCCTACTAATCGCAGAAACAAATGGCAGAGAGCCAAAATGCTATTAGTGCATGTACACCAATTTATTTTTATTACTGTGGTTTGGATGTTAACAGATTATTACCTCAGCGGTAAATTGTCATGCATGTAGAAAAACAGAAAAGAAAAATAAGTCTAATATGGAGACATTTGAATAATATTGGATTTGACAAATAAGATTCAAGATTTTTATTGTCAGGTATGTTGAAAGAATGTGGTGATTCAGACAATGCAATGAAATTCTCACTTTGTACACTCTTTACACCAGGTGGATAGCAATAAGAATTACTGACGATAAACACAGTAGGGAGTATGGGAGACAGCTTGCATGGACTTCCTTAAAACAGTGCAGGCAGTAAGAACATTTATGCATAGAAATAAGTTAAGTAAGTAATAAAATACCACCTAAGAAGGAAATACTAACTGTTTTAATTTAGGAGGTGGACACTGCACAAGTGGCTCTTGTGCAGTGTTAGCAGTCAGATGGGACTTGTAGTGTTGGGGGAGTTCAGGAGTCAGATTTTGGGAAAAAAAAAATGTTTACAAGTCTCTTTGTTATTGCTTTCATACTCATGTAGCATTTACCTGCTGGCAGTCGTGCAAATAAACTGTTTTGTGGGTATGAAATGCCCTTTATGATGCAGTGGGCCCTCCTGATGACCCTTGATGTGTAAATGTCCTGGAGTGACTAGAAGGCTGCTCCAGAGATTATTTGCCCTTTTTTTTTATCACCCTCTTGAAGGGTTACCTGTCCTGGGCTTAGCAGCTTCTATTCCACACAGTGATGGAGCTGGTAATGACACTCTCTATTCTCCACTGCTTCTGTAAAAGTTGTTGAGGGTTTTGGTGGACATAACAAATTTCCTCAGCTTCCTCTGAAGTTCAGCCTATGCTGTGACATCCTCAGGAGCTGTTAGGTGTTGTGAGACCAGGTGAGATCCTCGCTAATGTGTGTCCCGAGGAACTTGAAGGTTTTCACCCTCTCAACCTGTGTTTCTATGATATAAAGTAGGCTGTACTGCTCCTTCCTCCTACTAGGATCAATAATCATCTGCTTGGTCTCCCCTGTCTTTAAGAAGAGATTATTGTCCTCGCACCAGGCCACCAGTCTTGCCACCTTTGTCCTGTACGATTTCTCCTCCCCACAGGTGATCAATCCAATGACTATAAGTGTCGTCAACAAACTTTATGATGTCTGAGCAGTCATAGGTGAAGAGGGTAAACAGCAAAGGGCTCAGATGTGAAGACATCTGTCAGCTCCAATGAGCAGACCCTGAGTGCCCGATCGGGCATGCTGTCCGGGCCAGCTGCCTTTCAGCACAGGGGATTGTCCTCCTCAGAGCCAAGCTCACCTCCACCATTGAAACAGATAATGGTGTGTCCTGAATGTCTCCGGCGGCCAGAGTCCAAGTGAATGTGCTGGGAGTCTTGAAGTGAGCATGGAACTCTCTCACTCTATACTGACTTTTGGCCTGTGAGATGGACCTGTTTAGGTTGCATCTGGCCTTTCTGTATTTCCTCAGCATGACCCAAGGAAAATGCAGAGGAGCAGGCATACAGCATGGACCGCACCTCCAATTTGACCCAGGGTTTGTCACTGAGATAGGTCCTGCAGCACTTTACTTGGAATGATCCTCTCCTTGAATGTACTGATGTAGCTAGTTACAGCTACATCCTACCACATCCTAGTTTGTATTGTCAAAGCAGTCCTAAAGGACCAGCTCTGATTCCTCAGTCCACACTAACAGTTTCATCCACCAGGTGGGCTCGCTTAAGGAGTTGTCTGTAGGCTTCGTAAAGACTGAGAAGTGATCCTATTATCCAAAGTGTGGCCCAGCCTTGGAAGCATCCTTCAAATTGATATACACCTGGTCAAGAGTGTTGTTTTCTCTTGTTGGGAAGCTTACATACTGGTGGTTCATGGGAAGGACCCCCCTCAGGTAACAGTGGTTAAAGTCTCCAGCGACAATGAATGCAGCATCTGGGTGTGCCGTCTCCTGTGTGCCCCAGTGCTGTCACGTGATCCATCTGTGGCGGCATGTAAACCACAAGCAGGACCACAATGATGAAGTCTCTCTGTAAATCAGAAGGTGTGCACTTAACCAATAAAAGTTCAATGTCCGCGAAGCAGCGCTTCTCAACAATTTGCACATCATCCCGCATCCTGTTGTTGGTGTACACAAAATCACCAACACACTCTGTGAAGATAAAGTCACAATATTCCCCTACTTGAAGCTGAGTCACAGTCCTGGCTCAGTACTGTTGGTCATGTGGCCCGTGCCTTTAGTCTTGCTTGCCCTTAATTAGCCCAGACGTGTGAATGACCAAGTGAATGGTTGTATGTTTCTATGTGTGGCTCTGTCATCCACTGGCAACTAGTACAGGAAGACCCCTGCCCCTCACCAAATGAATGCCGGGATAGGCTTCAGCCTAGCATTCAGAAAATGATTGAATGAATTAATGAATGGATAAATAATGGGCATCTTTTCAGAAAATAAACAGGCTACAATGTTGGGCATGCTCTCAAAATGGTAATAGTATGCTTTGGAAATAGATATAGAGTAGAGATCTTGCAATTTAGGAAAACCAGGTAGATCTGCACACAGAGAACCTATTCTGTTACCGCAATAAAATAAAGACATGGTTTGGAATTAAACGTTTACTTGTTACAAGAAATATCTAATTTCTTGTGAGTCAACACAGCTTACACAGTTCATTGACATTTCCCCATGTTGGGATGATTAAAGGAATATTCTATTCTATTCTATTCTATTCTATTCTATTCTATTCTATTCTATTCTATTCTTACTGTACACTGCCTCCTGCCATTTTGGTTTGATCCTCCGAATGTGACTGCCCACAAAGCATTTGTCTGCTGCAGTATAAAACTGGCTGGCAGCATCTGAGATGGTAACCTTCCGACTCAGAAGCCAGTCAGACACCTTTAAACAAGTATTACAGCCTGCTCCTCCCATCCCCTAAATAAGCGTCACCTAAGCGAACACTCCATTAGATGGGCTCGCCTCCTGGGTCAGACTGTCAGTCAGCGAAGAAAACAGCTCTGGTATGAATGCACATTCTCACAATGATCCTGATCTGTTAAGTTGTATAAACCTATATTTACAGAATTTCGGAGTCCACCTGCTGAAGACTGTCCGGCTGCTTCGCCTGTTGCGCCTGCTGCAGAAGCTGGAGCGCTACTCCCAGTACAGCGCCGTGGTCCTGACCCTCCTTATGTCGATGTTTGCCTTGCTGGCCCACTGGATGGCGTGTGTTTGGTATTTCATAGGCCGCAGGGAGATTGAAAGTCCTGGATCCTGGGATATAGGTTAGTGCTCCTTTTTTCACATTATTTCACTGAAGTGCAATTTCTAAATCTTGACTCATTGTATTACTTTTTTGTGTTTGGTGAGTTCTAAGTTTGTGTTTCACTCAGCTTTTAAATTGCCATCGTGCCAGCGCCAGGCACCGACATTTGATTTTGGCACCCACTCCAATCTTGAGGGTAAATTAGAAAAGGCAGAGCTGTCCGTCTATTCAGTCACTGATGTGGTAATCTCTCATCTCTCAAAATCTTTTTTGAACTACCAGTTGTAATTTTATGAAGCCCTATCTCATTTTCAGCATCCCGTGAGGATTTAGAATAATGAGAGAATTTGTTTATACAAAAACCAGATCGTCTGTAAATATTTTGCAGACTCATCTAGTGCTGCTTGCTGTCGATGAATAGCTTTGTCTATGTCTCCAGAGACAAGTCTCCAAATTTAAGGATGTCAAGGAGCGCTAAGTGGAATAAAGAATAAGGTGTATAGAACTAAAATGTCATTCGGACATATCATGTCTATGATTTGCATCCATAATACAGCATAGTGATGGCATCTGAAATCCCAACTGGCATTAAAACGCTGATGTAAACATTGTCCTGTAAATACAGAGACAAACGCACATGTGCACACACACGCACACATAAAGACATGTTAAAGAAATGTTCAGAGATGTTCATATACACACATATGATGTTCTCAAATTAAAATATTTTCTCTGGAGTCAGGAGTAGTATAGAATACCAGGAAGAAAAGCTAAAAGGGAAGATGATATTTATCTTTCCTTTTTGGCTCCAGAGATCCCTCTCTCCCCAAGCCCCCGCCCCCATGTCTATCTCCTGCGCCCACCCACAAAACCCATTGATTTGTGCCAGCCTTCATATTGTTATCTTTTCAGTAAAGCATAAAATAACAGATAGTGACCTGCCGGTGGTTAATGTCAGCTATCCCTTAATTTGCTATTCAGATGGTCAAGAGGGGTATGGGGGGGTCCATCTGGAGGGAAGGTTGCAGATATTACATATGAGGAGTGTGCACTGTTCATGGAGTATCTAGCATTCTGAGGAACGTGGACAGATAAGGCAATGAAACCATAAAAGGGCAAGCTGATAGGAACAAAATGAAACTACGTAAGAGGGGATAAGAGTATAATGAAAATATGTTTGCTGCATGTGTTTCATGTTCTTGTTCGATAAATTTTCTAATGGTGTCCTGCACTATCAGAAGAGGCACATCAGCCAAGTGTGAGATTCTTGTGCTGTGCTTGTCATGTCTTTGATTTTTTTTTTTTCTCTGAAAGCGGGTAGAAAATTAGGAAATAATAATAATAAAGTTACTAAAAAGAGGACTGGAGCTGCATACAAAGCAGGATCGCAGAAAAAACAAATTCAACAACACTGGGGTAAACTGCATGGAAGATCCAGCAAAAAATGAAAAAAAAAGTGAAAGGAGCTAACATGCAAAGCTAGATTAACGGACGTTTTCGGGATGGGGCGTTAAAGTGGACACAGGTGAGCTACACCAGGCTAGCTAAACAGACTGCAGGAAAATATAAACACAGCAAGTAAAAGGCAGTAACACAGATGACACTTTTTTTAAGTTCAACTGGTAAATTACATACAAAGTAAAAACTGAGTAAATTATCCAGCATTATTTCCTATCATTGTCTTCCCATATTGATCCACATGTCTTCTTATCCCATGAATTCAAATTGACCAATGATGATCACAACGTATTTGGGATCCATTTTTACATGTTAATTTCTTGACAACCAGTATCTATAACCTGTATATTTTTTTGTTTGGTGTTTCATTTTCACAATCTCATAAAATCTTACATCGAGTGCCCCGATATTAAAGTCAAAGTCAAAGTCAGCTTTATTGTCAATTTCTCCACACGTACTGGAGGCATTTAGAGAACGGCGTGCAAGAAGTGAAGAAAAGAGCGGGTTTTTAATGAACAAAGATGTTCTCATTTCCTTGGATTGCCACATGTCAAGCTCTTCCCCTGTCGCCGCATTCATGGATCAAACGTCAGTGGTTTAGTGTGGGAGTGTAAGAAGATTATTTTTCCCCAAAACTTTAAAGATTTTCTCAAACGATCCCTTATCCATGTAATTTTTGATTCTAAAAATAACTTGTCTCAGTTAAAATGCTTAATACCAATTTGTTGTTCAATAAAGTCCTATCCATATAGAAATCAGAACCAGAATCAGAAATACTTTATTTGTTCCGAGTTGCTCCATACAGTAAAGTAATAGAAATTAAGAAAATGAGACAGAAATAAATGGATAAGGATAAAAGATGAAATATCCAACTAATGTCAAGACATATTCATAAGCAGAGGATAAAAATGAGACAAAGGGCAAATATATACAACCAGATATTAGCAACAGTAAATATGTTAATATTAATTAATTAATTAATTTTAAAGAAATTGCAGTGGTTGATCAATAACAACTCAAAATGACAGCTGTTTAAAGTCCTATTTCCCACAAAGCTGCTCCTCGTAAAAGCCCAGTTGTGAAACGACCTCAGTTCCTGTTTTCAGAGTGTTGATATGAAAGAGTTCAGCACCAAGGACGGCTCTCAAGTGGCAGAGCGAGTAGCCCAGTAAAAACATCAGCACGCTGGACAGAGACGCTTCAAAGTCAGGCATCATCTCACAAAGAGACAGTGGGAAACACAAACATGTTTTCCTGAACAGCGCCGGTACTTGGATACAGTTGAATCCGTTGAGATAAAATGTAAAAACAAATATTTATTTCTACCTGCTGTTGCCTCGACAACATCAGCAATGTCTGCAACACTTTCAAATGGCTGATGAGATGAAAAAAACAAAAAAAAATCAGACAGTTATTCTAAGGGCTGAATCCAAATATTAACTTCTGCAATTGACAAAAATTAGGAGCCTAATGAGGTGTCAAATCCCATAATGTTGCTTGTTTGGCTGATTGAGTGGGACTCAGGGCTCCAATATCACTTGAAACAATTAATGACTGCAGGGCGGTCTCAGTGTTTAAACACACAAACAAACACAGTGGCCTGCACTCACGTACATGCACACGCACACACAGAAAGAAGGTCAAAGCTACAGTCCCTCAAAGCATGCAACACCTTAGATCACAGAGCAGATACCTCAGAAGTCTATAATTCATTACCTCTTTGCTGTTTTCTTCTACAAACACAGAGTATCTTTTCTCCTTCTTGCAAAGTCAAACATTTCGATAGCAGCGTCTTGGCAATTTGTTCAGTGTGGAAGTGAAGTGAAGTGAGGAATCATATCCAGGACAAGTCTGACAAGTTAGGTTGTTCCATAATCTGGCTTTGGTGTGCACATTGTCAATGATGGATTTATAAGAAACAAATATTACTATTTTATAACTGAATTTTCTTCCAATGGAAAATCTGGATGTGCGTCCTTCCAGGAATGTCTGAAGTGTAAGTTACTTACACTACAATACTTTCAGACGGTTCACATTGAAAACTGATATCTGATCATTGTTTTATTGCTTTATCATTCTTTGATCTTTAAACAGTAGAAGTGAAACTGTAAAGAAAAACACATGAAGTGATGTGAAATATATGCAAAATGAATTCAGTGAGATTTTAAGATTTTATAGGATTTTCAATATGCTTGTCTTCTTCTCCTCTCTTTATTAGGCTGGCTGCATGAGCTGGCCAAGCGACTTGGGACTCCATACTTCCTTTCTCCGCTGACCACGCTGCTAACCCCCACAGCCAGCAGCCTCCCGGCAAACCACAGCCAGTGGAACGCATCGGGGTCAGAGTTCACAGTGCAGGGCACCTGGAACTCCAGTCAAATTAGCGGAAACATGTCGGTGCCCAGAGCCCTGTCGGGGTCGGAGGGCACAGGTGGGGGTTTACTGGGGGGTGGCCCCTCGATGCGCAGCAGCTACGTCACATCCCTCTACTTTGCTCTGAGCAGCCTGACCAGCGTGGGATTTGGAAACGTGTCTGCCAACACAGACTCAGAGAAGATCTTCTCTATCTGCACCATGCTCATAGGAGGTGAGCCACCACTGTGTGTGTGTGTGTGTGTGTGTGTGTGTGTGTGTGTGTGTGTGTGTGTGTGTGTGTGTGTGTGTGTGTGTGTGTGTTTATGTGCGTGTGAGTCTGTGTGTGTGTTTGTGTTCCCATCCCCCCTCTATTTGCATACATATTTGTTTTCTCTCAGGGCATGAAGCTCCCTTCCTCTTCAGTTTAAAGTGCTCACTCAGCTCATTATGTGGTGCGAGCAAGACATGTAAATAAACAGCTGAGCTCAGTGTGTTCAATCCCAGATGCTTTTTCATATTCATAGTTTAACAAGCATATCAGCTCATTCAAACCTTTCTTTTCTTTTTTTTTTCATTTGTTTCTACTTAATTCGAAACAGTCCTGACATAACAGAAACCATGTTAGAGCTTTGGAAATTGATATTATTTACAGTGGTTGTTAACAAAATATTTCTGTTATTATTGCACTTATTTTGTAATGGTCCGTGGTAAAACAGACAATTTTTCATATAATTAGTGGTTTCATGTATAACCAATATGGAGTATTTATTTTTGTTTGGTGGGGGACCGCTTTATTTCATTCGCCAGCCCAATCCAGTGAGAGGGTACTGTCTGTTTTGATGAACAGAACACTTTACAGGGTATCAGCGGCAGTAAAATAAGATGAATGAGAGAAATTTGGAGAACCACGTAAACCTTCTGTCTTCTCTACAACTCCATTTACTTTCATATCCCGCATCCCAAAATGATGATGTTGTATTTGAATTTATTGAGAGAAATTAAAATGACTGTACCGGCAGTTATAATCTGTCTTGAGGCAGCATGGCGGTGCAGTGTTTGGCACTTCCACCGCATAGCAAGAAGGGTTACCTTCCACTGTCCAAAAACATGTAGTGAGTCAATAGGAAACCTTAAATTGCCCAAATATTTGAATGAGTGAGTAAATGCTCATGTATCTATATTTGGCCCTGTGTCAACTACTCTTGCCTGTTTCCTACTATATATCAGGAAAGTGCATTTTTCTTTTTTTAGTATGTAAATCATCCTGGATCGAAGTAGGCAGGTGTGTATGTAATGGTCATAGGAAAGATTGCAAAACATGCACTGAAAGAAAATAACTTTTTTTCATGTGTGTGAGTGTGTGTTTGTTCACGTGTGTGTGTCAAAGACAAGGATAGCTAGTTGTTGCAGAGCTTTACAATAAAACTGGTATGTGTCCTTGTGAATTGAGAGTGCTTGAAGAAAACCACCAGTTTAAAAATAGAGCAGACATGAAAAAGTATGGAAGATGCAAGGCTTTACATTGTGAACGAAAAGGTGCTCGTGTCCCAAAAATTTGTTTGAGACAAAGTAGTCCACAATCCCCAAATTCAATTTATTCAAATTAAAGTCATTGACCTCTATTGGGTAATGCTTTTAACATTCAGTCGTAGACAAGAAGTGTTTTTTTTACTTTCTACATGAATTAGAAAAAGACATTTGTCACAATGACCATTAGAAAAGTATTGAAGGTGAGTGTTGAAGGTAAACACAGAGGTGAAAAAAGAAAGTTTGCCGCTGCATTTAGAAATTGGTTTTTGAGAGCAAAATCAAAGAAGAATATGGCACCAAGAGAAGCCACGGTTCTTGATGTACATCCCCCCTCCATTCGTACCATAACTTTCCAGGATTTCTCTGACATGGGTCTCGAGGTAAGAAACCGGCAGTGCATATTCGCCGGAAAATCAATTGTCACACGAGCCTTTCCAGGAAAAATGCTGATACATTTCTGGGAAAAGGCTGCCAATGTGAGATTCACAAAGGTGTCTGTTTAATTCCTCATGAAGGTAATCAATATTTCTGTCACGTCCTCAAAGAACATTAATTTACCAACGTGTTTAAGGAATCAAAGCAGGCTAGAAGTAGCCATTTAAAGCTGGTGGTCTCGTGGCCATTATTTATCTATAGATAGATAGATAGATAGGAATACATATACATACAGTGTATGCATATACAGAAAATGATAAATGTGTGTAATTGGTTGCAAATAAATCTAATATTTCAGTGATATTTTTGAGGAATTCAGGTCCCATTTGGGGAGAAGCACTGCTTTGGAGAGTCTGCTGCTTGTTATACTGTCAAGGAACAGTATGTATGTTTGCATGTGTGTGTGTTTGTGCGAGCGCAAGTGTGGACCTGAACTCCACTAAAATATTAAATATGTTGTAGTGCCATCAATCACACATATTTGTCTCTTACTGTAGTTTTAGGGTTGCTCAAAGAACTACATCCTGATCTACCTCCATCTTCCAAGGCCCTCGTTTCCTCCGCATCACTGTAATTTTCAACTGTAGTCTTTATGTTCTACCTTCTTGAAGCACAAACATACACTACATGGCCAAAAGTATTCGCTCACCCATCCAAATAATCAGAATCGGATGTTCCAATCACTTCCATGGCGACAGGTGTATAAAATCAATCACCAAGACATGAAGACTCTTTTTACAAACATTGTGGTGCTCGGCGAGGAGTAATCGATGACGAAGTCTTGGAGTCTTGAAAGAGTGATTGTCTTTATTCTTGAGCACCACCATACCTCTATACAAGCACCTCGTACACTTCCGGGGTGCATATATATAAGCCTCTGGCCTAAGTTCTATACCACCATAGAAGAAATGGTGGTACCTGACAGCCGCATGGAGAAATCTTGAATGTGGGGGATGGGGTTACGATCGTTTATGGTGATGTTATTCAGGCGGTGAAAGTTGCCGCAGGGGTGCCATGACCTGTCGATCTTGGGCACCATGTGGAGCGGGGAGGCCCACGGGCTCTTGGACCCCTATCCCCAGGCATTCCATGGAGGCAAACTCCTCATTGGCAGTCGCTAGCTTGGCCCCGTCTAGTTGCCACGCCCGTGTGAAGACGGGTGGTACCACTGTTGGAATGTAGTGTTCCAAGCCATGCCTCGTAGATGTGGTGGAGAACGTGGGCATCGTTAGCGACAGAAAGTTACCCAGCAAATGTTGATATACATCCCCCAATGCCAAAAAGTTGATGTGGACTCGCAGCCCAACCCCCCTGTCTCGCATGGATTGTTGGTGAAAGACGTGGCGTCGAAGTCCTAAGAACGGCGGCCACAGAAACAAGCAGACACCGACCGTGAACCAAAAGTCGTTATGGACGACCTGTTAGCAGCGCTGAGTAGTGGGCCGCTGCCTCTGGCCTCAATGTCTGCTCTCATTGGGGGGAGAAGGCTCTTCTGTGACCCAGAGTCCACCAGGAATCGCAGTCCATACTTCAAGTCCCTGATGAACACCAACAGCTGGATATGTCCGCTGGTGTCCACTGCTGCTACCGACCTCCGGCCCCACGGTTCTGTCGGCGCCCTGAACGAGCCTGGCTCAACGCAATGCCTTGCCTTGCTGCCGAATCGGCTTTGGAAGACGCAGAGATCGGTCCTGCACCGCCTCGGGCGGCTGCCCTGGTCAAATCCATGACCCCTGCCACCGTCCGCGGGGGTGCTCGGTGGCCCGCAGGACACGGTCGGCTTCCTCCGCCAAAGCCCGGTAGTCGCCAGCGGCCAGACAGTGGGTGTTCACCAAGATCACGCTGGCTGCAGGCTGTCGCTCCAGATCAGCAGACTTTTGAGTGCGGTGTAGCTACCTGTCTGCGGGGTCGCACAACAGCTCCATGGCTCGCTGTGTCGAGTGCTGGTCCAGAGCCATGACAACCAAAAAGAACCTTACATCATGTGCAAAAATTTCCTGCAGGTGGAAAAGCGCTTCCACATACTGAAACCAGGCGTCGGGGTCGCTCTGCCAGAAGTCTGGTAGCCGGTGGGCGCAGATGGCCAAGCGTGTTACGGCGATGTGGCTGAGGTGGAATCACACACCTCCTTGGGCTTGGTCCTGCAATTCGGCGTCCCGGCCAACTTGTTTGTATCTGACCGCAGTGGCTCATGCCCCCATTGTAGCGCCGGCAGGGCAAGTAGCGGTATTTGACGGTAACGGTGCACAGGTACTTGCGTGCGTTTGCTGGGTTCCAGGGGCCAAACTTCAGATATCTCCGAAGCTGCATCACATCTCAGTCACCAATGTGGTGCTTGACGAGGAATAATCAATGACGAAGCCTTGGAGTCTTGAATGACAGATATGTTTATTATTGAGCACCACCATACCACTATACAACCACCTCGTACACTTCTGCGTTGCATATATATATCAGCTTCTGGCCTAAGCCATGCCCCCGGCACCTGGTCTCGTGGGGTGAGAAGCCACGCCCCTCAGTGTCCACCACAACATTTGTGAAAGAATGGATCGCTCTCAGGAGCTTAGTGAGTTCCAGTGTGGAAATTTCCTCGCTCCTAAATATTACACAGTTAACTCTCAGCTGTATTTTAAAAACATGGAAGTGTTTGGGAATGACAGAAACTCAGCCACGAAGTGGAAGGCCACGTAAACTGACAGAGCAGGTACAGCGGATGCTGAGGCACATATTGCAAAGAGGTCGCCAACTTTCCACAGAGTCAATCGCGACAGACCTCCAAACTTCATGTGGCCTTCAGATCAGCTCAAGATCAGTTCACAGAGAGCTTCATAGAAAGGGTTTCCATGGCTGAGCAGCTGCGTCCGAGCCACACATCACCAAGTGAAAAGAAAAAGTGGGATGCAGTAGTGTAAAGCACGGCACCACTGAACTCTAGAGCAGTGGAGACATGTTTTCTGGAATGACGAATTGCACTTCTCCATCTTGCAGTCTGATGGACAAGTCTGGGTTTGGCAGTTGCCGGGAGAATGGTACTTGTCTGACTGCATTGTACCAAATGTGAAGTTTGTTGGAGGGGGGATAATGGTGTGGGGTTCTTTTTCAGGAGCTGAGTTTGGCCCCTTAGTCCCAGTGAGAGGAACTCTGAAAGCTTCAGCATACCAAGACATTTTGGACAGTTCCATGCTCCCAACTTTGTGGGAACAGTTTGGAGCTGGTCCCTTCCTTTTCCAACATAACTGTGGACCAGTCCACAAAACAAGGTCTATAAAGACATGGATAACAGAGTCTGGTGTGGATGAACTTGACTGGCCTGCACAGAGACTGAGAGCCAGGCCTTCTCATCCAACATCGGTGTGTGACCTCACAATGCGCTTCTGGAAGAATAGTCAAAAATTCCCATAAACACACTGCTGAACCTTGTGGACAGCCTTCCCAGAAGAGTTGAAGCTGTTATAGCTGCAACGGGTGAACCAACGTCATATTGAACCCATGGACTAGGAATGGGATATCACTTAAGTTCATATGCGAGTCAAGGCAGGTGACAAATACTTTTGGCCATATAGTGTATCTTGTAAAATGAATGCTTTGTGGAAAAAGTTTGAAGATAATCAGCCAATTATAGATAAGCGTTTACTCTTTTTATTAAATTTATATTTCCAAGTAGGGCTCAACAAGAGGAGGAGGGGCCATAGCTCTCTATCACTTATACAAACTACGGTCAATCCGGCTTTTAATGCCGTGCAACTTGCTTTGCCACCCAACCATTTTAGGGCTGCAGCAGAAATTATGACACGTCAACACAACGACATTTGTTTTTCATTGTCTGTTGTTGAGTCGATCTTGTTTGCACTGTCTGATATTTAGATAGGCTCCTCTGCAAACGGTGGGCACAGTTGAGTTACTGTAGCTTGTGTCAGCACTCTAACAGTAGAGCCATTCTTCTCTGAGATGGCACACATTAATTCTATTCTAGGATGGACTATTGTCTGCAGAGTAAAGAGGTTGTTCGCAGCAAAAATCCCAATCATGTTAGCGGTGATTGGTTCATCTTTCACACTCACTCTGAAGCATGACATGAACTCTGGTAACCTGCATTGTGTCACATCTGCTCAGGTGCTGGGGGTGTGGGTTGGGGGAGGGTGTTACCCACAGCACCTGCAGCCTGCAATCGAAAACAATGCAACATGCTGAGCCGAGAAGCTATTTGATCCAACCAGTACCTTCAATAAAGAAGGCAGCTTTTACTTAAGTCATTCAAAAAATAAAGTAGAAGCGACTTTGCTATTCAATCAGCAGAGTGTTTTCTCAGCTTGTTCCATGGAGAACTTTTTATTCAGATGGGCCATTTGTTTCACTTTCCCAAATATTAACTTCCATTGCCATTCAAGTAAGGGCATTTACTGCTTTTGCCTTTGGGGTTATTCATTTATCAACGCTAGACTTGTACCTACTTTTGATTAACTGTTTTTTTTAGATATTTGCCTTTCTTTTTCTTTGTCTGTGAAAGGGTTTATATTAATGCAAATATACTCTACACTTACAAAGCGAAAAACTATGAATAGTAATGGCCCATTATTTGCTTCTAACACATTTTGTCAAACTTTTTCCACCATTTATGAAAAACAAAAGTCATGTTATTTTCACGAGAGGTCTGAGTCTTTTCCTGTGATCAGACTGTCCTCAATATATCAACTCTTTTGCTTTTCATTGAAATTGTGGCAGCTTGTGTTGTATCAAGCTCTAAGCAGCCCTGCACTCACAGTAAAGACTCTAAAACTAGAGTATAAGAACAGAAAAGGAAAAGCTGGTCATTTCATTTCGCTTCATTCTTTTTTCTTTCTTTATCCCCATCACAGATGATGATGCAAAATATTCATCCTGAATACATAGAGAGAGAACATACAAAATGTACATATTTTTTTTGTTCTGGTTATGTTATTTTTCATTAATTACCTTCTATTTAGTTTTCATTTTACATGTATTTATATCTATTTGTACAATCTATTAGAGACAGCTGTTCAGACCATTAATGTAAAGCCATTTTATACCTGTCAAGGCTTGTAAAGACTTCATAAAGCTCCCTGCTATGGAGAGGCATAATGGGATTTCTCCTGTGGGCTTCAAGTCAAAAGTGATTAATATAGCACCAAATCACAGCACAGTTGTCTCATGACACTTTCCATGTAGGTCTGATCCAGACTTCGAAATTATTTACATAAACCAAAAATTTCCTGCATGAGCAAGCACTTGGCGACAGTGGTGAGGAAACGCTGCCTTTTTCTGGTCCAGAAACCTAAGAACTATCCAAACTCAATGTGGGCAGCCTTCTGCCTTGACCAGTTGGAGTAGAAAGAGAGAATTGAGAGGGAAGGATAGAGAGAAAGAAAAAAAAAGTGTGTGATACAGACAGGTTCGAAGGGTTTGGAAGGACAGGCACAATAGTCTCTTACTGAAAATAATAGTAGCTCAGACAATTACACAGTTATAGCCAAAATGTAACAATAATGGCTTTAATATTCATAAAAGAAACAACAATAGTGGACACTGCAGTGGATCAAGCCGTGCCCCTGGGAACCTGCTAAATGAGGGAGCCCAAGGACTCGATGATTTGAGGTTACTTGCACTGAAGAAGGGTCATAAGTGCAGAGTTTGCAGGAATGAGAGAAGTGCAACATAGGATATCCCTTGGCAGCCTAAGCCTAAAACAGCAAAACCAGGAGCTGGCCTCGTCCTAACTATTAGCTTTCTCAAAAAGAAAGGGTCTAAGCCTATTCTTAAACAAAGAGAGGTTGTTTGCCTCCCTTGGATCCTCATTGGAAGATGGTTCCACCAAAGAAGAGTCTGATAACTATGCATAAAGTGCATATCAAGAATTTCTGAATTTAATGTTTGATATTAAAACATATATCTATGCTATAAAGAAGCCTTCCCTTCGTCTTTCAGCACTGATGCATGCGGTGGTGTTTGGTAACGTCACCGCCATAATCCAGAGAATGTACTCGCGCCGCTCGCTCTATCACACCCGGACCAAGGACCTGAAGGACTTCATCAGGGTCCATCGGCTGCCCAAGGCCTTAGAGCAACGCATGCTAGAGTGTTTCCAGACTACCTGGTCGGTCAACAATGGAATCGATGTTAGCGAGGTGAGAGACTGAGCTGATCGCTCTTATTGGTTCAACAATACTCCTAATGACTAGCCTCGTAATTAGCCCGAATTGGCATCAAGAGTCATTTTAATCAAGGCGTTGGGAAATGTATTTGTGTGTACTGTTGTTTTTTACCGCTTGTTTCTGGGATTTTTTTCATTCATTTTTTTAATATATATATGAAAATTATATATGTATAAAAAATGGAAATGCTTCCTCAACAACAATGTAGATTCAAACCAATGTGTCTCCCTTACAAGTTTTTTTTTTGCATTGTTTCCTTTTAATACTTTTTCTGCATCTGTTCCTGGTCATAATACTTATAGGTATGACTGGACCAGGTTTTTCTATTTTTCTCCCAGTTCTTCTGCTACTTTTATTACTTTGTGTAACGGAGAAAAGTGCAAATGGCAGCAGCTCTATTGTCTACACGGGCGATCATCTGATCGCGCTGAACAAGCTGGCCCTGCAGTCCACTGAGAGGCCTGTGATCCCGAAGGAGCTGAGGACGAGATGCTGGGCACAAAGTCGGTCTTCGAGTGAAGGAGAGGAAGAGGCACAAGCCAGGGGTCCCGGCAATCACCACGGGGAATGTGAGGTCCTTGGGAAGTAAAGGGGAATGCCGTGAATGTAGTATTCTGTGTTTCACAGAATCTTGGCTGCACTCGCACATCCTGGACAACAACATCACGGTAGTTCAGTGGTCGGCATTTACATCCCTCCATCAGCAGATGCCGCGGTTGCGCATGACGTCATCAGCTCCACCACTGCTACTCTAATGGCCAAGCACCCTGACTCATTCGTGGTCATTACAAGGAACTTAAATCATGCTTCATTAGACACTTTTCTGACTACATTCCACCAGTATATGGATTGTCACACAAGAGACAATAAAACATTGAATTTACTGTACGCCAATACCAAAGATGCATACAGCGCCATTGCCCCACTCCCCCTTGGCAGATCAGGTCACAATCTGGTTTTGTTAACCCCAAAGGATGCTCCCCTGGTGCAGAAGCAGCCTGTTCACACTAGGACAGTAAGGAGGGTGACAGAGGAGGCTTCTGCTGCACTACAGGACTACTTTGAGGCAACGGACTGGGATGTCCTCTGTGACCCACATGGGGATGACATAAACAATTTGAAGGGACTGCGTCACAGAATACATCAGATTCTGTGTACATACCATCCTGCCAGCCCAAACCGTACACTGCTACCCCACCAACAAGCCATGGATCACCAGAGACCTGAAGGAACTACTGAACAAGATGAAGAGGGCCTTCAGGTCTGGGGACAGAGAGGAGCTGAGGAGAGTGCAGCATAAAGTCAGAGACATGCTGGGGATGTGTAGGAACATCTACAGGAGAAAGCTGGAGGCCAAGCTCCAGCAGAACAATGTTAAAGATGTGTGGACAAGAATGAGATGCATCACTGGGTTTAAGGGAAGAGACAGGCAGTCAGCAGGGGTCCTGGAGAGAGCTGATGAGCTCAATCCGTTCTTCAATAGATTCAACGTTCCAACTGTTATCCCCCCTACACGTCCAGACCCTCACACATCCTCAGGAACCATTCAACCCCTCCCCCCTAACTCTCCTGTGCAGCTCCTTTCTGCCTCCTCGTCCTCTCTCTTCAACACCACTGAGGTTATCGTCCTCCGCCCCCCTGTGGCTGTGACCACAGACCAGGCCAGGAGCCAGCTGGAGAGACTCCACCAGCGCAAGGCTGCAGGTCCTGATGGCATCTCCTCCAGGATTATGAAGACCTGTGCCAGTCAGCTGTCCCCCCAGAATTGAGACACCCCTACAACCCCAGTCTGAACCAGGAGAAAGTACCAGTGCTGTGGAAGACATCCTGCCTGGTTCCTATACCCAAGATGTCGTAGCCATCAGACCTCAATGACTACCGACCTGTTACCCTTACATCTCATGATGGAGGTTCTGGAAAGACTGGTCTTAGCCCACCTGAGGCCACAGGTGTAGTCGGTGCTGGACCCTCTGCGGTTTGCCTGTCAGCCTTACTTAGGAGTCGAAGACGCCTTCATCTAACTGCACCAACGAGCTCATCTGCACTTGTATGGTGGAAGGGGTACTGTGAGAATCACATTCTTAGATTTCTCCAGTGCTTTCAACACCGTTCAGCCACTGCTGTTGGGCGAGAAGCTGCGGGTGATGGCTGTCAACGTCTCAGTGATCTCCTGGATTACTGACTACCTGACAGCCCGGCCACAGGTGGTCAGTGATACTGGAGCTCCTCAGGGGACTGTGCTTTCTCCTTTTCTCTTCACTTTGTACACTATTGACTTCCAGTACAAATCAAAATACTTGCCACCTACAGAAATTTCGGATGACTCGGCTGTTGTAAGGTGTATTAGAGGGGGAGGTAGACTGATTTGTTGACTGGACTGAACAGAGCCAGTTGAGGCTGAATGTAAGCAAGACCAGGAAGATGGTGATTGACTTCAGGAGGAATATGAAAATGCCGACATAGCCTCTACAGATCAGGGGTGAGGGGGTGGAGATGGGTGAGAACTACAGATTTCTAGGTGTTGTGATTGACATCAGACTGGACTAGAAATCCAACACCTAGTCTGTGTACAGGAAAGGAATGAGCAGACTGTAATTCCTCAGGAAGTTCTGCGTCTTTAATGTATGCTGCAAGATGTTGGAGGTCTTCTATCAGTCTGTTGTCTCAAGTGTCATCTTTTTTGCGTCTGTGTGTTGGGGAGCAGCATCAGAGCCAGAGACTCCTACAGACTAGAGAGGGTCGTCAGGAGAGCTGGCTCTATGATCGGTGTCAGGAACCTTGAGACCATTAAGGAAAGGAGGACGCTTAGGAAACTGACAACCCCGACCACCCCCTCCATCTGAAACTGGATAGACACGGAAAGATACAGGACATCTTTCCGACCTCATAACCATAGGCCTTTAACTACATGCAACAACTCACTGTAATCAGTTACTGCGGAAAAAAAAAATCCACTTGCCACTTTGCTCATTATTTATCCCATCATTTTTTTCCAGAGATTATACTTTATACTTTTACACTTCAGAGTTTATTTCATTTTACTTTATTTACATATTTATTTTTATTTTTAGCTTGTCACTGTCTTGTCCTTGCATGTCTTGTTGCTGCTGCGAAATAATTTCCCAACCATGGGATCATAAAAGTACTGTACATCTCATCTCTCATCTCTCATATTTCCCTGACTTTACTGTATCCATTTAAGCAGAAAGGGAAAACATTTGTATGCATGTAGACAAAGGTGACAAATATACTTTTTTTCCAGTGTGTATTTTCACTATAATTGGCAACATATTTTTATTAACCAAAACATCATGGAGACTTCCTAATTTTGAACTCATAATCAGTCAAAAATGCAGAAGGTTCATTTGAGTCTCTAAATTTCCCAGACATCTGAGTGAGTGAATGGATTCATGTCTCTATATGTAGCCCTGTGATAGACTGGTGACTTATCCGTTAGCTGAGTTAGGCCACACACCCCTGACCCTGGGTGAAGGATAAGTGGTATAGATAATGGCTGAATGAATGACTTGCAGTTAGCCCAGTACAGCTGATATTTACCTGGAGGCATGGATTTAGGGGGGACACTGAGCGGCGTATCCAAACACAGGGGTCTCATGCTTTATGACAGACAAGGTATTGACGACCTTGGTCGCCGCCAGATGTCATGCAAACGTCGGATTATAACCGTCTGCATACCGTCCCGTCTCCACAGCTGCTGAAGGACTTCCCCGATGAACTGAGGGCAGACATTGCCATGCACCTGAACAAGGAGCTGCTGCAGCTGCCCCTGTTCGAGTCGGCCAGCAGAGGCTGCCTCCGCTCCCTCTCACTCATCATCAAGACATCCTTCTGTGCACCAGGGGAGTTCCTCATCCGCCAGGGAGACGCCCTGCAGGCCATCTACTTCGTCTGCTCAGGCTCTATGGAGGTGTTGAAAGACAACACTGTTCTGGCCATACTGGGTAAGGGAATATCCAGAGTTTATTCCTTGTTATGGCCGTTGCTGAAATACAGCGGATCCTGAGAGAATCAAATTTTACTGATTAAAACAAACTGTTAATGGTGAAATGTTTACTGATATTAACATTCAAACACAAAATTCAGACAATCAACAATACAATGAAACTTGACGTGAAAGGACAAGATGCAGACTATCGCCAGCCTTTTGTAAAAAGTAGAAACTATATAGACAAGATAAATAATAGAGGTAGAGCTTTAAATCGCATGATGCCTAAAATGCCAAAAACCAGTGTGTGTCTGCAAGTGTGAGTGTAGAACAGGGAGGGCAGGCCGCTGTGAGAGCTGATAAAGAGCCTTTTGTTCTCTGCTGCTTTAAAGACTTATCTCCATGCCTGAGCCCAGGTTCCTTCTTCTTCGTCTATCTGTTGTTATGAGGGTGTAAACCCACCGTGCAGCCCCTCGAATGTCATTGGTTGTGCCATTGTCTGCCTGTTGTGACCATTCAATGAATACTTGATCGCCTGCTACAAATTTTCTTCTTGTCACTTCATTTTACATGCATTACTGAAAATGCCTCTCATCCAAGCACCTAAAAAGACAAACTGAAAAAAAAAGTAGCAAGTAGCTAGGAAAGTTTTGAAAGGTAAAGTAAAAAGATTTTTTTTTTAATTGATTGTGCTGGTTATATCAGCTTGCATGGGTGTTAACCGCTTTCAAAATCTTTTATTTTTTTGTCAGGTTTTCACTGGCAGCCAGCAATTAGTGCCTGTGAAGCTGATGTCGTGGTAGTACTATCACATTACCCGAGTCATTACCGTAGTGGGAATTTGACAGCGAGAGGGGGATAGTTCATTACAGAGTTGAAAAAACATTTTAAATACATCTTTCCTTTTTGTCTGCAGAGATATGTTGCCATAACTTGTTTTTCAATGAATTTCATGCATTATATTCTATTGGGACAGTGATAATCAAATTCAAAGACTTATTAGCTATGTATTGCTTCATAGTTATATAACAGAGCTATGCAGAGCCTTATTAAATTACTGAATAATGATAAATTAGTTTTATTTTTTTCATCTGCTGGCTGGTCGCTGCTGTCTGATTTCAGAAATGGTCTGATCACTCACCAGGGTGACGTCTGCTCACCACTGCTGAAGCATCAACGCTCTGGCTGCTTTGTCTGAAGGGATCAAAACTGTGTTTATAACCAACGCAATTCAAAAACTAACCTTTCTTGTTACATGGACACTGTTGCCATAAGACCATCTGATGGCATACTTGGAAAAAATGGATGAACTAAAGAGAAAGGCAGATATTTTCTTTCATTGGAGGCAAAAACTGGGGATAAAAACATTGACAAGTTTATCTTTGTTGGTGGGTGTGTGTGTATGTGTGCAGTGGTTAAACAGCATTTTCTCTGTAAATGCAAGTGAGGCCTTTAGTTTCAGTGAAGCCTGATATTGAACAAGGCAACAATTGGGTGACAGCCAGTGGGCGGAAACACTGGAGTCATGCCCGTGATTATCTTAACATCCAGCGTCACACATTGAGTTATTTCTCGACATCGATGCAAGTCACACTTCATTCTATCCATTGGTCACAGATGATTTCCTTTTCTTCCTTCCTACATCTTTTATTCAGTACGTCGATGTGATACTGTATTGTCGACTGATTTCTGTTGCTCAACTATCTTTGTGTAAAAAAAAAAATAATAAGAGGAGAAACAGAGGAATTCTGTAGATGAGTGTGATCAGGTGTGAGAATAATTCACTTTTTCATTCAACGATTCGCAATTAGTTGTTCATTTATAACAGTATACTGTGGATTTAGAGCTGGACTAACTTTAGAAGTCTAAGCCAGTGAAGAGATGCCTGGACATTTTTCTAATGCCCTGTAAATTATGCCCACGTTGGCTGTGAGCAGAAGTCAAATTTTTAACAACATGTTCAGACACCTGAATGATCAAATTTGATTATTTTCATTAGTGCACTCTACTCAGAGGTTATGATCTACCACAATTACACAAAATAGACATAAGCAATAGACATAAGAGACATAAGCAGGGGTTGGAAAACTTAAAAAGCCCAAAACAAGTGGATTAAGAGAGCTGTTTTTTCCTCAAAATTCCTGTTCCACAACATGATATTCTTCACCTTTTCCGTTCATCCATGCCCCCAACAAATACCACCTCTGATGCCAATACCGCTCTGATGATTGTTTGTCTACCAGGTTTCAAGTTTCTAGTTTTGTTAGAGCTCATCTATTGGTTGTTGATTTTGTGACATCACCATAAAGACTGAAAGACTCACGATAACATCAAACATATTAGATATTGTCGTAAGCCCAAGACTAGGAAAAGATTGATCTGAGACTGCTCAGATTATCACCTTATACTTCACGATCGAGATGACCGGAATCCACCGCGACCCCAGTAATACTCATAAAACTTCCTTCTGACTTTCATTTTTCAGTCTGTGATCATAAAAATCCTTTGGCATAACTCTAGCATAAGACATTGATGCCTCCTCTATCCTTCCCTCTACTTAGGTCAAGAGTCTGTCGATAGTACATTATTTTTCCGGTTCCATATCAATAATATCACCCAGTATGCCTATTTCTATCTGTGCAATATCAATAGACCCCATCCTGACCCCAGCCTGATACAGCCATTCTTGTCCATAGCCTTGTCACCTCCCTGATAGATTAATGTCCCCCCCCCCCACTTAAAATATGTCACCCCAGTCTTTCAACAGCTCCACTGGTTGCCCATAAAATCTAGGATAAACTTCAAGTTATTGCTCATCACTTACAAATACATACATTAGGGGCGGTGTGGCGCAGGAGGTAGAGTGATCGTCTTTGGAACCAGAACCTGGTTCGATTCCCCGCTCCTCCTGTCGTGTCGAAGTGTTGTTGAGTTGTTGAAAAAGACACTGAACCCCTAACTGCTACTTTGGCGCTGGTAGACGGCATGCCAACTGCTCATGGCCCACCCCATGATGGGTTAAATGCAGAGAACGAATTTCCCCAGGAGGGCCTATTAAAGTATAAATTATCCACAACCATCATGCTACCATCTGCTCTCTCAGGAGCTCGTTCCCTCCGTCCTCCTTCGTACCATGAGATACAGAACGTTCAGTCACTCTGCTCCCCACCTCTGGAACTCACTATCTGATGACTATCTCCCCCAGTTTGCATCAAACTCAATAGCCCATCTCTTCAAAATTACCCCTCAGTTAACTGGATCCAACTGCTTTAAATCTTTTTAACTTTTGTCTTTTTAACTTTTTTCATTGTACAGGGAAGCAGGTTTCCACACTGTACACATGACATTAAACACTTTAAACCTTGAATCTTTGAATCTTTTTGTTAGGGGACCTTGGGCAGTGCAGAAAGGCACCCACAAATAAAAGGTATTATTATTATTAGTAGTAGGAGTTGTTGTAGTAATAGTAGTAGAAGTATTATTATTATTATCATCGTAGCACAGTGAAGTGATGAATAAAAGCAGATTGGAAAGAGATCTGACACAACCATCCCTTCAATTGCATTGAAATGTTAAAAAATGAGATATTTTGGCTTTTAAAACACTTCTCGAAAAAGGTTTGAGACACCAAATAGGTTCTGATTCACCGCACAATTCCTGAAGGAAATAGCTCGGCTATTATGACACTTGTGAACACAAGGCCAAACAATGGCATTGTGTAATTCTGTACAGGATACATGACACAGTAACATTGGGGTCATTGAGGTGTTCCACATCTTCTCACGCAAAGGTTTAGTTGGCATGACTTGCTCGTCTAAGGGATCAGCATTACTTGGCCCAGTTCTGTCTCCTCACACTTTTCCAGACTGAAAAGCGTAACAGCAGTTCAATTCTGCTACCACGAAAGGAGGCAGCAAGTCAAACTGACTGCAGTGTAAAAGGCTAACTTTTCACTGCAACTTCAAAAACGCGTTAATTCAGCAGGGATTTTCACTTATTGCTTTCAACTGTATGTCAGAGCATACAGGAGACAAGAAAACACAATGAAGACGTAATCTCTAGTGTTGCATTCGGAATAAAATGTTTCATTCAGATTTTGTTTTTACATTTAAAACACCAAACAATTGGTTGAAATAGTAAGTTAAACCAAAAAGCCATCCCCCACTGTTTACCCCGATGGTCCTGCGTCACCGTACACAGCTGTGTTTTTGGTTTTATGTGACAAAGTTTGGCATATATGTACAAAGAGATGATTTTTGGACGGAGTGAGAGAGGACATGAAGTTAGTTGGTGTTGCGCCTCAGATACAGACTTTGACCAAACTTATTTCTGTATTCAACCACCACGTGGTGAACAAAAGTGATCAGTCCTTTGTTCTAAGGGTTGACCCCCACGTGTCAATAAACCAATTCTCACTTTCCCGCTAACTCCAGTACACATTCCTGAGGCGAGTGGTGAGAGGGGAAGCTGCCTACTACAGGAGGGGGGCTGGGGGGTGGGGAGCTTGTTCCAGCGCCCTCACCCATTGGACCACCGAGTTACAAACTGACATCACCAACCAGCATCTATGAAGGTGTTATGAACTGAAACGCCGTTCTGACAGCTACTCTCCAGTGCACAAGAGGTGGCTGTATATAGATGCAAAGACAATTTTTTTCCCCGCCGATCCAGACTGTGTTTCCAAGCTCGACGTCCCCACCCAACTACCGGACCTGCAGACTGCACCTGATGACCGCAAATCCATTGCGGGTCCGACGTCATCGTCATCGGAACCGGCCCTTATGTCCCCGGAACATCACATCCCTGATCAGCTCATTACCTGAGGCTGGAATTAGTATCTGGGCCAGCACTAGTCACTGTTCAATGTTTTGTTCGTGTGGTAACTGCTGTTTTCCTGTCGGGCCTTGGGTAATCACTGTATTCCCATCGCTATTGCTACCTTGTTTACTTGGCGTCGGTGCTGCAAGTCTAATTCTCTCTATGATTTCCTTTATTTTCCTGACACGATCGCACGTACAGTTAAACAGGACATTATCTAATGGCATCCCATTCATTCTTTTTTGCCCTCCGACCCTGGTCAAGTGGTAGCACCAGGTGACAGCCTTTGGACGACAACCGCTGCCATTTTTGTAGTCTTTCAACTCACACACACACACACACACACACACATATATATATATATACATACACACTCATATGTACGAGGTATGTGTCCACAAAAAACAAACAAAAAAGCAAATGTCAAAATAGGCAGTCTCTAAACGTGTCCTTGCTTGGGAAGCCTAACACACACACACACACACACACGCGCGCGCACACACACACACACACACAAATACCTGCATTTCAGATTGTCAAATAAACTTTATTGTATTTAAAAGGGGAGTTTCTTGGTATTTTGTGTGCGAATATTGTGACAAGACTGTGTGACCAGGTCAGCGCTCAAAATTATTTCGATAAATTATCCATTTATTAGTTATTATTTTCCAGCTTTGCTGGTGGTGCCCCAAAACGAAGGTTAAAATAGTTATTAAGCTAATGATATTTCAAGAACATTGAATAATAATTAATGATCATCATTATCCATCCATCAATCGTCTGCCACTTATCCTGCACTCAGGGTCGCCGGGGACGCTGGAGCCTATCCCAGCTGTCATCGGGTGAGAGGCGGGGTACAACCCGGACTGGTCGCCAGTCACTCACAGGGCCACATATACCGACAAACAACCTTTCACTCACTCACTCATTCGGAGCAATTTTCCCAATTTTTTTCCAATTAACCTGCTGCATGTTTTTGGACTGTGGGAGGAAACCGGAGAACCCGGAGGAAGTTAGTTATTATTATAACTAATTCTAGCTCCACTCCACAATGGTGCCCCGTGTGAGGCTAGAGTAGAACACTGCATAACAGTTGGTGTGAGGTGTAGAGGATAGCGTTAGATGGAGGAGGTTGATTCGCTGTGGCAACCCTTGAAGGGAAAAGCCAAAAGGAAAAGAAGATGGAGAGTTTGACATATTTTGTGGCTGAAAGATCACATGCAACTCTGAGGCACAAAATGCCTCTCAAACTGATTTGATCAGGTTGTCCATAGGAGTCCACCCTGGAGGTAATTCAGGTCTGTCTGCAGAAACACACTGTCAAGATTGACAACACTGACAACAACATTTTTTCCAGCAAAAAATGATTTCTGATGCAGACATTTCACGGTGGTGCAGTCGGTACTACTTCCGCCTCACAGCACGCAGATCCCTGGTTTGATTGCGACAGGGGGGCTTTCTAGTATGAACCTTGCATGTAGTTTCCTCTGGTTTTTCTGGTTTCATCAGACGTCCAAAAACATGAAGGAGGTTCATTGGAGACCCTTCATTACCCAGACAGATGTGTGAATGAAGGAGTGAATAGTTTTATGTCTCAATAGTTGGTTCAGGCTTAGCCCCAACACCTACCCAATAACAACTGGGATATGCTCCAGCACCCCCTGCATGCCCAAAATGCCACAGCCTATTGTAGCTGTTACCAACAAGCTGCATCTACGTTCTGTGTACTGCTGTTGTGAAGAAGAGCTCTCGTCTGCATCAAAACCATTCACAGCATCTATGACTGTTGTTAAAGTGCAGCTTGTATGATTATTGAGCATCTTGTATTATCATTAACCTGCAATCGAAAAAATTGCACTGGCTTGATATCCAGCTGCTTTTTTGAGAGACATGACGGTCAAAATGTGCTTTGGCAAATGCTTTTCACATGTTACTCCACAGCAGTTGATAATTTCCCGTCAGCCAAATCGGCCGCCCAGGACTGCAATGCACTGGGTCACAGGCTGTCAGTCAGTGGTCAATGTGCTACTGCATTCAGGAATAGATAGACCTTTACTGAAACAATTCAAGATGACTTTAAATTGACCTGTCCTACGGTGAATTCAACCAAATATGTGGTGACACTTTGGCTTTAGAGGCAAATCATCATGAGGAAATTATTACTCAACGCATTTTAAATTCGATTAATAAACAGGACTCCTTGACCTTTGAGGACAACAACAAAAAACGCTTTTCATTAACCTGCCCACCCTGGCATTTGAATGAAAAGCTTCTTACAAAAAAAGGAAATAAACCAAATAAACGTTTTGGTTTCAAAATCCTCAATATCCCACCCGAACTATTAGAAAAATGGTTTAACAGCATTTTTATGACCCAAGATTAGCCATAGCTGGCATAATTAAAGATAAGATAACAAACCCATTCCTATCAATTTATATTCAAGGGGAATTAAGAGTCAAGTCGATGTTTTTGGTTATTTGCTTTTAACAGAGCAGTCTCAAACCTCGCTAACAATTAAGGTTTTTCTCACCACCCCTCAAACATAACCGTGAATTTAAATTAAATTTACGGATTGAAACAGAAAATAGCTTTTTTTGTATTATTCACGACTTCCTGGCTAATTTGTCTGCAGGATAAGAAAGGCAGGTTTGGGTTTTTTCCAAAGCTGAGCCGTGGGCCTTTCATCAAAAGCAACCCTGAGCCTGTTTATCCGTCCCTCAATTCACATTAGTGTGTTTTGTATCTCCAAAACAAATCTTGCGAGTTGTAATCGTGGCGAAAGGTTTTAAAATCCCAGTGAAGTTAGCTCCTGCTTTCCCTGCCCAGATCTTTCCCCCCTGTCTCAGACTCAGACGCAGATCAGATATCTAGTCTTAGTTACTAGTCACTCTCAAGTACACGACTTCCGCTCAGTCTTTACTGTGACTGTAAGCTTGGCCGCATCCCCCCCATCTTCCCCACAACCAAGCTGGTGTGATTGGAGTTGTCTCTGTGCTGGTAAATGGAAAAAGGAGCAGAAATTTTGAGTGATGTGTGGAAAAGGTGGATGTGATGGGTGAGGAGCCTGTTGTGGCATGTTAAGTGCAGATGGGGGGGGGGGGGGGGGGGGGGGGGAAGAGAAAAA
>CAAKHD010014127.1:405801-415801 GCA_901007705.1 Fistularia tabacaria
GGGATGTGAGCGGTTGGGGAGACAGAAAGTGGGGGGTGGGGGGGGGCTGGGGGGGGACGGGGTCAAGAAATGACGCAGAGGAGGAACAGTGGGCGGCAACATGACATGGCGGTGGTTAGAGAGAATATGGTTCATGGCTTCTGTTCGGCACATCTCATCCCTTTCTCTCTCTTTCTCACCACCCCCTTCCTTTCTCCCCCACTGAAGCCGTGCCAGTCTGTTGCCACCCCCATACCATGTCCCTCTCCAATTCCTGTGTCACCTTTCTTCTCCTTGTCTTCTCACCCTCCCTGTCTCCACTCCTCCACATTCCATCACCCAGTTTAATTCCCGGCTCGCCCCAACCTCCCTTCATTCTTCTCTCGGCCTCCATGCTCTCCTCCTCTTGCTGCGGTCTTTGTTTTAATTCCTGAGGGAGAGGACTTAATGTAAAGCTGCATGATGTTAAAGAATATAGGGAAACAAGCAATAATAATCAAGAGCGGCACCATTGTTATCTTGTCATTTCCCTCAAAGGCATATTTTCTCACACCACTTAGTCCAGCAGGACCAAATACCAGATGGAGTTACACTGATTTACTCTATCGCAGAATTTGATAATTATCTTCTCAAATATGATTAGCTCCAGAGAAAGAAAAAAAATGGTGGGCCTTGCACAAAATTGTCAGTTCTGCAATTTCCTTTGCAGACCCAAAGACCGATTACACAGCTGCAGGGAAGGAAAGAAAGAAAGAAGGAAGGATTACTCAAGGAAATGATCCGAAAAAGATTCGGCAAGGCGAAAACCATTGAGATATTCAACAGCAGCAGTTGAGTACTTAGTTGTAAAGATTTACTGTAAAAGTCGTCCGACTTGAATTCAACTCAACACACAGAAAGAAGCAGCCAAGCAGCTATAAATTCAACTTTTATTTCTGGTCTTAAAATTTGGAATGGAAAACACTGCAAACCTGTGAGCAGGTAGTCAACAAGCAAATACATTCCGCAACATCAGTGATATTTGTTGGTCCACTTGCACAACCACTTGAACAATAGATTTTAAGTTATTACGCACTGCATAAAGTTAGTTTGGGGATTCAGGTCTAATTCAGGTCACTCGAATAGCAGTCAATCACCTGCAGAAAGTTTTCGAGGACGCTTGCAAAACACTGAAGTATTTTCTCAATTAAAAATCCTCTCGCTGTTCTTTGGACCTTCCACAGCGTCAGTCGTAACGGACAGATGGTTCGTCCAATAACCTTCCAAGCCTTTTTGTCAAAGTCCGCCACCTTCCCTCCAAATAGCTTTTACGGGGTAATTTCCAGATGGTTCTGTGTAACAAACCATCTGGTGTGTCAGGTTATTCATTTGAAAATCTTGTCAATGATTTTTTTTTCCTGTTTGGCTCATCACTGTTTAATGAAGTCAACCATGTGAGCAGAGGCATATAGCAACTAATTTTCTCACATCCATCACAGATAGAAACATTCACATATTTTTTAAAGTTAGTGTTTTCTGTTTCAATGATCAGAAATCGGTAGCTTCACCAAAAAACATTGGAGCTTTTTAGAATTTTTCCCTCCAGCAGCAGATCAATAATCATGGATCTTGCACTCACAGAACTGAGAGTGAAAACGTTAGCTGTTCTCTCTTTGGATATCGATTTCACCAGTTTTCAGTTGCATAATTAAAGAAAAACGCAGGTAGAACACACCTGGAAAAAATTGCCTGGAAGTACCTCGACAGACCAACTTCGACACAAATGCATGATTTTTTTGCAGTGGCATAAACACGTTCTTTTGTCCTCTTCTGCACCTTTGACAGGTAAAGGCGATCTAATTGGCTCAGACTCCCTTACAAAGGAGCAGGTGATCAAGACCAACGCCAACGTCAAGGCCCTGACGTACTGTGACCTGCAGTACATCAGCCTCAAGGGCCTCCGTGAAGTCTTGCGGCTCTACCCCGAATATGCCCAGAAGTTCATCAGCGAGATCCAGCACGATCTGACTTACAACCTGCGAGAGGGTAACGGAGCTGATGTGAGCACAACAGGACCAAATCATTGTTTTGCCCGTTCTGTTTGTGAAACAAGGTCCCCGGTTCAATTCTGACAGTGGGGACTTTCTTTGTGGAGCTTGTATGTTCTCCCCCTTGTCTGCATGGGTTTCTTCCAGGTTCTCCAGTTTCCTCCCAGAGTCCCAGAGCACCCCTACGACCCTGAGGGCAGGATAAGCGGTATTGACAATAAATGAATGAATGAATGTCAAATAGGGGAAAGAGGGATTCTGACCAAGCGGTGGTCACCCGTCATATAGACAATGAACAAATTAGTGCATGTATGAATGAACGAATGAACAAATGAATTAATGAATGTGATATGGAAAAAAAGGGATCTGACCAGGTTGTGCTTCCCCCTTTTAGCCAAGTTTTCAGGGTTATAGATTGAATTGACACACAAATAGATGAAGTTTGAACATAAAATGTGCTTATTTTAATTCTATAAATCTATAATCATGTTAGATAGAAGAATTTAATCTCAAATGAAAGGAAAGGTTTACAAAACAGTGGTGAGACCAGCGATGCTGTATGGTTTGGAGACAGTGGCACTGAACAAAAGACAGGAGGCAGAGCTGGAGGTAGCAGAGATGAAGATGTTGAGGTTCTCTTTAGGAGTGACGAGGATGGATAGGATCAGAAATGAGTCCATCAGGGGGGGCAGCTCATGTTGGATGTTTTGGAGAGAAGGTCAGAGAAGCCAGACTGAGATGGTTCGGCCATGTACAGAGGAGGGATAGGGACTATATTGGTAGATAGACGCTAGAATTGGAAATGCCAGGCAGGAGGTCTAGAGGAAGACCAAAGAGAAGATTTGAAGGTAGTTGGTGTGAGAGAGGAGGATACAGAGAAGAAGAAGAAGAAGAAGAAATCTATAATCATGTTTATTCCATCTGACCTTCCCGAATACTGAACAGAAATGAGGGGGATATCAGTCACATGTAGAATTTGAAGGGGTAAAAATAACGTATTTAGAGAAATTTAATAAAAAGATTGAAAATAGAGGCTGATTTGTAAATGCACATGGGGCTCAGCCGCACTGATGTGTAGCCTTGAGATTTTATATGATGCAAATGCGTCGCCTGAGGAAACTCTCACCTTAAGCGGGGGGGGCTCTTGGATGAAAACATACAGGACCTCTCCCCCGCTTATTGATTATACACACATGCACGCACTATAATACACAAAACTCTAAGCACCCATCCTTGGCTGGTAGTGCATCAGCAGCAGGAGTAGAAGCAAAACACAGAGACAGGAATAGCTTAGTGCTGCTTTTTGAAGCTGCCCTGCTGCTAAAAATAGAGCGGGGGAAAGCACAGGCTCTCCCTCACTGGCTGTGTCCCCTGCAGCTGCAGCTAAGATTGGATCCTACTTGATAAAAATAGCGCAGCCAGCCAAAGAGAAGGAGGGGGGCGATGAGGAGGAGTAGGAGGAGGGGGAACTCTGGCTATCTATTCTCCGCTGCTCTCTTCAGTCCCTCCTTCCCTACTGCAGTGCTATGTTTCTTCGGGGCACAGCACACTTACTGCAGAGTGTGAGCAGAGTACAAATAGGTTCATGTCTGTGTGTGTCTTTGTGTGTGTATGTGTGGTGATCTAAAGAATGTATGACTCCAGAGGCCAGTATCTGCTGTCTGGCTCACAGGTGTCCATCCTTGTTATGTATGCAAAATCCCAGTGATAGCGGCAGCACGGAGGAGCGCACATGCAAATGCATGTATCAACCCGAAAGATGAGGCCTGCTGAAAGACAGCGCAGACCAAACACATTTACGGATGCAATCTCGGATGACGGAAGAGTTTTTTACGCTTGTTTTTTAAAAATGGCGATAAAATAGAATATGGTGAGTAGGAGAAGGTGGTAAGGAAGTCATTACTTCCCAGTGAGCCTCCTTTCATAGTGACCCTCCTGGCCCTGGAGCTGTGGAGGAGATATCTGACATGTGATAAAAGAAACCAGCTGTAGGCTGACCTGGACTATGACGGAAAAATGTCTGGAAGGAGCAACATCCACACCTGGGCGCACCGACACTCAAAGTGTTGCACTGGGGAGGGTAAATGGGAAAAGCACTAGTTTGTTCAGAGTCATCCTTTGATTTTTCAGCAGCACGCTCCATCCCTGCCACGTGGTCGGCGAGAAACGCGCCGACACGCGGCAAACACACACTTATCACGCCCCCGCATCGCAGAGCGCTTTCCTCCAAGGCCTAGAGCTAAGATTAGAACAAGGGAGCTAAAAATACATAACGGTGCCACAGGAGTGGGATGAAGTGGGAGGGGAGGGCCAGGGGAGAACGGCAGGGGGGGCAGACAGATAGCTGAGCCAGCACAGATGAAGGTGGAAGTGAGAGACTGGATGTGAAGTGGATGGGGGGGTGCAGAGGGGCGTTGGCTTGTCTAAACGTGCAAACGATGTATTATAACACACACGCTCCTTTGTGACCAAAGTCTGGCTCCTTCTCAGGGGTTACTACATACATCGGATACTATTTAGGTTTAATAAGTATGTAGTTACTCCAATTTAAAATTTTTGTTTCATTTTATTCCTTAGAAATTAGTGCACAAATGCACATGCACCTCTGCATTCAAATATGTGATTTCAATCCTCTGCTATTAAATGAAAATGACACCGATAATTTTTCTTCAGCAACATCATAATCCTGCAGGAAGATTTGAAAAATAAAGTAAGACCATTGATCTTCCTAGCCTTAAAAGACAGTTTGCAGATCTGCTGTCAGAAATTATACACTTTCTGTTGGTAATCTTACTTTTTGGAGTCAGATGGATAATGTTTTATTTTACATCACAATTGTTTATTTTTATTTTCTCCTCAAGGAACCTTGTTGTCTCCAGGCAGCAGTGTGTGAACTTTCAACACAGAGGATAGTCTAAATTATTCAGCTCATAAGCAGGGACATGGCTGATGTGGAGCAGCACTGCCAAGGGAGTGGGTACATGTTGCACAAGTGTGTGTGGGTGTGTGAGTGAAAGACAGAGTTTTGAAGAGATCTCGATGAAGAAAAGTGAGAAGTTGAAGACCGCTCCAAGTGATACATGACATGACTGCTTCTTGCTGTGCAGCAGAAATTGGGACATTTCACAAAATGAGAAAATCCAACTTCGTATGTAACGTATTGATTTGTCAGGTCCCGGCTGCTCTCCTGTCCTTTCCGCTCTTTGGGTGAAAATAATTTTCGGACTCAACGGCTCCATTCAGGTTCTTTATATGTGTGATGTTTCCCCTGAAATCACTTCTGTTACAAAGATATTTGGGGAAAGAAGAGAAATGATTTGGGTAATTACTCATTTACAAATGTTAAAACTGTTGTGTGTGTCTGCCCCCTGCTGGTGAATGAATTTCTCTGCCCTGTTCATTGACTCACTCGTTCATTGACTACTAACTGCAAATCCTGCTCTCTCCCTCTCCGGCTCAGGTCGACTGGGAAAGTAATGGTGGTTTGATAAAAAAGCTGCCGTCCATCCAGGAGGACGAGGAGGGCGACGAGGAGCAGAATTCGGTTTCTCGGGCCCCTCGCTCCCCGCTGCGTCTCAGCAGGGGCCTCAACTCCCCCGTGCGCTCCCCTCTCCTGCCGCACAGGCCGTTCCGCTCCCCTTCAGAGCACCCTCGGCCCAACACTCTGCAGATACCAGTAGTCAGTTTCAGCAGTGCGCCACCTGAACTCAGCCCAAGGTAGCACAGACACACACACGACACACGTGTCCACACACACAGACACAGGTTGCTGTATAAGTGGGAGGAACGCGATAAGGCCAGTAATCGGAGAGATAAGGCAGATCACTTCAAAGCAAATTGGAAAGGGTTGGAGGGAGCAGGCTGCACACACTGCAGTTGAAAAGGCAACATAGGTGTCTGGCTGCCATGGCAACCAGTAAGACAGTGCTGAGACCTGCTGCTGCTGGAAACTAAGGAAGTTTTCAAGCAAACAGCGAAATATCCTTTTGACGCAGCTTGTTTACGATGCAAAATTCTACTTGAAAAGAGAATGGGGTGATAAGAAGGTCCGATGGTAGATGATACAGCAGAGAAGGGAATTCATACCTAAAAGGGCTTGAAAGAAGATTCCCTCCAGAGGTGCATAAAGACCCCTTCAGCTCCATTGTTCCTCCAGAAATGAGAACCAGACACATTCTTTTTCCTCACCAGGGAACTTCCTCATGAAGAAATCTGCATGCACGGATGTCACGCCTATCGAGAAAATATCTTGAAATCTATTCTAATACTGATATAGGGCTGATGAGGAGACTTGAGGACATGTGATATTTTTAGCTTTGCCTCAACCATTGAGGAGAGAATCACAGTAATGAAGCCATCGTGTAGCTGCCTGACGAGGGATGGTTGCAGTTTTCCATGGCATTTCCCACTGCAATTTTTAGCTTGATTGAGATATCTTAAGTTCAAATCAGGGCACACCATGAAATGTATTGCGTGTGAAAATCAAGTGTTTTACGCTGATTAATGACATCATTTGGTGAGGCGTGGATTTTTCTGCTCAGCCAACCAAGATTCTTACTGTAATTAGTTGCTTTTCATTTTTTCCTCCTCTTTTCATTTGACTCCCCTCGCCATTATCCCTCTCTCCACAGATTTGTTGACGGCATTGAAACAGAGAGCCTCTCCAACTTGTCACACAAGTTTGAGTTCAGCCCAAGCCCGTCGACTGCAGCACCCCCCTCCCCATACCCAGGTAAGACACACACCTACTCAACCATATTGTGCCTTATTCTCTGCCTGAGGGAATATTTCATTTGAAGGATTCCTGTTAATTGTGTGTGTGTGTGTGTGTGTGTGTGTGTGTGTGTGTGTGTGTGTGTGTAGGGTTCCAGGAGTCATCTGAGATCAAGCAGAGTATGTATAAATTAACTGAGGAGGTGAGTGGCGGTTTAATGTGCAGCTGTAATTACTACCCAATAGCAGCAAAACATTTGCATCTTTAGATCTAATTGTGCCCACTGTGCCAAAAGCATCAGCCCACCAAGCTTTAGAAAAAAAAAAATCATATTTGCTTAATTAATTTTATAAATAAAATCATTGGCTTGACAAGTTTGTAATAATAACAACAATATAATAGCATGCAGTTTGTAATAATCAATCAATCATGCAAAACATAAATTATTGATAATTGCAGGATAGCTTTGTATTTTCTGAGTCCTCATGGTGTTGCTCCATGCGCACTGAAAGTATCAACTGTTCTTTCAGGGAGACAGCAAAAAGCATCGCCCTCTGGAGGAAGCGACAAATACCAATAGTGCAAATGATATGTTGCCATGGGGACATCATGTTGTGTAAATTCTAGAGGAATTCTGGAATACAAGAGTTTGGGGTTATTGCTGCATTACAATGTAACACCCATACGACACCAAATCCTTCAGAACAAATTGGGTTGCTGTCTTTTACGATAGCTGTGTGATTAGAAACATATACCACATTGAGGGTGCAGCCTGTCAGAATTCTCGCTAAATCAACTTTTTACCATCTTGGTCAGTGCCATCTTCCAGATTTCATATTTTATGAAAAAAGAAAAAAGAAATCCAGATGAAAATAGCAATATTTAAACAAAATTAATGTAGCAGATTTACACTGTATGTATTTAAACAGTGCAAGTGGTGTTTCTGACATTGTGCATCGGTCTGGAAAAACACACCATGTGTGCCACAGGAAGTCCTAACTATTTGGTGAAAACATTGCAGGAAGTATGTTAAGAAGGACTTTTGAAATGCAAAGATGTGCAAACAAAAAACAACCACTGTGTATGTGTGTATTCACGTCAACATCTCTCTTAACCATCCAGATGAACAGCTTGTCTAAACAAGTCTCCAAGCTCAGCCAGGAGCTGCAGGAAATGACACACCTGCTGAAGCCCCTCCTCGAAAGAGCGGCGCAGCCTGACCTGACTGACACCATGCCAACTTTAACCTCATCCCCTGGCAGTGCGAGTCAGCTATCAGCAAACACCAGCCTGATGCTGCCACCACCGGCTGCCACACCATGTTCCTCCCAGAGACCTGACACTCCCTCTTTGTTGGACAGTGGAGACATAGAGGGGGTGGATTTGCCAGGATGCCTTCTCCCAACCCCTCATTCACCAAAACGGCCTCATGTCTCTCCCTCAGTATTACCGCAGCCCCCCCTCAGCTCCCTGGGGATCAGCACCAGCCCCCCCTCATCCAGAGAAGGACTATGCGAGGGAGCTGCGAGCCTGCAAAGTCTCAAAGCTTCCCCCTGCAACCGTGTGTTTTTGTCTTCATTGCAGGACCAGCCTCCCCTGGCATCCCACAGCCCCTCGCCTTCCCTCTCCTTCTCCACATCTCTCTCCTCCTCTCCATCTCTTTCCATCTGCCAAGCCCCCCCCCCCTCTCAGCCAGGCAGCTGTTCCGGCAGAAGCCTTCTCCCTCCCCCACCCTCCCAGAACACCCCACCCCCCTTTTTGTCCCGCTGCTCAGCTCCTCCATCACTCTCATCCTCACCAGGAGACCAACATCTGAGGATTTCCCCCTCTTCCTCCTCCCCCCCCGTGCCATCCTACTCCGCCCACTGTCCCTCCATTCTCTCCCTCCCTGTGTCTCTTGACTTGGACAGTTCGAGGAGGAAGCAGGGTGGCACACAGACTTCTGCTTGGCTAAACTCCCAGCTGCATCGCGGGCATGGCAGCCTCATCGCCCACAGCCAGGAGCTGGAAATGCAGGAGCGGAGGCGCGCAGGGGTGGAGGGCACGTCCTCCCCAGAGCACATTGGTTTTATTGATGAGGACGAGCCATAACACACTTCAACGGGATGAAAGGTGACAGAAGAAATGATGTGAGGAGATCAGATCAGGGAAAGTGAAATGCCACCAGGACAGCGGTCTATTTCTGGCCAGAGGAGATCTTTCAAACCGAATGCCATAACTGGGAGGCCACAATACAAATACCAGCCATCAGCAAATCAGTATGAATGACTTGCTGCGTTGTGAAACGCTGATCGAACCGCAGAATCACTGTACAAATTGTCCTACAGTGTCAACACGTCAGTAGCATCAGTCAATCACCACACGCGCAGGGCCGCAGAACCGTAGCACAACTTTCCAACAGGTTCGACTGCTGCATCATTTAGGTCCAACTTATCATATATCTTCACTCTTAAAAATCCCTGTATAGATGTATACTCCTCTTCAAAGTACAGGAAATATCAAAAAAAAAAAAAACAAATATCTCAGAGTACATGTATTTTACCAGGAGAGATCGTCCTTGCCAGCGCACTGCTTTCAGTCACTCTAATCACCTCGGTTTGCTTTACTGAGATTATCTTTTGAAAGAGATGTCATTTCCTCCTCTGGGCCGCGAGAGGAAAAGACCAAGCTTACATCCCATCATCTCTTCGAACACGCTTCAACCGGATGATATAGACACCTACCCACACACACCCACCCACACATATTCAAAGGTCGGTTATATTTGATCGATTTTGAGCAATCACAACAGATAGACACGGCTAAGGGTCTGCAGATTAATGAGGGGTTTATTACGCTGTTATCGAACAGCTTGAGAATCTCTCCAGCCTTTGGCAAGCATTTAAACACAACAAATCATGATTTGGCATTTAACCTCACAATCTCAGTGATAAGAGGTTGAAAAAACTCAATTCATTAGATTTTTTTTATTAGATATTTGCTGATTTCAAATTAATTTATTACTTTCATAGGCAAATTCTATGTTCTTTTTCTAAATTTCGTCAAATATATTATTTTTGATATAATTTGGTATTTCAAGAGACATATGGATAGAAAATTAGTAAATCGTAACTTAATAGGTTTAATAACCAACAACAGATTTTCACCAGAGATGTGCATATGAGTGTTAATTATTCATCAGTTTTTTCTTGTAATTGAAATCCAGTTGTCAGATGGCAATATTAGCTATTCATCGATTTATTTCTCAGCCCCAGTAAAACACATCCTTGCTGAAAAAAAC
>CAAKHD010014129.1:5061-35714 GCA_901007705.1 Fistularia tabacaria
GGGGGGACGCGGCGGGCCCGATTCCGGGGGGGGGGGGGGGGGGGGGGGGGTCCAGGGCTGGGCGATAAGCTCGTGTTTCCGTCTGCCCCGTCCACAGAACCCCGGCCGTTGTTGGCGCAGAAGCGAATGCATAGATGGCAGATTCAAAATCAAATCGTCTTTGTTTTGGGGGGGGGGGGAGTCACATTTCGGCTCCACCGAATCAAATCCTGAGTAAAGACTATTTTTTTAATTTCTTTTTTTTCCCCCCGAAAGGCTAATTCCAAATCGTGAAATTGACGGCTTCGTTTTGCCCAGCCCTGAAGCGCAGCACCAGGCGGGCCTGCAGGAGAGGGGGACGCTACAAAACACCCGACTGCAGGCCGACCTCGGAGACCAAAAGGAAGTAACACTTGACGCTCAGACGTCCGAATCGAAAGGCGAGGGCGGGAAAAACATTTTAAATCCGAAGAATCTACATCAAGTGTGACGTTACTGCTCTCTTTTCGGGATTTAGTTATTTTTTTTCGGGTCAGCCTAAAGCTCTCTCTATTGCTTAAATATTCGACATTCCCCTACAAGAATGTAAATCTGGCATTGATCACTTTACGAGGCAACCATGTTAGAAAAATTAAAATAAAATAAAGTAGACAGGTGGGTGCTCTGACGGGCCGCGGCCAGCAGAGGTCTCCCTCGTACACGTGAATTAAAAAAAAAAAAACAGGTGAAACGTTAGGAAACTGTAAACAATATGGATGACTTACACCCCCTCTTAAAAAAAGGCAAACCCACATATTTAATGGGTTTTACATAAATATAGCTCACAGATGTGTTTCTTACGAATGAATGAATGAAATACTGTACAGTCTGAGTGACTTTTTAATTATCGTTTCACCAGTTGACGCGACGCTGCACGCGCGATCGCACGCTTTCTCTCGTTTGTTTTTTTTTTTTTTGTGCGTACGTTACGGCTTTATGGCGCCGCGGGGCAATCTGGCCCGCCGCTTTGACAAAAATCTCGATAAATACACACAGAAGACGATATGCATGATGAAGTGCGAGTTCACGAGGTCGGGCCGCTGCCTACGACAAACAGTGAGAACACGAAATGATAACACTGGCAGCGCAGCCGGCTGCAAAGTAGATTTTTCAAGGAGATCAAGTTTTGTTTTTGTTTTTTGGAAGCTTCATATTGTCTCGCAACCTCTTCAGGTCAAGAGTCCAGGGTGGGAAAGAAGAAAAAAAAAAAAAAAAAAAAAGAGTGGTTTGCGACGGCGAAGCTGCTCGGAACCCGAAGGACATTCTGCATTCAGTGCGGGTCCAAAAACGAAAAAAAGAAAACGAGAGAAAAACCGCAGACATTATTTCCCAACTCCGACCGAAGAAAAGGAAACAACAGCGGCGGGGAAGGCTTCAGCCTGCAGAGTGGACTCGCTACGGTGTGTTTGAGTGAACTTCAGGATGCATCCATAAGAGTGAGGGGTTGGTTTTTTTTTTTGGATTATATAAAAAAAAAAAGTGCAGTGTTTTTTCCCTACTTTTCACGTCACATTTTCAACATATAACAGCTAAATATATATACATTGATAATACCTTTTAACTAAAAAAGAAAAAAAAAAAATCAATATCACACGGATGTAATCTACACTAGTTAGCTCTCGTTTTTATCCTATTTGTCGTAAAAATGTGCAACCGTTCACAAAGCATGCTTGACAAGTTTTTAAAAGTCGCGTTTTTCCGACGCAGCGGCCGCCCGGCGGGGGTCAAAGGTCGCCCTTCCCAAAACGTCCGAGACGATGAGCGATCGGCCGGAGCTGAACGTCGACGCGATTATTACCCGGGCATGCAGTGCGACAAATACTGAAACCGGCACGCGATGAAGGTGAGGGAGGAGAAAGGACCCGTTGGGACTAACGGGGTCTCGTACAGTAATGAGTACCAGTGACGTACCTCACGGTCGGCTCCCTCCCCTGCGGAAGGGGCGACCGGGACTCTACATGATAGCTTGTGAGAGGTGATCCGTTGCTACAGGTGGTCTTGTCAAATGTCAGATATGTACCGGGCGAGCTTTGCTTGTTCTGGTCAAACGCCCGCTCACAGGCGGAACGCGGGGTCGTGCTTCCTGACCTCCGCCAGGAGGCGGTCTCCGTCGGCGAGGGCCCGGCTCAGGGCCCGCCGGGCGTCGGACAGCTGACACTCCAGGGTTTGTTCCTGCAAACCAAAGGAGTGTTGAACTGCGGAGAAATCTGACAAGACGGGTTTCAGGCAGTTGCTGTAAATAGTTAACCTTCAGACCAAATACTGGGCACATTCTTCACGTATGCGCATGCTACCGTTTTGACTTCGGAACAGGAAGTAATGGTGAGCAGAGGATCTAAACTTGGCCCTGCGGGAACTCCCCGGCACGACCGCACTTTGAATATTTGTACTCTGGCTCTTCTTTTTTGCAGCCGTCCTCTGGTGTGTCTTCGTGTTGTGCGCACAAATCAGTGAAATCAGGCAGACAGAGAAGACCTTTGTGTTCCTTCCGAGCAGAAGCAGACAGCAAAAGGTCTGACTCTTCCATGTAAGGGTTAAAAAGCAGACCCGCCGCCTACCTTGCTCTGCTGAGCCCAGCGGGAAGTGTTCTGGTCCGAATCCGCCGCAGGAACACCCTCCGCCGGCTCGGGCTCGCCGTCTTCGGCTGAAATCAAGAGGGGAAAGTCGGGGTTACTTTCTGTTGGTCTTTGCCCACGGGCCGGGCTGTGAGCCGCAGTTTGGCGGCCTGAAGGTCCGGCCTCGGGTCTGTGCCTCGCTGAGCCCGGAACACACCTCCGAGCCGCAGGACGCCGTCGTCGCTGCGCTCCAGGAGCAGACGCTCCACCATGAATGTTGCTGGGATGGGCTGGGGGGCCGTCGGGTAGATCCGGGGGCTGTCGTCCTGAAAAACGAGAGCAACGCCGACATTCACTCATTCATCATCTATAAGGGTGGGGGGTGGAGCTTATCCTGGCTGTCATTGGGCGAGAAGTGGGGTTCATACAACCATTCACCCTCTCACTCAAAACACAGACATACAACCATTCACCCTCTCACTCACAGCATCATGAAGACGAAAAAATTCACTCCCTCATTCAAAAAATATTGACATACAAGCACTCACCCTGTCATTCTCAGGTCATAGAAGACAAAAAACATTCACTCCATCATTCACAAAATCTTAGGGACGTACAACCATTCACCCTCTCGTTAAAAGTAGAGAAAAGCAACAATTCAGTCTCTCATTCTTACATGATAAAGACATAAATTCACTCACTCATTAAAAATCCACAGACATTCACCCTCTCATTTGCAATTCTTCTCGGCCACCAACGAGGCCGTTTAACCCCCCCGCTGTTCAAACAGCTTCTGCCCTTGGATAGAATTATATGTACGATTGAGAGGATTTCATTGAGTGTTCGGTTAACTCGCCTTCAGAGTGACTGTAACGTTGCGCAGGTGCAGCTTCATCGGCTGCCCGTCGACGCTGAACTCGTCCTCCAGGAAGGGCCCGATGTTCGCCAGCGTGGAGGCCAGCAGCTCCGCCCGGCAGTCCTGCACGCGCACGTCCAGGAAGCCCAGGGACTCGGCCATGGCGGTGTGCCGCGCCGCCGACGGGCCCATCTCCGCGCGCAGGCGCAGGGCCGGGCAGGCGCGGTGGCGGGGCCGGTCCGCCGCCAAAGACCCCGGCGGAGCTGAGACAGCAGAGGGGTCCCGTCACATACAATCCATGGTTTGATCAGCTAACAGTTGGAAAAGACAGTACACTATATGGCCAAAAGTATTGGCTCACCCATCCAAACAATGGAATCAGATGTTCCAATCACTTCCATGACCACAGGTTTATAAAATCACCTGCGCTTGCAGACTGTTTTTACAAACAAGCTCTCAGGAGCTCTGTGAATTCCAGCGTGGAACTGTGATAGGAGGCCGCCGGTGCAACTGATCCGGTGGTGAAACTTCCTCGCTCCTCTATATTCCGCTGTCAACTGTCAGCTGTATGAGAAGAACATGGAAGGGTTTGGGAACGACAGCGACTCAGTGGTAGGCCGTGTAGACCGATGGAGCTGGGTCAGCCGATGCCGAGGCTCCAAACTTCATGTGGCCTTCAGATGAGCTGAAGAGCGGTGCGCAGAGAGCTTCATTGAATAGGTTTCCATGGCCGAGCGGCTGCATCCGAGCCACGCGTCACCAAGTGCAATGCCAGGCGTGGGATGCAGTGGTGCAAAGCACGCCGCCACTGGACTCTCGAGCGGCGGAGACGCGTTCTCTCAGAAGAACGGTACTTGTCTGACTCGCATTGTGTGTGAAGTTTGCTGGAGGGGGGGTGATGGTGTGGGGTTGCTCTTCAGGAGCTGGGCTGGGCCTCTTCGTTCCAGTGAAAGGAACACTGAAAGCTTCAGCGTACCAAGATATATTGGACAATTCCCTGCTCCCAACTTTGTGGGGACAGTTTGGAGCCCCTTCCTTTTCCAACATGACTGAGCACCAGTGGACAAAGCAAAGCTCCATGAAGACATGGAGGACAGAGTCTGCTGTGGAGGAACTTGAACAGAGTCCTGACCTCAACCCCAGAGAACACCTTTGGGATGAATTAGAGCGGAGACTGAGAGCCAGACCTTCTCCTCCAACATCACACATACGCTTGTGGAAGAATTGTACAAAGTTCCCATCCACACACCGGTGAAGCTTGTGGACATTCTTCCCAGAAGAGCTGAAGCTGCTCCAGCTGCAAAGGGTGGAGCCACCTCATATTGAAGCCTCTGGATCAGGAATGGATGCCACTGAGGTTCATAGGCCAGTCAAGGCAGGTGAGCCAATACTTTAGGCCACATAGCGTATGTCAAACTTTGCACCTTGGTTTAAATCAGGTACTCTTACCAGATAGAATTACCCAGATGGGCTTTTGTTGGTTTCTGTATTTCACGTCACATATGATACATTATAATATTTATGGGTGTTAGTTTTTGGTTATGTCAGGAAAGGAGTTTTCATGTACGGCGGCGGCAGAGGTTACCTTGCACGACCCCGGCCAGCAGGTCGGAGACCCTCACGTTCCCCAGCTGCAAGGTGCTGATGTTCTGGGCCTCGGCGGCCACCACCTGGTCCTCTCCTTTCGCCTCCATCGTGCAGGCGGCGCCGCTCAGGGCGAGCAGGAGCACCGACGACTGCGACAAACAGGGCAACGATTGTGCTCGATTTTCACGGATCCCTCAGAAATAAAACAACTCTTCTACATTCGATGCGCCCTTTTCATTTTTACAGCGACCTGCACGCTCACCACGTCCGGGGGCGCGTCCTCGGTGCTCTGGGACAGGGAGCTGCTGAGATCGGCCGAGGACCCGCCCTCCGTCCCCGGGGCCGGGCTGCCTCGGCTGCCAGGAGGATTGCTGCCGGGACGCGCGGACTCCATCCCCGACTCTGAATGTGTCATACAAGAGGACAGCTCAGTCCATCTACACGTCCATTCTGTTATTTTCTATGTCGCTTCCCCTGCACTCGGGGGCGCTTGAGCCTGTCTCTGCTGTAACTGGGCGAGAGGCCGGCTTTACCCTCGACCGCTCGCTCACAGGGACACGAATACAGACGTACAACCATCCACTCATATTCATATATCATTAACATGAGCTATTTACACGGAAGGATGTTTGGAACTTTTAATTAAATCCGTACTGGAAATGGTTTTTTCCGAGCAGTGCCTGGAACACGGCTGCTCCAAAAATAAAAAATACTGTTGCCTACCAGGAAAAGCCACTGATTGCTATCTTTATCCTGTGCGCTAAAAACCACTGAGGTCGTCTTCTTCAGTGTTGGTATGAAACACTCCATCACACACTTCCTTTGTCTCTCTTTCGTCGTCGCTCTCAATGTCACTTGTGTGTGTGTGTGTTCTGCATCGTCTAAGTGTAATTTCATTGGTTCGATGTGACGAGGCTAAATGTTTTGGCGGAGTGAAGCTCATCGGCGCGTAAAAATCCTTAAATTAGCCGCATCATCGTTTAAGCCGCAGTGTTCAAAGCGCGGGGAGAAAGTAGCGGCGAACAGTCGTAATGGAAATTCCGGTGGACAAACACAAACTATTCACTCACTCACACAAAGAAACAAACATTCACTCTGTCATTCCCGTGTCAGAGACATACAGTCGCTCACTGTCACCATGCAGACACATGCAAACATTCACCCTCTCATTCACAATGACAATATATTTATGTGTTTGGACTGCGGGAGGAACCCCGAGAACCCGGAGGAGCCCCACGCAGACAGGTGGAGGACGTGGAGTCCTCACAGAAAGGGAAGCAGAAGCTCCGACCTCTGCGCCCTCTTGTCTGTGTCACTCAGCGAGACGAATGAGGAGAGCTACGAACACCCGGACCACCTGAGTCCAGGAGGACGACGAAGTTGTCGCTGGTGTCGCTGTCCACCGAGAGGTTCTCGTCGGGCAGGCTCCCGTCCAAGATGGCGCTGTCGAAGGAATGCTGGGACGGCGACTGCTTCATCGCCGGGTGCCGGGACTCTTCGCCGCGTTGGACCGGTTCCCTGTGAACACGTACAAATAAAAACAGCTGCCGCGGGGCGGCGGAGGGAAGCACGCGGCGCGCAGCGGGAGCGCCAGACGTTCTAGTCGACGCCCAGCAGGAGAGCTCGCGCTTACTTGGCCTGCGGGCTGAACAGCTTGCTCATCCCCGAGCCGCGGCTCAGCATGCTGAAGGCGTCCTTTGTTATGGAGAAGGCCCCTTTGGTCAGGTCCAGAGAGGCACTGAAGGCATCTTTGGTGGCGTCCTTGGTGACGCTGATGGCGCTGGACAGCTCGCCCTCCAGGCTGAAGGAGGACTGCTCCCGGGAGAGGGCCGGCGAGAGGACGGGCGAGAGAACGCGGCGTTCCCCCTGCGCCTCGTCCTCCTCCACCGCCTCGCACGCCTCCTCCACGGCGGCGTCCTGCTCGTCGTCTCCGAACGCCGCGTGGGCGGAGGAGACGCCGTTCTCCAAGCCCCCGTCCTCCAGGACGGGGTGATGGGTGGGGGAGATTTCCGAATCCGTGATGCTCGGGCTGTCCGTCTCCGGGGTGTGCGCGACCTCCCCCTCCGGCTCCGCCGAGCCCGGAGGCAGCAGGAGGCCCAGCTCCGCCGAGTCCACCAGCAGGGCGAGGCAAAGCGTCACGGGCTTGGCCTTCTTGCCGCGAGCCTGCTTGTCCACTCGCAGATCCCGACCCAGCTCCGCCCCCAACCGGGCCATGGAGTCCTTCATCCTCAGCAGGGCCACGTACTGGTAGTGGTTGAGCCACATCTTCACCGGGGTGATGGTGTGAGCCAACAAGTGCACGGAGGCAAAGGAGGCGTCTTCGCCGGGTTGCTGCCCCGCGGGGGAGCCGGGGGAGGACGGCCATCCGGGTTCGAAGGCCGCGGGCCGGCACATCCACACGGACACGGCGAAGGGCTCCACGAACGGCTGCGTCTTGCCTTTGGGGAGCCTCCGGGCCCCGTCGAAACCCAGAGCCACCCGGGACAGGCTGAGGGACCAGACGTCGCGGGAGCGCAGCTGCTTCCTGTCAAAGGGCTGGGGTTCGGTCTCCTCGAAGTGCCGGAGGAAGGTCGGGGGAACGGCGCAGAAGGCACTCTGGTCTCTGGGGTAGGGATGCGGCGGCGGCGCCGGTCGGAAGAAAGCGCTGCCGGTGAATTTGTCGTACGCGGTTTTGAGGTCGGGTCTGGAGCCGTGGGGGCAGTGGCGGGTGTTGCTGACGACCACCTGAGGGACGGTCACACAGAGGGACTGCGGACGCTCGGGGTGGTCCAGGATGGAGGAGTCCAGGGGGATTATCAACTGCAGAAAGACACGTTAGCAATCATGCAAAGCTCACAGGAAGAAACAAAGCACCGCGTCAGGTCAAATCCAGTAACGCAGCGGGACCTTGACCGACAAACGCATCAGCTTAGGAGTTTTCAGAGATCCGAGCCGTCGCTCGGTGGATTTTTTGCTTCGTGATTGGAGCTCAGATCCGAGTTAGCAGCTAGCCCAGAGAAAATCATGGAAAACATGCGTGTCGTGGACTCGTCCTTGAAGAGACAGAGAAGTTTAATTCATAATCTTCGTGATTTCACCTCTGCGGAGGAGGTTGAGGGAGTTTTTCATTTAGTGCTCTATCCTTAACTTTACCTCCGGCTACACACTTACTGCTACAATGTGTTGCTAAGTGTAACTGGCACACTTTGCTACACTTTGTCTAAACTTAACTCATGGACTCTTTTTAAAACCACCAATCCGTCCCCGACCGGCTTTGAACGACTCTTTCGACGCCTCGTCCGTCCTCTGCACCAAATCCCCGTAAACGTCTCCTGCCTTCTCACAGACGATGCTCTCCGTCACCGTATCTCGCCTACAACAACTTCTCCGTCTCTTCACGGACGAGTCCACGACACAATTTTCTCAGGGTTACCCAGCGGCGGCGTGTCCCACTGTTTTTAAAACGCTACTTCGCAAATAGCAGCAGCCACGTCGGAGTCAAACGCTAAACCCTCTCGTTCCTTCACTCAGAGCTCGGCTCGTATCACAAAGCAAAAAAATCCACTGAGCGACGGCTCGGATCTCTGAAAACTCCTCCGCTGATGCACTCCTAAGTCAAGGTTCCACTGTAGAGAGTATCCACCTTGAGCTGCGCTGCGTCCAAACGCATGTCCACGTGCTCCTCGGCCTTGCTGCTGTCCTGGAGGTGGTAGAAGGCTTTGACCTGGTCCAGCGTGTGCAGCAGGCCCCTGGAGAACAAATTGATCCACAGCACACTGGCGGCGTCCACGCACAGCTGGAGGCTGTTTATCTGGGCGTACAGGTTGGAGGTGGGAACTGGAGGTGGAGGGAGAGCCGGGCGAACAGGAGAACGTCACCATTTAGAGGTTTCGGCAACCAAGAAGGCGAGCGAGGTTGTTTTCTAGCAAAAACACGTTCCGGTTAGCACCCTTACCCGGTACGGTGGGGTTGTCTGGGAAGTAGTACTCTGTGAACTGCAGGTGCACTGCTGGTATGCTGTCGGGCAAATGCAGAGCTTTACGATTGCACGACAACAAAGACTGCGTCTTCTTGTTTTGGCGACCCCTCGTCGACACCTGAGCGGGCACAGAAATATCACAATGTTAGGAAGTTAATGTCAGCACCAATAACCCGAGTGTTTCCATGTAATCTTAATCATGAGCCGAGTTTCAAACTTTTCCAATTTGCAGCCCAGCGTGACGGCGCTTATCCGCCCGCAACTCGATTTGCACCGCTGCAAATTTTATTCCCACTACGTCGTTCACTCCCTGTCCATATCGGGCTAATTTTCTTTATTTCTTTGTCCTTACTCATCATCTATGTACTCACACCTCCTCAGTTGATCTGGCAACACTGCAGTATTTGATTGTAGCCGGACAACGTGTATCTTTACTGTCGACAGGACAATAAACAGAACAGACAGCGCCTCTAATCAAGGATTCAAGACTTTTATTGTCGTTACACAGAGTGCAACAAAATTTAGAGATAGCAGCTGTCAGGTTCACTGTAATCCAAAAAAAAAGACAAACAACCTTAAGAGGCAGGACACAACACAACAATACTACCATACCAGCATCTCTGGGTTAGAGATAAGACAGAAAAAATAAAAGATGAAAAATATAAAATAAAATATTAAATATAAACAACATCTAGAAGAATAAAAAGTGAAAAAGTGGAAAAAAAAGGGTTATTGCACTGTAATTGGACTGTAATTGCACTGTACTGCATGGAAGGTCATAAGGTATGTAATCGTCCCTCAATGGGGACGTTTCAATTCGCACAGCAGAATGTGGAAAGTGTAGTAGAGATGGTAAGGTTATAAATATTATAAGTTCAAACCAATAGCGTAAAAAGTATCAGAAAATGTAGAAAATAAAGAATATAAACACTCTTGTGCAAAAAAAGGGAAAACTAGAGCAGACAACAGCTGCCTGGATGACTGGATGCCTGAAGGACCGAATGAAATGACGCTTTGAATCCTCGAAACGTGCATGGAAACAGTGCAGAGGTGGCCTCACTGAGCTATTCAGCTGGTGGCCCCGCATAAGCGCGACGTACTGGATACGTCGCATTCGCTAAAAGTTAGCTGAGAAGGATGGAGAGGGAGGAGGACGGGTGATAATGGAGCGTTTCCTCCCCTCCCGACGCACACGGTAGAGACGAGAGTTCATCGTCCGGAACCACCGGCTGGACACGAGTCACGTGCTGGTGTAAATGACGTTTTTCATTTCGCCCGACTTCTCATCACTCTTTGCCGCGGTGTCGGATCTAGAGGGCTTCAAATGTGTTTGGATAATATTTAACACTTTCTGGTTTTATGTTTGAGATATGACAATGGCGAAAGTCGCTTGGTTTCCCTTCACTGATACTTCTACCGAGGCCTCGAGTGGCGGTGCTCCAAATCCCGCGGCTGTTTCGGCGAGATAAAGCCTCAAGACTTTCCGCCTTGTCGGCGGCCAGCCTGCTTTCGAAGGAGGAAAATCGGCTTTGTTTGCGCATCAGAGCCGTATGATCCGATCAGCGGACGATAAGCGCTTGCCTGGTGAATGTCCACGTCGTCCATCCTGACCACCACGCTGCTGGACCGCAGCCTCCGCAGCGCCGTGCCAGGGGTCCTGCTGGACGTCTGCTCTTTGTCAGGGTGGCTCGACTTCGGACTGGTCGTTCCATCTGGAGCGAGTCCGTGGCAGAGAATAGAGTTAGCAAAAGTACTAAGTCGAAAATGACGTTTTCAGAGCAATTTATAGTGTTACCAGCCTATTTATCATGTTAAAATCAAAGAGATGCTTTCCGATCCTAATTTCTTGATGACTCTCTGATAGTTCTGGAGTAGTTTTCATCTTAAATGACTGCTTTTAAGCTCCCAGGACTCAATTTCCCTGCATTTCCCTTAAAATGTGAAACAATCTCCACTTGTCGACTTGTTCATTGTATCACAGGGTTTCCATCATCCAAGCCCCAGCGTCATGAAGAATCATCGTGTCCTATTTCATCGCAAGGTTAGCATGGAAACTATTTTCTTGATGACGGTTGTCCTACAGCTGGGGATATAAGCTGCTCACGAGGAGCAAAACCGTCACACGTCCCATCAATGATACAGTTTCCTCTTAGACTACCTGGTGAGAAACCAAAAAAAAAAAAAGAGTTCCCCGTGAATTTTGCATTCATACCTTGACCCGTCTTTGCAGGCGAGCCCTTGCAGGGTTGGGGCCCCTCGGCGTGCGGCCCGGGGAACCCGGAGGCCTCGGCCCACCTCTGGTACTCCTGCAGCAGCTTCCCCGCCCACTGGGCCTGAGCCTCCATGGCTCCGCTGTGGCGCTCCCAGTGCCGACATCCGTCAGCTACGCATGGATCGGCAGGACAGGGTCACGATGTAGCGTTAATGTAGCTAGCGATGCCCGTGTTATTTTGTGCTTTCACGGTGCAGATCTTTTTAAGTCAAAGGTTATGAGAAAATTCATCTGAATGTGTGCCTTTACATTAATTCTGCATGGACTTTCGATGCACTGTAAAGCGGAACCCTGACTTACGAGCGCGTCAGCTTACAGGTTGTCTGAGAAACGAGCAGAGATCTGAGTTGAGAGCGGGCGGGATGAGCGTTTGACACCAATATGGCCGCCGCTGTCCGTGAAGCGGCATTTAAAACTAGTCAGACACGCGGCCCACCCCGAGCAAGCCCAGGGACAAACATGGAGAAACATGCATGTTGTGGATTCGTCCGTGAAGAGTTGGAGAGGTTGTTGTCGGTGAGATACGGTGATGGAGAGCATCGTCTGTGAGAAGGCAGGACGCGTTTACGGGGATTCGGTGCGGCGTTCATCCTTTTTAGAACCACCGTCCCCGGTCGGGGGACAGTTTGATGGTTTTAAAAAGAGGAGCGACTTCACTCCGTCCATAAATGAAGTTTACACATAAAGTGTAGCAAAGTTACATTTAACAACACATTGTAGCGGTAAGTGTGGAGCCGGGAGTTAAGGATAGAGCAACAAATGAAAAACTCCCACAACCTCAGCCCATCTCCTCCTCCACCACCGCCGGGATCTTCGTCCCATCTTCAAGATAAATACACTTCGTAAAACCGGTTTATTTCTTTAACACTCTTTAATTCGGTATAATTATGATTTTATACTCTTGTTTGTTATTTATAAAGTACATTTTTCGTATTTAAAAACATTGTCAAAACCAAGGGGGCTTGAGCGGATTAATAGCGTTGCAATTAATTTTAACGGGGAAAATAAATTTGATATACCAGCAAACTGAGTAACGCACTCAATGGAATCCTAAGTCGAGGTATTACAGAACTACGAGTCCTTTATTTTCCTCTTTTTCTTTTTGGAACGCAACATTATGATTTCCTGCCATAAACAGAACCGCTGCCAGCTGAGGTCGGCAAACGAAGCATTTCCTGCGTTATTGAAAAGGATGGGACGCGTCCCGTAATTTAATTTAACGGGCCCTTGCTCGGCTCAAGAATCTCCCCCTCGGTAAAAAAAGCAAAACAATAGTCCGTTACTTTTAGCGCGGCCCTCGGGGGGGGGGGGACGAATGACGGTTGAACACGACCTGGACGGCGGAGGCTAATAAAAGCTTTGTTAAATTGACCGGAATTCCTGACAAAGGGTGCTTCTTGGACTTACATTCAACCCCCCCTGCCCTCTCCCGGGCCATAAGGCGCTGACGCTTCAGCGAGGCCCGCGCTGTTTCAGCCTCCGCAGTTTCCCACTTAGCTTATGGCTACGAATAGGACCCGGGCCCTGCACTCACCGAGCCTGTGCACGGGATAGTAGTCGAAACCCAGCTTCCTGAAGGTCAGCTGCATGGCACCCTGCAATCCTGGCGGCGGCGCCTCATCTGGACGACATCGGTGACAGCAGATGAGCCCGACCGGCGAGCGGCGAGGACTCGAACGTCAAAGCGCAACTGACCGTCATCCATGGAGGAGCTGTCGTTGCATACGTGCAGGTCCAAGCGGGAGATGAAGGTGTGGTAGGAGGATTCCTTGACGTCGAAGAGGTCAAAGCACTGGCTCAGGTTGCTGGTGGTGCCGGCGGGTGCCGGCGGGGGCTCCGCCCAGAGGCTGTGGATGCCGGGGGACGGCGGCGCGGTCTGAAATGCAGCAAACGTGAGAAACCGAAGCCCTGAACGAGGGATGCTGAACTTGAAAATCAAGTTCGCCGACAATATTTCGCACCTGTAGAGATTCGGCGGCCATGTTCTTCCTCTGCTGCGCCGACTTCTCCATGGCCTCGCTGAGAGATTTGGCGTAATGGATGATGGCTTTGAGCTGAGAGTCGGTCAGCACCCACAGCAGGTCGTCCAGGATGAAGAGAAGCTTGGAGGCCAGCACGTTGCAGTCCTTTATCTAAGCACAGCCGTGAAGTACATGTGACTAATTTGGATGTACCGTAACGCAACAGTACGTGCATAAGACATCTTCTCACTCTGCGTTTCAGAGCGATGCGGATGCGGCCCTGGTTGGTGATGAGGCGTAACGGCGTGCTGCCCAGATCCTGGTCTTGCCTCTCGATGGCGTCGGCCTCGATCCTCAAACTCTGCCAGTTAATTTCTTTAAATGTCAACACCTGAGGGAGGGGGAGGGGGGGCGCCTTGGTATTCAAACACACCATTCTGGAAGCAGCTTGTGTGTGAGTGTGAGTGTGTGTGTGTGTGAGTGTGAGTGTGTGTGTGTGTGTGTGCTGGTGAACTGATTCCCTCAAGAAAAAAAAAAATGGCATGCTTCCACTGATGACAAAATAAACAGAGCTGTTTCTAAAATGGAGAACAAGTCATTTCTCTTGCGGACGAAAACAATTGGCTTCATATGACGATGCGTTTGGCGCACGGTGTTTGAACTCTATGTTACCGAAAGCTGGTTTCAACTGAACCCAAATCAAGTTGAACAAACAGCTGTGGGCAGATGAGCGGTGTGGCGCCATCTACCTCTCCTCTCTTTGGGTCCGTAATGCGGGTGTAGCGGAGGTCGCTGCGCTGCCATTTGGGGTTGAGGCTGTTGCCTTGCAGCTGCCAAAGCTCGAAGGAGGCGTGGAAGGCGCGGGCCTGCACCTTGATGGTTATGGAGTTGATCCTAACAGACATCCCCTCCACCACTTTCTCAGCGAAGCCGTACTCGCTGGGGGGGGAAGAAAGAAAAAAAAAAAAAAAGGACAATTTGTGATGGAAAGTGGAGGTTGAATCTTAAACCGCATACACGGCATGTCAGCGCACCTCTGTCCTGCGGTGATGGCGATGGGCGAGGGGCCGTTTGGAGGACGCGGCTCCTCGCAGGTCCTCATCTCCACCTCCACCTTGTCCAAAAACTGCACAGAAAGAGGAAACCGGCTCAGCGACTCCGCAAACACAGAAGGAGCCCATCATTAATGGATGATAATGCAGACCAGACGCCCAATGAGGCGATTCGGGCAAACAGTGGAATGACAAAAAGCGGTCGCTGGAATCGTTCAAAAGGAGTGCTATTTCTGGCTTTGTGATCCAAATATAGTCTTGAGCGTTGCAGAGACGAGCGGGATTCTCCCGCGGGCAGAAATGACGACGTTCCTACCAGGCAGATGGGGCTGGTTTTCAACTTGGTCCATTGGATCTGAAAAGACAGAGCGGCGGGGTCAGAGGAGTCGGCGCTGTGCACTGTTTGTCATTCACGGGGGCACAGCAACGACGGCATGCAGAGGCAACAACACCGCAGCGCCGTTAAGAGGTAGTTAAACTGAGCAATGAGCCAAAGAAAGGAAAGTGGCTGTCGCTAAAGACCCGAGGAGGGCCTCGTATTAGTAAATAAAGTCAAAGTTACAGAAGGACAACACATTAAAACCGATGAATATTGTGTAAAACGACACAATTAGTCTTTAACGTAACTCGTTGGGAGGCCATTTAGATAGGAAAGGCTACACGTTGGTTAGTTATCGGTTGTTAGTTATTGATACAAATGTAAGCATTGCTGTTGTTCCCTGCGAGTTACCACTTTTGCACACGTTTATACTGTTTTATTTTGTCCATATAGTTTAATTGCAACTTGTTAAACAAGTTCTATACTGTTTACATACAGTGCTAGCGCTGTTTATTTTCAGTTTTATATATTTAATAAACTTTTTCTTGCACTGTCCATTTTCTGCTGTGAGTGGTTGAAATTTGCCCACTGTGGAACGATGAAAGGAATATTCTATTCTCGTTGTGTAATGTTTATATATTGCATTTTTTTTTTTTTAAATTTTATATATCTTCTGATATTTAAATATCTTACTGAAAGGAACAGAATAGAATATTCCTTGAATCGACCCACAGTGGGGAAATTTCAACCACCACCAGCAGAAAGTGGACAGTGCAAGAAAAAGTTATCAATGATATAAACTAAAAATAAATACTAGACATTATGTTAACATATGAACAGTATGAACATGTGACAAAAAAAATAGTTCACTGCTTGTAAATTATTAACTACCTCTCCTGCACGTTCCACTTTCTGCTGTGTGAATTGAAATTTCCCCACTCTGGGACGATTAAATGAATATTCTATTCTATTCAACCTCTCATTTACATGTCAAATAGAGACAAACCACCATTCACCCTCTCATCCTGGACACCTGTGGGGGCAATTCAGGTTCTTGTCTCAACACTGAATGTCGGCATCCGCTTATGTCGACGTCTAACTGGGCGCCGGTTGGAAATGTTTTTCTCATATACTGAGATAAGCTTTGCATGGAAAATATGAGCGTCTGATGTCGAGGCCAACGTGGTTCAATGGAGGCCACGTGTTCCCACTGAATTCCAGTTGTGGTTGAAGGCATCTACAGATCATTACGCCACCATTTACTCGTGATATGTGAATAGTTGGAATGCGTGAATGGTTTCCAAGGAGACGGGACCTCTTTGAGGTCATGTATATAACCAAGGACCCCGGAGGGGGGCAAGATTATCTGCAAAAGCATTTGGAGAGATGTATCCGGGGTGGGGACTTCTGCTGCGCTTTCATGGTATTTCGCAATATTTGGGGGATATTGGCTGATTGCTGATCGCTGGACTGCAGCTTCGGTTTAATAAGCACCGGGCTTGGGCCGGTTCTGCAGATATCCAGCTGTGAAACGCTTTCAAGTCGTGCCGGGAGCGACCTGAGAGCGATCGTTTTTTGTTTTGTTTTTCCTGCGTATGCTAGCTGCGTCGCGCGAGGTGGTCATGTTTCTCAGATGATCATTTCTGCCGTGGATGAGAAGTTACGACGACAATGCCGTAAACGGTCTCGAACGCGTCACGCTCCCCTCAATGGCACCGACTGTTTTCAAACCCATCGCCGTCGGCTTCACTTCCCTTTAACCCCTTCGGCATCCCAGCCCCCTTCTGAGCACGTGCAACAAACTACCCGTGACTAACCGGATGAGTGAGTGAGTGAGTGAGTCCCGGCCTGGCTTGCCGCCCGGCCCAGTGAGAGCTAGCTAGACGCACGCAGGTTTCAGCGTCATCGGGGGATCAAGATCAGGTTTTCAAAACAAACAAACCGCCCACGCAGCGTTTTCAACTTTTTTTCTCCAAATGCTAAAAATGCGCAGAATTACCAAACCGGCCGGTGGAGTTTGTTGTGAAATAAAACCACACCGGGGAACCTTCAGACCACTAACCCGTGACACCACCTTACCGAAACTCGATGAGGCGGTTTCTCAATGTGCAGCTGTCCAAAAATGAAAAAAAAATAAAATGCTAGCATCAACAAAAAAAAAAGAATCACCAGTTTGGAGCCTTGAGTCCTACAGAGGAACTGGTTTTGCACCTGCAGCTGTTTTATACTTTCAGGACACGCACTCACTCAAAAAGTGCTTTGATTATACCTAACATACAGCGGCTCAATAAAAAAAAGAATATTACAAAGATTGTGGAGAGCACTAACTAGCCCCTGTGAAGCTCAGTGTACGCTTGCCAGTGTATCTCAGCGTCACTCTGCCCTCTGGCCTTTTGTGCTCGTCTGAATTGCAGTTGGCTTCCATTATCAACCACCGGCGCTGTCAGAAGTGCCGGCTCTCAGCACCGCCTCGGGCCGGCCTTATCTGCACGGCTCGCATCCTCCCGTACTCTCTGCACGCCGACGTGAAAGAGTGACTCCGAGGCATGGAGTTACAGAAGGCTTTTATGGAGTTCCACCAATGTTGTTGTAGAATGTTGCCCTGCGACTCGCAACCGTTGGACCGGTTACACACACACACACACACACACACATACACGCACACACACCCTGATGGCAGCTTTGTTGCAGTAGACACGCGTGACAGCCAACCAGGTAGGCAGGTCGAGCATGTTCTGAAGGACCTCTTCATCGAGCTCCAGGTTGGACAGCTGCCCCTCCCCCTTCAGGGTGCTGAGATTGATCTTGTCCGGCGACAGATTTTTGGTGAACCTGAGAGGCAAGAAAAAAAAAAGTAAAAAGACAAAATGTTAGAATAAAAATGTAAAATTCTGTTTTGAGATTCCAAGGGTACCAGGATGTTTTTGGACTCACAGTATCGCACATCATATCTTCGCTCAACTGCGGTCATGTCACAGAGAGCCAGCGCAGCATTCTGGGTAAATCAATTCGTGAAGTATTTGCCGCATCGCATGAAAAATAAAAAAATCCCGATGACGTTTGAAAACAAAAAAGAAAAGACATTGTGCTTCAAAGAGCAGCGCTAGATGTTCACCGGGGGGCTACAAATCATGACTCACCGTCTGGTTAATGCCTCGGACTAAAATCAGTGTGTTGTGAATTATGGTCGATTTGTCAAAACTTAATTTGTTCAAATGAAGCTTAAAACCTGAAAATTTGTCAAGCCTAATGCCATGCTGCGCCTGATTAAGCCCCGTAGAGCAGTCAGAGGCCGAGCAGACATATCCAGAGTGCATCCAAACAGCCCCACACCGGTCGGACACTCACTCCTTAATTTCACATTAATACCACAGACTCTTTGCGCCTGTTCGAGACGATGAATTGATTTATTTCTTCATTTTAAAAGAGAGCCAAGGCCAGCGTAACAGCGTCTCAGAAGACCAGCAGCAACTCTTGATTTCGGGATCCTACTCCATTTCAAGGGCCGTCGCAGCCAATCATCTTCCTCCATCTAACCTCCCGTCTCACACCAACCGCCTTCATGTCCGCTTTCCCTCCATCCATAAATCTCCTCTCTGGTCTTCCTCTCGGCCTCAGCATCCTTCTACCTAGATCTTCACCATCCCCCATCTCAGTCCGGCTTTACCTCCAGAACATCTAGCATTTGCCGGCTTTGATGGACTCATTCCTGATCATATCCGTCCTCGTCACTCCCAAAGAGGAACCTCCACGTCTTCATCTCCGCTGCCTTCTCCTCAGTGTTACTAAAGGATACAGCCTCGCTGCTCTCGCCGCCATTTTGTACACAGGCTGAGGTACAGACGCAGTAAATAAACGGGTTGCGAAGGAAACTAATCAAGCCGAGGCAGTAATAGAAGGTTCAAATCAGATTCCCTCCCCCAACCCTTCCCTACGCGTATTTATCCTTCTAACTTCTACCAGCTCAACTGGCTGAAACTCCGCCTGCATGAAGATCCACACTGCAATGAAAACAAGCAAATATTTGCCGAATATCACCAAAGCCTCCGGTAAAGGTTTGCATTCAGCGGTGTGGAACTAACTCGCACCTTTAAAACTGAATAAACTGCTTTCTGGCCGGGTAAACCTTTGCTGACATTGGTAATTAAGGCACGACACCAGCAGAAAGAGGCTAATGTGGCGCTAGCTGCATTAGCTAAAAGCGTGGATTAGTGTGGGTTTTAACATTATAGGAATTCCAAAGCTTATCCAAAAACAAGAAAGAGGTCATTGTAAAAACTTGGCCAAATGTTTAAGTGTTTTGATTTATGATCCTTGCAATGCCAAATGGGCTCAGGATCTGACTTGAAATGCCTAAATCGATTAAGAATGGCAAATGTAAAAACACGGTAGCGGTTGTGAAGATCGGATTTTCATTGTCATTTTTTGACGCAAAAGCAAAACCTTCTTCATTCAGTGGGAAACTACAGTGGTGTAATGAAATGTTATCGAGGAAATGTAATTAAAAAAATTAGAATTAACTATACATTGCTGGCATTTTTTTGGAATTAGAACCGGCCACGAGTCACTTACAGTATACTTAATTTGATTTTACAAATGGTTAACAAAATAATGAGAAGATGAATTGATCGCATGAATATTCCTGTTTGAGTTCAACAAAAAAGGGAAAAGTAAAGGGAACCATCAGCATAAGAATGATCAAAATAAATTCCAGACAGCATCTTATCAGAAAAACAAGACGATATTTTGAGGACAATAAATGAATTTTTAAAAAAATGTATTAAGTCTTCAGAAAAACTGACAAATTCATTTACATATTTATTTCTTGACTATCCAACGTCTTATTTGAGCCTCTGTGTTAAATACTCAGAGACCAAGGCAACAGAGAGGAGGACGTTGTGAGTCAGTTTAATAGCAAGCCTCTTAGTCCACGCGCACACGCACACGCACACACACACACACACGCACACACACACACACTCTCTCTTTCCAGGTTTGTAATCAACTTTCACCCAGCCAGCTGGAGTCAGAGACTTATTTCGACATTGTCCTTCAAGCCAAAATCATTTGTCGGTAACTAAGAGGGAGAGACTGACTCCTTGCAATGGAAGTGCGTGTGTATTCATACACCTTTGTTAAAATGAACAGCTACCACAGAATAGTAGGCTTTAGTAAGTTTATATTGAAGGGGTGCAACATGGGAAACAAATCAACGCCAAAGCCAAAACAGAAATGCCTTTTAGCGACCCTGATAACAAGATCATGCCTCTCTCAAAAGCAATTATCTGTCCCTGTCCCAGCGCAGACACCGCTTCCCTCTTTTGCCCTGTTGAGATGACATTATTACGAAATAGACGCGGCATTGAATTCAATGCGCTTAATTTTGCAGCGCTGTCTGATAGAAATACTGGAAACGCCATCGGCTCTCCTACTTCCCAGTAACCCTGACTAACAGCTGTGCACTTAAAAATAAATGATTTTGGGACATAGTATATCAACTTTGAACTGACTTCTGGGGTCTAATGCATTCATTCAAGGTACGGTGACTGTGTATACAGCACATACACGCTGGAAAAACCATATCTACGCTCAGTTTGCTGCGATAAAAATGTAGAAAAACAAATCTTGCATCAGATGTTCGCCGTGGCACAAGGTCACGTATGGAAGAGAAATGATTGACAGGTGGAAAAGTATTGATAAATCAGGACCCCTGGGAATGATGTTGACAACCACACACAATTGGACGAAAAAGGAAAAGCACATATACGAGTGGAATAGTGAGTTATATGTCTGTATTTGTGAAATAAGGGCCCTGCGGGTCTAATGCTGCTCCAGTCAGAAGTCCTCATCCACTGTCCCCCTCGTTAAGTTGCTGTGGTGCGTTCAATGTCCCCTTTTTCAAGTACGATACACAACGAGACCGCTCTGACAGGAGAGACCCAGACAGGGTGCACTCACTGGGGGGAAATGAACGCATCTCCATAGAGATGTCGCGGAAAAAACACCCCAATAATAATCAAATTAAAGTAAGATTTACAGTGACGTTGGAGCCATCACCCGGCGGGGGAGCTAACAGGCTAGCCAGAAGCCGAACGTGTCAGTCACTTACCTTGACAAATGTTTCAGAATTTGCTTCTTAATAATCCCGGCCATTTTGACGGTGTCGATGCCGGCGCGGCGTCGAGCGGGATTTTTGGGTTGAATAAACGTGTCCTAGCTGGCGGGGACCTCTATGTTGTACACAACGCTGGATGTGTGCATCTTGTTAGCCGGTGCCGCCGCCGCACAGCGCAGCTTAGCTTAGCTTAGCTTAGCACGTCGAGCACACACTGGACGGCAGCGGCAGCCCCCTCGCTCTCACGCGCACGCCCCCACCAGCCCCCGAGGACGCGCCGCCTACTGGACGGTCGAGGAATTACAAGTTTTTTGTTTTGTTTTTTATGGTGTTGTTTTTAAATTTTGCTTTTTGAAATGAAATTATCTGCTCTTCTTTTCTTTCAAGTGTCATCTACGTTTCCTTTCCTTTGCACTGCTTCTTTTCCTTTAGGGGTTTTTCCTTCAGGGGTCACCGGAGCAGATCAACCTTCTGCATCTAACCCTGTTCTCTGGATCCTCCTCTGTCACACCAACTAACTTCATATCCTCTCTCACTACATCCACAAATCTTCTCTCTGGTCTTCCTCTAGACCTCAAATTCCAGCATCCTTCTACCAATATATTCACTGACCCTCCTTTGTCCATTACCCAACCATCTCAGTCTGGCTCCTTTGACATTCTCTCCAAAAGATCTAACACGTGCCGTCCCTCTGATGGACTCATTCCTGATCCTCTCCATCCTGGTCACTCCCAAAGAGAACCTCAACTTCTTCATCTCTGCGACCCCCAGCTCTGCTTCCTGTCTTTTCATCAATCCCACTGTCTCCAAACCATACAGCACCGCTGGTGTCAGAGAGTCTTCTATCACATCGCACCCCTCCTGTCTCAGTGTCTCCAAACCAGACAATATGGTCCTTCCAACCTTCGTCTTCTATACCTTTCCTTCTACACCCTCTTCTCCCCCCATGCGACCATTTCTTCACCTCTTCTCCACCCTCTCCCTTTGCTCTCGAATGTTGACGGTACTAAAAAATCCTCGCCTCTCTTTACCTCTTCTCTAAAATCCTCCACCTTCTTAATCTCTACTCAGCAGCGCATTTTATAACGTCCCAATAAAGATAGAGGCGGGCAATCAGCGGCCGCACTCACTATAAAACCATAAAATAATCAGATTTCTGGATCACAATCATAATAATAAAAACTCACACGATCATAAAATAAAAGCAAATTAATCTTGACGTTTCAGATTTTTCTGAAATTCATGCTTGCCAAAAGGACATGATTAGAGAAAATATGATATTCCTTAATAAGGATTTCTTCTATAAAGATAGAGGAAACAAGAGCTTAAGCTTTTATTAGTGTGCAAACATGAATGGTCCCCTCTTCAGTCCTGGGAACGAAGCTGAGATCCTCCAAAGTTCTCACAGATGAAGGTTCTTTGGTCTAATTGGAGACAAAGTGGACCATCCAACGCGCTCACACCGCGCACGGTGATGAGCCAGAAATCGGAAGTTGGTGACTTATCTCAGAGCCGCATGATACCACAGTATCAAGAGCAAGCAGAACTCCTGTAGGTGCAGAACATCGACATAGTCCAAGACCCACGTACAAGTAGCAGCAACTGGCCTCTTTCTGGACTCAAAATAAAGGCAGGATTTAATAAAAACCCAGTTTCGCAGTGAATCTCACGAGCAAAACTGAAATTGACTGTCTTGATTATGGGGTTGAAAACGTTATTTGAAACCTGATGCGAGTCTGTCGCATCGCAAATCAAATGAATGCTTCTCTATTGATACGAACAGCCGTGCATCAGAATAGTCAATGTAAAAAAAAGGCAGACTCACGTTTGATGTGTTTGCACATTGTATGGGATGTCAAAATATTCTGTAACAGTCAGTGGGTCACATTACATACTTAGTTTTGAACACATGTAATATGGGAAATATACATATTAGTTACAAGTCAAGGGGTCATTGAATGTGTTTTTTGCTCTTTGAAGGTTTTATCTGTGTTGTTGTCATCCTGTTTATCTACTTTTATCCTTGTCTTCGTGCTTTTAATTTTCCCTTTTATTTATATTTATATTCATATTTATTGTTATTGTTGCGCTGCTGTGACAAACAAATATCCTCTGTGGGGATCACTAAAGTATTATCTTATCTTAACCATTGTATTATCACATCATATTTGATCTTATGTTTTCATTGCATATATGTATTGTATAGATTATGGATGAATCTCTCTATCTATTTATTTTATTTTACTTTATTTATATTTTCATTTTTATTTTTAGCTTTTCACTGTCTTGTCCATGCATGTCTTGCTGCTGCAGCCAAGCAATCTCCCAATCATGGCATCACTCAAGTACATCTCATCTCATCTCATTCCATATATCTATCTGTCTTTTTATCCCAGATGATGTTTTACACTTTTATACTTCAGAGTTTATTTTATTTTACTTTATATATATATATATATATATATTTTTTTTTTATTTATTTATTTATTTTTTTTTTCTGGCGGACACTAAAGTGTGTGGCCTCTCACCCAGGGACTGACGGCTTGGGGGACGTGGTCACGGAGTGTACATATACTGGTGTTCCCCAAAGTTCTAGAGAGATGAATTATTATGTTGGTGTGTCTACTTATTAAAGTTCGAACTCCTCCACAACTCCGCCGTCATATTTCCTCGTCGACACACCACATTGGTGACCCCGACGTGATCACGTTTGATAGCAAGGAAATATGCGACTCCACCTCGGCCACGTTGCCCCATCTCGCACAGCCGGCCCTGCCCTCCAAGGCCGTCCAGCTCCTGGAGTTCTGGCAGAGTGACCCAGCCACTTGGTTTCAGCACGCTGTGGCGTTTTCCACCTGCAGAGAATCGTGTCGGAGGCGATGAGGTACCCCCCGCCACATAGCAAGTATGCCGCGCTAATGAACTTGCTGCTCTGGAGATGCAGTCTGTCCGCCACGTAGGGAGCGGACAGACTACTTTCTCTGCCAGGTTTAGGCGACGGATCGGTCGTGGACCTTATGGAGGACAGGTTGTCACAACTTGGATCCGATGATGGCGGATTCCTTTTTCAATATATCTTCCTGCGGCAACTTCTGGCCCCCGTACGATGGGCCGTTCCGCATACTGGAGGTTCCTCACCATAGTCGACCCCCTTCCAGGAATCCAGCAGCACCTCCGCAAGGCCAATCATGGCATCACTCAAGTACATCTCATCTCATCTCATTCCATCTATCTATCTGTCTTTTTTTCCCAGATGATGTTTTACACTTCAGAGTTTATTTTATTTTACTATATATATATATATATATATATATATATATATATATATAATTTTTTTTAGCTTGTCACTGTCTTGTCCTTGTATGTATTGCTCCTGCTGCACAACAATTTCCCAATCATAAAAGTGCATCTCATCTAATCTATCTATCTATCTCTCCAGATTATTTTTTATACTTTTACACTTCATTTGACCTTATCTGTATGTACGTATTTCTATTTTTAGCTTGCCACTGTCTTATCCTTGTATGTCTTGCTGCTGCTGCAAAACAATTTCCCAATCATGGGATCATTAAAGTACATCTCATCCGTCTATCTATCCCCCCCCCAAGATTATGTTTTACACTTTTACACTTCAGAGTTTATTTTATTTTACTTGACTTTGTGTATTTATTTTCATTTTTAGCTTGTCACTGTCTTGTCCTTGTATGTCTTGCCGCTGCTGCTGCAAAACAATTTCCCAATCATGAGATTGTGCTCGCCAAGAACATCTATCTATCTATCTATCTATCTATCTATCTATCTATCTATCTATCTATCTATCTATCTATCTATCTATCTATCTATCTATCTATCTATCTATCTATCTATCTATCTATCTATCTATCTATCTATCTATCCATGTTGAATCTTTTAGTCTATCTATGTGTCTATCTATCTATCATCTCCATTTGAACAAAGGTCAGTTCATTCATTAGTATCGTGCATATAACCAGAACACTTGAGGAGTTTTATTCGTTACAGTAGATTAAGTTTTATGGTGATCTCTGGTTAATTTTCAACATCTTAATGAGATTATCCTGAGTGGGTAGTTCTTGCCCGGAGCGGCGTGCGCGTGCGTGTGCATGTGCGCGTCCTCTCAGCCTGTCGTGTGACTGAGGCGGCCGGGGTCGCGACTTGCGCATGCGCACTGCTCCCCCCCCCCCCCTTGTCGAAGTGTGGAGTTTGTTATGACAAGCCAGGCCTCAGACTGAACCAGGAGCGGATCCACCATGGAGGGCATGGACCTGGACGTGGACCAGGAGCTCATGCAGAAGTTCAGCTGCCTGGGCACGACGGATAAAGACATCCTCATATCGGAGTTCCAGAGGCTCCTCGGCTTCCAGCTCAACCCCGCCGGATGCGCCTTCTTCCTGGATATGACTAACTGGTGAGCCCGGGGACTCGTCCGGCCTGCCGCGCTCAGTCGGAGGGGGAGCTAATGCTAATTGTTTTGCTCTCGCTAGCCTCGAACGCTCCCCCCCCTTTTTTTTTTAACCCTCCGTGGGGGGGAAAGGGATAATTCTACCCATCTATTTGACGGTGTTAATCCCGAAGGGGCGATTAAGTGTCGTGGCGTTGTCGGTGTGTTAAGTCAGCGAGGCTCCAGACCTTTTTTTTCGGTGGTCGCTGCTAACGCTAGCAAAACAAAAGTCCAGTGGGTGACACTCGAAACTACTTTGGAGTCTCTTCGTGGGCGCACACCGACGCTACCTAGCTTATGCTGGCTTTCAGTAAAGACAGTTCCGATTTAAAGTCCGCGTCAAAGGCTAAACATGGAGTCTTTTTAAAAAAATTAAACCCCATGCCGTCTACTCATTTAGCGTCTCTCTCCTTGACCACAGACCACAGGACTGCTAACTTGTAGCATGTTATGTAACCAGCAGTCGAGCTCTCGGCTTAAAGGTGTCCGGCGTGCAGCAGCCCGTCGTAGATGTTGAAAAACACGTCCGAACGCTACTGAATTCGGAACAAAAACCCGTGTTACTTTCGTCTAAATCCCCCTCCCTCCCCGTAACATGCTTTTTGTTACACCGGTGCAGATGTATGTAACAGGCGGTAGTAGCGTCACGTGATGCTGTGTAATGGCACCTCTGCAACGGGCTTTCTAAAAATAAAACCCGCTGGCTTACGGATGACGGGATGCCCCATCGCTCGCCAGGAATCACTTGAGATTTTTCCAGGAATTTGCTGTTTAAAACCATGCCTTTTAACACAAAATGCATAGAAAAATATGCAAAATGTATGTGCGTATCTCTGGCATGTCTAAATTCAAATAATAGATATGAGCAATTTGTGTTAGACGCTTTTGAGACACTTAACCTTCAACATAGTTTCATTGTAGATTCCCCAGAAAATAGTCAATATGCATGGAAAAAAATCATCAAGCAACAATTTTGCCTTCATGTAAATCAGTGGTTTTAAAATTGTTGGCACATCTTGTCATGGCAACTGGACTTTGGTAATCTTCTTGAAGACCTCTCATCCCAGAGGCGTTTTTACTTTTAATAGACTGAAGACCCCTCAGGTGAACATACAATGTCCAAAGACGGACCGCTGAACACATACAGACGCAAAGCCGAAGATTTGCACCTTGAAACTCACCAGGAGAGATCAGCAACCAAAACCAGGCACTTCTCGCGATAGCATCAGACCACCTAACACACTACTTTTGATGTGCACAATCCACACATTAGCCTCACAATGACCAATTCAGATTCCAACTCAGGTGAGACCCTGTAATTTGTACCCTCGTTCCCCAAACGACACGTGCATTAACATAACAATCCCCCACTCCAACGCTAAACCCTAACAGTTATATACCAGAAACTCCCTGCAGTCTGTTTGAACTGAAGGAGCCTCTTGGATGACAGGAGGGACGTCTTCAAGGGAAGAAACTAAGTCCAGTGGCCACAAGATTCGGCAATGATTAACCAACATTCAGACGTGTTTTGTCACTCTAATGTTTTATTTTTCAATAGTATTTATTTCTAGATGTTGTTCAGAGTCTTGGCCGCAGGTGAAGCAGAAGAAGATGAGAATAGTTTTAAAAAATGACTCAGTCGCTTTATCGACCCGAGGACATTCTTATCTTATTCTTAAGTCCCAATTAAAGATCAGGTTTTCTCCACGTATATCATGTGCGTCCCTCATTTGGCTTTTACTTTGTTGTCGCAGGAATTTACAGGCAGCCATCGGGGCCTATTACGACTTTGAGAGCCCCAATATCAGCGCGCCATGCATGTCCTTTGTAAAGGATGTGACGATCGGTGAGGGGGAATCAGTGCCGCCTGACACACGATTCACGAAAACCTGGAGGATACAGAACACAGGTGAGACCTTCATCTGAAAATAAGCACAGTTGCAACTGTCAACAGGAAATCCCCTTTTTTGACAAATATATTTCGAGCTCATTTTCCTTCATATGCAAGCTTTTGTTCTTGTGTGCTCTTTGGGGCCGCCATTATGGTGCCCTGAAAGACCATTATGCACATATGCTGTGTAAATTATAAACCAAATTATCGGCCTCTTGCCTAGGGACCGAGACTTGGCCCCCCGGAGTCTGCCTGAAGTACGTCGGAGGAGACCAGTTTGGACACGTAAACATGGTGATGGTGCGGTCCCTGGACCCCCAGGAAATGGTCGACGTCAGTGTGCAGATGCAGAGCCCAGTGTCCCCGGGCATGTACCAGGGCCAGTGGAGAATGTGCACAGCCACCGGCCTTTACTATGGAGGTGAGGACAGACGGAACTAAAAAACAAGTCCAAGAATGTGTAGCAACTTGGCTGCAGCACTCCTGAGATCATGTGTGCGCCGCGTTTATTGAAATGGATTTACTATCTCACTTGTGGGACATTTACAACCAGCAGCAAAGGGAACCTTATTACAACATATACATGTTTTCTCACCTTTAAGCCATAGTATTTTGTGTACATTCTCATGCTATAATGTTACAAAATCTGGTTATCTCAGGTCCCTGTGATGGGAAAGAAAAAAAAAAAAAGAAAAAAAATGTATATATATATATATATATATGTATGTGTGTGTGTGTGTGTGTGTGTGTGTGTGTGTGTGTATATATATATGAAAGAACTTCTGATTATATCTGACAAACCTTTCGCACTGTCACCTATCTGACCTCTATATTAATAGTAGCAAAATTGTCGTCTCTGATTCCAATTATTCCCACTTCCGATGCACTTTTTTCCGAGAGAGTGATGCGTATTGATTTTTGCTGCACGAACTACTCTATCAGTAGTTAATAGCTAAACGTTTTAATTTTGGATTGAGGCTAGATCGTTTCATATAAATCACAGAACTGTTAAATTATGAGAGGGCCTCTCTTGCAGCAGGCAAATTACACCGAGCGTCATTTGTCCAGTCAGTTAATGTATTCTGGCTCCTTTGAGATGTATGATTAATTTGACCTCTTCAACATGTCCCCATTTAGAATTTAAACAGCAGAGGGAGACCCAATAAAAATTCATGCATGGCTTTAATATTTAATGTAAGCGTTCCCGTGTTAATCCACAACCAGAAATAATTCTCATGACTTTTAAGTGGGATATGTAGTTTTTATTTAATTTGTGATTTGGCCTGCTGGTTGATATAGCCTCCTGACAGGAGCAGGGCATACCGTAGGTGTAGCTGCGCATGCAGGTCAAGGTTCTCACTCCGCGTTGATCCTGCAGATATAATCTGGGTGATTCTGAGCGTGGAGGTCGGAGGCCTTCTCGGCGTCACGCAGCAGCTCTCCTCCTTCCAAGCCGAGTTCAACACCCAGCCTCACCGCAGCCTGGAGGGCGGCTACAACCCCTTCGCCTCACCAGAGAAAAACAAGTGCCCAAACAGCAACAACAGCCTCCACCATGAAAGTGGCCACAAAGTCTCAGAGGAACATTGGCAGGGAAGCCCGAACCAGCTGCAGCAAGATCAGAATGGACTTTCACACACCTCTGTGGATCTAGTAGCAAACAGTCTACAAAGTAATCTATCGATAGTCTCTTACAACCAGGTAAGGCGTGTTACAGGGCAAGAAGATTTGACGCGTCTGTGAATCAGCTCATTGTCTCACTGATTTTAATTTAATCCCCAAACCAGAAATGATATATCCTTGCCATGCATGGATTTAGTAGTTATCCTATTTCAAGTGCAATTCCTGGTCCCAGTTCGGCGTAAAAGATGTGATCCCCTTTCTAGATTTGTTTTCCCCCCCTGGTTCCCATGTTAAGGCGAATTTCCTGTCAGCGCGACATAGAAATTGTAAACCCATCTTCATTAAACAAGACCGTAGGGCATCTTAGCACGCAAATGTTGCACCGCCATTCCAACTGTCATAGGGTGTATTTATATCAGCGCATTTGGCGTGTCACTTCAGGACAAACGCAAGTGTATTGAAAATAATATTTCATTAGAAGTCACTTTTGGCCCCGTTCCACTTAGCTTGGCGGAGAACCCTGTTATGTTAACAGCTGTTTCTCCTTGACTATCTGTGACGCTAAAGAGAACGGTGCCATGACAAATTCAATTAATAACTCCCGTGTTTGCTCTGATTAAATATGTTAAATGGGGTAATATGAAAACAGCCAATTCTATATAAAATAATCAAACCGAGAAAAGGGGGTGTTTTATCTTTCCGCTTATTAGGTATCAGGGACACTAAGAGAATGAAGTTAGGTACGAGATCAGTGAATATTTTGTATTCAGCAAATTGTCAATGCCGTCACGGTTGTGCATTCAAATCCGAATACCGATCTTTCCCTTAATCCAACCACACGTGTGTCTGCCATTCAATGGAATATAATATTCATATATTTGGTAACTTCCATTCACACGACGACGTCTCACACGTTACGGTGGCGTCTTCGAGGACAGCCTCGGCTGTTCCTGACATGAGATGAGATGTACTTTACTGATCCCATGGTTCGGAAATTGTTTTATACCCTGTTAGTGATGTCAGAATCAAAAGAAAACTGGGGCTTTAGCAGTTTCTGGCCGTCTCTGTGATCAGTCTCAAAACCAGTAGTTAGTTTAAAAATAATGTTGACAATTGTAACATATAGCTGCCGAAACAGTGCTAACCATTACTGGATATTCATCGTGCAGTACTTAACAACTAGGCTCGGCTTATTGATATTAAGGAATTTCCCCCTCTGTTGTAAATACAGATAACCGCTGAGGGTTTATAGCTGTATTTCGTGTTTGACAGGTATTTCCCCCGAGAGCAAGCTATTGAACAGCTGCTAATCTGTGTACTTTTGGGGGGCCAGCAGCTTTTCTCTTGCACTTTAATGGGCACGTGGCAGCTCTGGCCCTGGAATAGAAAAAGACGACTCAAGGACTCCAGTTAGCCGCTAACTTTTCTTCAATGACTGTCACTCGAGAAGTCCTGGATATAGTTTTTTATAAAGGAACTGAAAGCCGGTTATAAAGGAAGGTCTTTATTTGTTTGAAATCAAGCTATTCCTCTGTTTGTTGTTGCACTTTTCATTGCATTTTCTTTGACCATTGTCCCCTCTTGCAGGGTATACAGGAGCCCTATCCCTTTGGGCACTCTTAAGTTGTGGGACTTGTCACGGAGACGCAGCGTTCACACATTCCTCTGGAGTCTGTTAACACCGAGCGAAGGAGAGGTTTTATTCGTAGCTTACGGAGCGCCGCGAGCTCCAAATCACTGAATGCAAAGCTGCTCTCCGCTTCAGTCACGACCCAAGAGCCAGAGGTTTCGGACGTGCAGCTCAACAAACACCCCACATCCTCTGTATGCACGAGCGAATGCTAAGTTAAAAATGAGTGCTGAGTCTTTCGAGTGATTTTTTTTTTTTTTTTTTTTCTTTTTTTTTTTTTTTTTTTTTTTTTTTTTTTTTTTTGAAAAATTTTTTTTTTTCGGGGGGAAAATGGTAAAAATAAGGGGGTTTTTTTTT
>CAAKHD010014129.1:37004-51789 GCA_901007705.1 Fistularia tabacaria
TAATTCCTCTGGACTGGTTGTTTTATATCCATTGTAATGCGACCGTTCCCCGCCCCTCCCCCCGCCACCCCCTCTCAAAAATAGCTGGATTATATGTATTTTACCCTGACGTAGATACAGATCAACTCTTAATTGTGTTTCACAGCCAGCGTCAGACCACCTTGACAGGAAAGCACTGTATCACAACGCTAAATGTAAGCAAACCAGTCCTGCAGAGCCCCCCGTTTTCATGGAGCGCATCCTAAAATGTCAGAGAAGCAACGTCGACTTCCCCTCTCCCCGTGAAAGGTACCCGTTGTCACTGTCGACCCATCGAGCGTTAACGTGTTCGTTTGTCGAAGGGCCATTCAAATGCAAAGACCGGATCCCAGGAGTGAGTCAGTTGACGTGAAGAGAGTCAAAACAAGAGCACACACGTGAGTGAGGAAGTGCAAACTGTTTCTCTTGTATGTTTGACGAATGTTCTTATGATTAAATTATCACTGAAAACCGACGCTTGCGAGACACCTGCCTTTTAAATGATGTGTTTTGAATTGAATCAGCATCTTTTAGTTTCCTGGAATGTTGTAGCACGCGGACAAATTCTTGGACTTGTTTTCTTCAACTATTCTCAGAACCCTGTGTGAAGTCGAGGAGAGGCTCCGGATAAATGGCTTTGTCTTTTTCCAGAGTGAAAAATCAAATGTAATTACAGCTTGAAGACGCAGGACATCGTCCACAGAGTGCTGTGGACAGAAAAGAATGAGATAATTCGGTGCATTTACACAACAAATTCTGATTCGCATGAAAATCTCTGTTGTTGTTGTTTCCTTAAAGTTACTTGTTGCGTTTTAATAAAGAAAAAAATGAATGCTCTTTGGCTCCTTTAAAAAACAAAACAAAACAAAAAACCCGTCAAACCCTGCAGTGGGTATTAAAGCAGGGAATTAATTAATTGTTTTTTCTTTTTTTTTTGTAAATGACAAAACAAGTTCATACTGCGAAAATTGGATTTACTACATCATTTTACTCACTCTTTTATTAAATTTGAAGTATTTCAAGCCAGGGTTTTCGCAGTAAAATCCCCCTAAACTAATCAACAAGAACAGACAATCAAGGTAGAAAGAATGAATCCAGCAGGTAGAACTCGTGAGTACCGGGGGTTCTACAATGCAGTGATCCCCGGGGCGGCCGGAAGGACCACAGCCATTTAGAGGTGCAGTACTTTTGTCTGATGACGCTGTTTATTTATCTTAAGTGGGTGGCAGATTACACTGTAGCCTGGAGGGTTACCGGTCGAAAGCTGCGAGCAACTCGCAACACGTCGTCCCGTCCGGAGACGGCCCGGGCCTCCAAACGGTTGAAGATACGCCCGCTCTTGGTTTGCTCAGGCTGAACTTCAGCAAGAGCCTAGAACTTAGCCAGGAGAGAAATTAGAAGAGGGTCGTGTTTTAGGTGCTGCAGTACATGGTGTTTTTGGGGCTGCCAAAGACGAATTTGGGGGGTTCCTTTTCGGAGTGGGAGCAGCACCTCGCCGCACACCTCTGGTAGCCAGAGCTGCAGCGACGACTCAGGTGGGTGGAGGCAAATGTGACAGCTCTTTGGAATATTTGAACAATTACTTTAAAAGCAGCTTTGTTTTAAGCAAACATTTGCACACTTAACTTTCTCAGTTCACCAACGCTTTGGCTCCAATACTTCCCGTGATAGCTGTCAACCATTGTTCCCTCCTGGTGATTCATCGTAATTTCCCAGGCCAATATTTGTTTTTATCCTGAAGTAGCTGCGTTCCGTCAGTCCTAATAATGCAGTGTATAAGTGGAAAAATTAAAATAAGTGAAATATCAGCAATGGGACGCTCCTTTTCACCATGACACTAGATATGTAGATCTTGGTGTTTGTGCTCTGGCGGTTTCAGGTTCCTGATGGATGAATGTTGAACAATAATTTTCTTTCAGAATGATACTCAAGATCCATGAGCGACTCCTCAGTTTTAGACTTAACACAGAAAGAAAAAAATATTTCATTACATTTTATGAAGGGATATTCCCACAACTTTTCTTCCTCAAGCTTGAAGGAAATGGACTGCGATGGTAGCTTGACTTTGTTTGCCGTGCAAAACTATCAGCCAGCTAAAATCGTGAGAAAAACGTGGGTTGTTACGATCAAACAAATCCAGTATTTATAAAATCTGGTGTTATCAGGGGCGGTGCAGTGGTTAGCGCTTCCGCCTCGCAGCGAGGAGGTCGCTGCCGGTTTCCCACCGGGGGGGCCTTTTTGTATGGACTCTCCTTGTTCCCATGGTTCCCCCCCAAAAACAAGGAGGAGGTTCGTCCAGTCGTGTGAATGAGAGGGTGAACGGTTGCACGTTTTCAATATGTGGGATCGACCGGCGGGCGGTCCAGGGGGAACCCCGCCTCTCGCCCAATGACAGCTGGGATGGGCTCCAGCACCCTGCTGCAGGATCAGTGGTATAGACAATGAATGGATGAGTGAATGAATGGTGTGATTTTATGCGATGATAGAATGCAAATGACAGCTAAACAAACGTACCTGCTGGCTATCTTTTCTTTTTTTTTTTTTTGTTTGAGGTGAACTGGTCAGACAGCAAAATAAGAAGTGGGAAATATTAATATTTCTATTGAATGACTTTAAACAGTCACTGATACAATCAGTGTAAAGATGGAGGTGAGGGTTTGATTTGGTGTCAAATAGATTTTTACATTTTTGAAGTGTAAATGACTGACTCTTTCATTATTATGGTTATTTCTGTTTCTGCAGGACACTTCGAATTGATACAATGCAGGACAGGCTTACAAAGGCCCGTTGGCTCTGTGCGACCGTTCTGTTCCTCCGTGTTCTTCGATAAAATCCTGAATACAGAGCTGTAAATTCACACTTAAACGGAATACAAATGGATAATTCCACTCCTCTCACACAGAGTGCTGAACTTCACAGCCTGAGAAGATGGGATTTGACGAAATCAAACCGCAACCAGAGTTTGCATTTTGCTGTGTCCCAATAAACTGTGAAAAAAAAAAGGGCATTAAAAAAAGTAATGACTCTCCACACTTCTTCCCCACCTCATTGCAACTGAGAACAAATCCTGCCCCCCGTCATTGATAAGTAGGCAGCCTCCCTCTCAGGGACACACCCTTTTTTTTTTTCCCCAGCAAGGGACATGCAACAAAGACACTCCTTCCCAAATGTGAGCCTTTCTCCTTCGACTCAACCACGACGTCTCCGAGAAAGGTGGCCGAGGGAGCTGGCAGGACTGGACGGCTCTCCTCCCGAGCGCGTGAGGCCAGATGAGACTCGCAGAGGACCCAGACGGCTGCCCAGAGTGACACCCGACCAGGAGGAGCCGCGGGAGCGCAAACCCGACCACTGAATATCCACCTTATTCTCGCCTAGAAGGTAAGAACGCAGTTCTTCATCGCTCGGGACACTGCAAGTACAACCATAGTCATAGGAGTGACATCAGCTGCAGAAATAACTTCTTCTGGAAGTGACATGGCTTGTATTGGTCCGGTAAAGTGTCAGGGATGTAGAGAGGTCCGGTACGCATTGTATCGGAACCACATAAGTATAAATAATGAAATGGAAATAGGATTACTGCGATGGCCAAACTAGTTGCAATGCCATTATTATATCAACTTCTTGTAGACTTGCTACTCCAACTGTTTTGATTCTAAAGTCAAAGTCAGCTTTATTGTCAGTTTCTGAAATGAACAGAATAATAATAGAGTGCAAGGTAGCAGTTAAATGCACTGTTCCATTAAACAGTAAACATTAAACGATGAGGTGTGAAGTACGAGTAGTGGATTTTTTTTTTTTAATTATTCCTGGATACACTATGACACTTCCACTATCACACGTCCATCCTGTTGAGCTGCTTTACGTGGCAGTTAACTAATCCAGGCGGAGAATACGTCATTAGTCAAACGAACGCATTTCAATTAAGTGCAAAGTTCAACACTTTTCCAATACGGACAATCTCACTCCTATCGGGTTTTGTTTCAAGCCAGTCGAAAATGTTTATGTCGATTCACCGACAGAAAACGTGCTTATTTGTAAACACATCACTTGCTTACACTCATGCAAACCGTATCAAGCAAACACACACACACACGGTTTCATGCGTGCAGGCTTGTAAAAAGGCGATGGGACCACGAACACACACTCCGCGCAAGGAGAGGGAAACAACAGCGACAGCCTTTCACGTCGATTTAAACAGCCCTGGTATCACGACGAGTGCTATCTTAGCAACAAGGTGTTGGATAAAGCACCAAATACAAGCCCGGGGGGTCGTTTTCGTAAGCAACGGGGGGAGGAAGGGGCGTTTATTTACCTTGGAAAAGATATTAAACCTGGAAGAGCGAGTTCTTCTACCTGCCAGTCATTTGCCCAACGTAACATTTTCCTGCGTTTCGGGCGCGGTGTTGCCCACGATCGCCTCGACTCTGCACGTGGGCAGGAATTTAGACCCCATGGGTATTTCAGACCTTTTTCCCTGAGAGCATAGGCTGATCCAGGTACAATAACCACGCCCCGTGGCCTGGAACATAAATTCAGTTAATGAGCCGAACCCCAGAGGAGGCTTTAACCAACACTAACCACGTGCTTTGCGATGTGTGCTTTGGCCCGCAGAGAGCGAGATGTTTGCTTTATGAAAGACCAACAGTCTCAAAATCAGCAGGTTCTGAAAAGACGTGGACGGTGCCATTTAACCGGGGAGACCTCGAACGCTTTCCCAGCGTCGGATGCAATTCACTTCCTTGACTTAATGGGTTCACTATCTGGCAAGTGCACTAAATTCCAATCCCAGACGTCGGAGTGATTGAAAACGGTCTTAATCTGGTGGCCCTCACACTTTTCTCCTCAAGATCCGTGTGTGTGTGTGTGTGTGTGTGTGTGTGTGTGTGTGTGTGTGAACCACAACTTTATCAAAAACCATTGATAACCTGCGCCGCTCCCTGCCTTTTCTCTTACTAACACACCACGGCAAATATGTTCCATGTCCCGCCCTTTGTGCTTCATCGTGCTCCACTCCAATTAATTTGAAATCCACCTTGTCGCTTTTCAAATGTTATTTTATTTGTCTTGGTTTTTTTTTCCCTAAAGAGGCAGTAATTGATGCATTTCAATAGCAGCCTCAAACAGCTACTTTAAGCCTGATTCTGTTTTATCCTGTCAGATACATTATTATTAAAACTTTAGTCTCTTATGTTTGTATCTATTTCCATTTCTGAACTGAACTGTTGAAAGAATTTGACTCAAAATGTACGAATAGTTTAGAAATTCACGATGACTCAACTTGACTTCGATATACACAGTACATCTATATATCCAGGAATATTCATGTCTGTCCAAGTATATAAAAGTGAGTTTTTTTTTTTATCTGAATATGAGTTACAAAATGGCTTCAAATAAGATGAAAACGGAAAAACACCCAGATTAATTAAGATATTCCCCGCCCCCCCGAATTTGAAAAGATGATCTGTTCCTCTTCCAGAAAGTCCCCGCAAAACAAATACAGAAAATGTCAAGTTGACTTTAGAATTAACACTGTTTGAACATTGGCCTTTTTGTTGTTTTGTTTTTTTCTCTTCAAGGCAGCTTCCACGACGCTGCTTGTCGCTCGACTGTCGCTGTTTGAATCCATCACGGCACCATGATGAGCTTTTAGTGGTACCGTTCAATACAAGGCACTTTAGGATCAAGTCATTGGAAAAAGAAGGAACGCTTCAAAACGTAATAATCATCAGTAAAGACAAATACCGAGTGTGTCTGTGGAGGTTCTCAGTCATGGTGAATAACTGGACGTGCATTTCTTCACCTGAATACGTTTCGGCTCTCATCTTCTTCAGTTCTTCAAGTGAAGAAATTCAAGTCCAGTTGCCACGACAAGATGATTTCGACAAGAACCATCCTCGGTCATGCGAGATTATTCCATCGGCTCATGGCGACCGCGTCGTCCACCGACCCGCTATTCAGCTTTGGCCGTTTCCGAATGTGCATTAGCATGTTCGCCGTGTTTGCCGGCCTTTGCACATTGTTCGAAGTCACACTGGGATGACCGCCATGATGACCCTTTGCGTGAAAAGATGCACTCCTGCGGTTATGAAAGATATAATTCACCTCTGGAGACGGCCGAAAACCGACGCCACTGAATCCGTTTACCATAGTTTTAAGCATCGACGTGAAACATTTATCCCACCGAAACGCGCCCGCATGACCAGAAATGAAATTCAAGTCTAGTTGCCATGACAACAAGATTATACCAAGTAGCGAACCACACTCAGTACTTAAAGTATTGCATATTTTAGTTCTATACCTCTGTATACATTTCTAATGTTTTGGATAAACCAAGATATCAGCTGTATTCTAATGGGTTGGGGTTTATGTTCGGGCGAGGGTTAGGGGAACCTTCTGGATCATCTTTAAAAGGAGCATTTTACAGTGAAATAAGCACTTGTGCTTCGGATAAAACACTAATGAAATTACCGAGTACTTTTACTTGTAAATGAAGCCAATGCCTCTTGCTGACAGCGGTTTGAGCTCGCAGTCGCACCGAAGAAAGGATCTGAATACTCAATGCGACCCGCTGACTTTATTTAAGATTTAGTCAAATGTCTCCTCCCAGAGAAATGGCTATTCATTGAATTCAAATCGGTTGGCCTCAGATGCACAGGGAGGGAAAACCAAAGCTTTGGAAAAAAGACCTCTCATGAACGGTGTCCTGACGGACTGGTGTTTGTTTTTTGTTTTTTTTTTCAGCATTGAAGGATATAGGGTTATGGGGAGTCCAAGCTGTGAACCCGCGGGCAGCGCAGAGCACATGTCTTTGTGCGCCGACACCAGGATGGCGTGGACGGACGAGGAGGCGGAGGACATTAAACCGTGCCGCAGTTTGTTGGGACTTCCTGAGCGCGGCTGGCCGGGGGTCTACCTCCCTTGCTACAACAGATTAGCCATTGACGACAGCTCCTGGGTGCTGAGGATGACGGAGAACGCCGCTTCCGCCGCCCCCTCCTCCGCGCCCGGCCTCTCTCACCATCCTCCCCCGGAGGCGCAGGGTCAAGTCGAGGAGCGTTGTCTGGAGCAGGTCCAGTCCATGGTGGTGGGCGAGGTGCTGAAGGACGTCGACAAGGCTTGCAAGCTGCTCAACATCTCACCAGGTACGACCGTTCAATTCCGCGTAGGTTCGAGAAGCCATTTATTTAAATAGCCGTGCGGAATTTTGGCAGTCGCAGACGGATAAAACATGAAAATTGTTTGTTTGCCCTCCCATCACTGTGTACAAAGTACCTGCAAACCTGCCCAGTTTGTGCAAACTTTGCTGTAGACACAAGATCCTCTTCCATTTTTTAAAGAACTGCCTCGTTGAACAAGAACAAATGACACGTCCCACTTGGGTTTGCGTCGTGTTGTGTTAAACCAGTACCTCCTTCACGCTACAATTCCCGAGGAAACGCTTTGACGACGCCCTTGGATGTTCTGGCATCACGTTGTGCCGTCAGCATCGAGGAAAACTCCGGGAAATGCACTCACGTAAATTTGGAAGCCGAACCAGTGCAAAAGAAGTGACGATATTCCTCGTTTGCGGGTATCCCATCAGAAGTGTGGGATTATGTTGCAGAATGCGACGATTGAATAAAGAAACCGAGCTCTATCACCATCCAATGAAACGCAGACACAAATTCTTCTTTTGGGGAGACTAGCAAAAGCGACGTATGCGCTCAGGTTTCCATAGGAACCGAGAGTCAAGCTCCTTCTCGCCACTCTGGTCTTGCATGTACAGTCTCGTGAAGCGCCTCGAGCGAGAGGCCCCAAAAACCACCGCTGTAAAAAACGTTAAACTGATTCTTTGGATTCAAAGGCCGCCGGTGTGGAGAAGCGAGCGGCCGATCCGCCCTTCAAGTTCAGGGTCTTTCTTCCAGCTTAACCCCCTTCTTACTTCTACGCCCTGATGAATGCTCGCGCTTGCTTCGCTCTCCAGCCCCGAAAAGGGGATTCAAAAGAACAGCAAACAAACAAACTTGAACAAACTTTTGCATGTTCAAGCCACCCGAGACCATGAGCGGGGCTCGGTCTCTGCCGTGTGTTTGGAGGGTTATCACGCAGCAGGCGTTGCTATTTCAGTAAAGCTCAGAAGCGTAAACCCTTTCTCCGTACATTAACCACAGATCAACGTGTTTGGCTCGGCGAGATTTTCTCTTGATCACCTTGAACACCGAAGCGAAAGGCCTTGTCCATGTTTTCCACCGCAGACCCGCTGAACTGGGGCTGCGTGCACGTCCAGAAGTGGCTGCTGTGGACCGAGCACCTGTACCGACTACCCCAGCTGAGCACCATGTTCCAGGGGCTGACCGGGAGGGACCTCTGCTCCATGAGCGAAGACGACTTCAGACAGTGCTCGCCTCAGTTCGGAGACATGCTGTACGCCCATCTTGACATTTGGAGATCAGGTAGAAAACGACAGGAGCCCCCGCTGATATGTTTGACTTTGGAAATGCAAACGCTGTGGCGCCAAGAGCGAACACTCGGCTGTAAACATGACATACGGTCTTACCTGCTGGGTTGGTTCTCCTTTGACTGTTTTTAGCTGCGGCAATGAAGGACCGCTGTCCGCAAGAAGGCAGCGAGTCAGGTAAATAATACACTTGGCCTTCCATGAGAAACCCAGTGAGGTGAAAGACGGGAGATCCTCCTGAAAATCCCCGTCCCCTTTTTCAGCAGCAGATGATGACGCCTGGTCAGACGTGATGTGCAACTACCCGGGCCAGCCCATTCACCTGTGGCAATTCCTCCGGGAGCTGCTTCTCAAGCCCCACAACTACAGCCGCTGCATCCGCTGGCTCAACAAAGAGAAAGGTAGGGAAACCGATGGTCGCGGAACCCAGGTGGTCCGATTCCTTTGAGCCGACAGGTTTCAGGTACCCGGGTTTCATCATGCATGTTCATTCTGACGGGCAGGAGCAGCTAAATCCGGTCGAACCCTCTGCTGTTGTCTTCACACCAAAAGCTCTGTAGTGAAGAAAGAAATCCCTTTTGAGTAGCTGTGACTGTTGGTGTTGCACGAATAAACATTTATCTACCTGCTACCGTTCTCAACTAACATAGGGAGCGCATGGTGCACTGTGCTATTCACATGTCGAATAGATCAGCGTAAGCATGTTAGCATGCTAACTGCTATTTAGTAGAAACTACTGCCTAACATACTGCTACTTCTAGAGCCACTAATCTGCCACATACGTTTGTTTTTAATCCAAATTGAGCAAAATGTATCTAATTTTGATTGAACTCCCACCTCCGATGAACTTGCTTGTGATCTGCTTCCTGCGAGAAGGACTTTTGTGCCCTTTCCTCCCGTCGTGCTCTTGGGAGCCACTACCAAAGTCTGTTTCACAGCTAGGGGGATGACACTTCTTAAAAAGCCCTGGTGACGCAGCGTTTCAGTCGCTACGCTAAACAAAGAAAACACTGACCTCTACTGAGCATACCGCATCTCCTTGATAGGCCTTGAGGAAGGACGGGCAACCTCACTCCGAACAGAAGGAGCCAGAATGACCCGAGGGTATTGAAAGATATGATTAAAAAACTCCATCCAGTCGCCAGACTAATCACGGATGTGAATGGCAAGATTGCAAAAAGTCATACATCATATTAACGCCACATGTGATTGTCCAGACACCTGACATGACATGGGATGATGTGACCGACGCATATCTCTGGCCCCTGTGCGTCTTCCTGAGATTTCTGGAAATAGGACTGGAGTCGTCCTGGGCCAGAGGCTTGAGAATCCTGACCTACATTGACAACTAGCTCATGCCTGTCGCTTAGGATTAGGAAACGCAAGCCCACGCAGTTTTGTTGATCCAGCATGTCGCCTGTGCCTCCAACCGTGCGTACCTCATTGTGCTCGTACTGCCGAGCTGCCCGAGGAGCCGGGCGATACGAAACCGAGGAGGTGAATGTTGTCGTCGTCGTCGCAGCCGTAACTTGACCTTTTGGGCACGACCGTTCCCCAGCAGCCTTTTGCATTGCATTGCAAAATAATTCAGATGCGAGGTGGATCATGTGCGACTTACAAATTGAGACCGGTTGGATGGATTTCCAGCCTGATGAGGAACAGCGGGATCTGATTCATGTTGCCGAAGGTAACGATGGGAGTTGTATGCTTTACCGCTACTCGCTCTCCTCCTTCGACCTTTGAAGAAGATGGGAAATGGAAATGGTCTCAATTTGCTTTCACGCCCTGTGGTTTGAAAGCGCTTTGCACGAGATGACATTGAACCGCACACACACACACTCTCGAGAGCTGCCGCGGAAGGCGCTAACCAGGCCATCGGGAGCCACTCGGGGTTCAGCGTCTTGCCCCAAGGACACTTTGACAGGCAGACAGGAGGAGCCGGGAATCGTCCGACCTTCCGGTCGGAGGGACGCCTTCTCCGCCAGCTGAGCCGAACCACCGGGTAGCGAAATAGGATCACGTTTACGCATTTACGTGACGGCTTCTCTCTCCTCTGCCCGTAGGAATTTTCAAAATAGAGGACTCGGCTCACGTGGCCCGGCTTTGGGGCATCAGGAAGAACCGCCCGGCAATGAACTATGACAAACTGAGTCGCTCAATACGGCAGTACTACAAGAAGGGCATCATCCGAAAACCCGAGGTATCACGTCGCCTCGTCTACCAGTTCGTCCACCCCGTATGAGGAAGACCTTTGTCTGGCCCGAGTGAACGGTGCGGAGGGTTTGCCAAGGATATGCTGGACATAGGAAACAATAACCCGGAAGCGCCGTCGCCGTATTTTGTTATTTCATTTCACCTTTTTAAGACTGCCTGATGAAAACATGCATTCCTGCCTATCGTAACCGCATGCAAATTCAAAACCGTCTTGGTTTTTTTTCCCTCCCTCGTAAAGATTCAGCGCTCGAAGCTTGTACCGCGTGTTCGACGGCGGTCTCTCCGGTGTTGCGTCGTGCCCTTTTTCATGCCATCAGAGCGATTAAAAGCGCACTTTCGTCCCGATGTAGCTCGCACTCCCTAACACACAAAATGAAAAGATACAAACGAGAACATTCTTGAATGTGGTGGAGTTTGACTCTTCAGAAAATCGAATCACCAGAGCCAGCGAAAGACCGGTGACTTCCGTAATGCTATTGTAATAATTTTCAAATGTTTTTTTTTTTCCCTGCCTCTGGATCTTTCTGTAGGGTTTTATCATCCAGGACTGTCTGGCACGTAGCCGCTGCCGCTGCTGCGCTCTGGTTTCTTCAGTATTCTCTGTCTATGGCATTTCAAGTCACAACGTTAGCCCACAAACACCCAGGCCTTTGGAGAAATCATCTCGGTAAAGGCGGAACGTCGCACACTTAAAGTTACATTCGTTATTTTTTGAACGGGTAAAAACGAATGAGGAGGAGTAAAACGTAGCGTTCTCACCCAAACAACATAATGGGTTTTTGTTTTTGTGCAAAGCAAAGGCAAACACCCGCCTGCTCCGAGCGGCAGGCTCACCGTACGGCCACGGCGGTCTCTCTCTCCGGCTCCCGTACGCTCGCGTCGTTTTTCTTCACACGAACGCGCCCCGTCATCGGCCTCGCCCGTGCAGAGCATCGCCCAGCGACGGCGGAGTGAGCCACGAGGGTGTCATCACACCGGGCCTTGACCGGGAGGCGGGGGATTCTTCCATTTCTGCCTTTTTTGTCCTTCCCCGTTCTCAATAAAGCAGTTCATTACCATCAGTTGTCACATCTCTTGAAACCTCTTAGCCACACACACACACACACACACACACACACACACACACACACACTCACACTCACACGCACACTCAGTCCGAACACGCAGAAAAAAAACACACAGACGCCTTTTCTTTTTTTTTTTTTTCAACAAACTTGTTTCCCTTTCAAACCAATATCGCGATATTGACACCATCACAGCAAATTTGATTTTTTTTTTTTTTTCTTTTTTTTTTCCATCACTATAATCATTATTATCTGTGATCATTATCATCTTTATGCATATTTAAATTAACTTCTCGTTACATCAAGATGAACAGGCACTACACCAGTTAGGAGATAAAGTACATCACTAACTATGAACATACATCTTCTAGACCGCTAAAGGAGGGTTTTCCACAACGTGAGCTGCTGGTCCCCCCTGTGTGCATAAGGAAGAGATCATCAACATAGAAAAGCATTTACATGTACACCTTTTACACCGCCTCAATATGGTTAGGTCTCGTTTTTCAACTCCACACGGTTGTACAGTTACAATAGAATATAATCTTTAAATTACATCGTCATATACAAATCTGACAGCGTGGGCTAACGTCACGCCTCTTATGGTACACCGACAATTCATTTTGCAATGAAATCTGTACGATATGGTTCCTATGACTTAATATGTTCTCCGTTGCCGTTATTTTAATGAGACACATTTACATGTATAACACTACAGTTTGTCTTAATAGTCAATCACTTGCATTTTTTTTTTTAAACATTTTTTTAAAATTACATTTACACAACTCATACACACTGGGTGATGAATATATATATATATATTTTTTCTTCCTAAAATATTAACCTGGTAATGTTGTGTGTGCACTCAGGTGTTTGTGTGTGTGTGTGTGTATGTACTTGTATATGCTGTGTGTGTGTGTGTGTGTGTGTGTTTGTGTGTGTGCATACACTGAAAATATGAGACAGTTTGATGACTGGAGTCCTTTTTGCTATGCTGGACAGCTTTTACTCTAAGACACAACTTGTGAGCTGGTGATGTGTTCCTCCTCTAGTGTGAGATCCCGACCTGTCTAATCCTGTTCCAGACACGGAGCTAAACACATCTGACTGCTGTTGGTCCAATGACATGTCAAACGTCAGGACAATTAGATCATGAATTGCATCTCCCCCTCTTTTATTGATTTCGTCGCAATGCTTCCTGATATTGTTTTAATCCCCCCCCAGAAAAAAGTGTGTTAAAGGATCGGGAAATTAATACGCAATGTACTTTGTAAGAGCTAACCTTACGCGCGGTGGACGTGAACGCCCCGTGTCGATGCACGGCGCTCTGCGAACAACGGTAGCCGGGTCGGACTGGGACGCAGCCGCGGGTCGATCTTCGCTGAAGCTGTTACACGCGTGACGCGTGACAGGTCATTGCACGGAGAGAAAAATATACTGGATGGCATGGGATCGTTCTTTGGCTCGGCGTGGAAACGCGTGGCTGTTTTGCTAGGCGGGGCTTCTAACGTCGGCGGGGGAACCAATGTTTCGGCAACAACGTCCCCCGTACCGAGCCCGAACACTGGTACATTCACGTCCTGCTGCTGCGTGTCGGAAACGCGTGGACACGCCCCCCCCCCCCCCCGTCGGCCTCCCGCTCCGGAAGGAAAGTGCCAGGACAGAAATAATACGAAAAAACCCTCCCCTCGAGTGGGCAGTCCACCTTTTGCTCGTGAGCTGTTGTTTCGGGGGTTTCTTTTCGCTAGCAGGAACGGATTAACGTCGGACCCTGAAATACTGAGCCGAGAATGAAAGCCTCTGCAGAAATGTCCTCTCTATGAACGGCGTGACAATGAGATGGTCGACGTGTTTGCGAAGCAACGAAAAACCAACCGAACGAACAAACAAAAACTAGGACGTTCACCCACAGGCTTCTTCCGGGGAGAACAGAACCACGTGCGTGTCCAGAAGCATTGTGATGCTTGAAGGTGAGCTCTGCGTTTGAAGTCGTGGTGTTGCATCAAGTCGCGGCCTTTTTTCGCCCGGCCGCGGGGTTGCGGGGGAATGCGAGATGTTGCATAGCACATGCTGCTATGCATGTTCAGAGACAGTTAGAACACATAGCACTGCACACACCGGATAAGAGGTCGGACCAAATCACGAGAACGGAAAGAAAACAAACGAACAAACGAACCCAAAACAAAAAGAAAGGGTACTGTCTGTGGTACTTCTTAACACGACACAGCATTCCCGATGGAAGGATGACGACTGTCACGCACGGCATTTTTAAAAAAGCTACACAAAAATGGCATCACACTGTATATACACAATGCAGGTTAGGAGAAGCTCGTCGTCGTCGAACGGGCGTCACGGATTATAATATCTTCTCCATTTTCACGAGAGAACAGACTGCAGCGTACTGCACGTTTAAACAAGCTGCATCTTGTGTGGTAAATACAGCTACACTGAGAAGCAATGTGTTCCTGCGCTGTCTTGATGTTAGAGTTGAGTGTGTATATACTGGGGTACCTGCCGCTCCTGCTCTCAAATGTGTAGGTCCACCACCCACCCCGAATGCTGGATAAAATATAGTATACTGATATATTGTCTTTTAGGTTACTAAGTTTTTTATTTAGGCAAGACTGCTCGGCGCATCTTTTGGGCAAGGGGTGTGTTGCTCTTTAAGTCTCTGGCTATGTGCGGTGCGATTGGACGGGACTGTTCAAGCTGCCTCCAATGGCGTGTCCTTGTCCCGCCAACGTGACTAGATGGGCTCGACGTAGTTGGCCGGGTACAGTCCCTCCCGGCCGTTGTCCAAACGACCTCTACACCAGCCCTGCTCGTCCTCGTCCTCGGTCTTGGTCAGCTCATCACCTGCGAAGGAGGCATCGTTGGCAATCAGCGCCGGCAGGAGTGTGTGTGTGTGTGTGTGTGTGTGTGTGTGTGTGTGTGTGTGTGTGTGTGTGAGTGTGTTTGTTGTACAGAATGCAACAGCCACATGATGATGCAGGGCAGCAGACAAACACACACACACACACACACACACACACACACACACACACACACACACACA